>VZQC01007669.1:357342-392840 GCA_009823505.1 Rhizomys pruinosus | reverse complement strand
GACATCACGAGCTTTGCAGGAAAATGGCTGGAGCTAGAGGACATCATGCTGAGTGAAGTAACACAGTCCCAGAAAAACAAACGATGCATGGTATCACTCATCTGTGGATGCTAGTGCCAATTACCCAGTTGTAAGTATTTCTTGTGTAGGGCCCCCTGAGCTTTTGTACAAAGCAGTTGGGCATAATGCATTTTAAAAACAACAACAACAACAGAAAATACTGCATCAAAGAACTGACTGAAACAGTGAACTTCTGCTCAAAACAGTCAACTTCCCCATGGAAAATATTGAGAAAGACTAAGAGATAGAAAGCATGTTTGGCAGAATGCACGAGCTCTGGTGGGGTGGGGGAATGAGCGGGAACATGGGTCTAGATTTGTTAAAAATAAATAAATAAATTTATGTGAAAAAAAAAAAAACATCAGGAAGGAGCTGAGGAGATGGCTCAGTGGGTAAAGTTCTTGCTCTATAGGGACATGCTGTGATCCCTAACACCCACATAAAAAACTTGGGCTTGGAAGTGAGTACCTATAACCCCAGCTTATGGTAGTGATCACCAGATCCTGGGGGTTCACTGACCACTAGTCAAAATGACAAGCTTGAGGGTAAGTAGAGCAACCTTGTCTAAAAAAAAAGGTTGGAAAGCAATAAAGACTCTTGATGTCAGCCTATGGTTTCACTCACACACAAAAACAGGAATGTGTACCCACATACATGCACACATATAACACACTAAGACATTAACACACACAGACACACACAAATTATGTTAAAGAAACTGCAGAAGACAGTCATAATGAAGTCAAAGTAACCTGTAACCATATCAAATCCAAACAGAAAGTATCACTGATGTGTCCAACTTCTTTCAGGTACAAATGCCAATTATAGTGGCAGAATTAATGGTGCTGAAATACCAAAAGGTTCTAAGTGACCAATCCAACCTCAAATTTGCAAAACACCCTCAAAAGCAAAACAGAAGAAGCCAAGAAGTGTGGGAATGGAACTTTGTGTATGGCTTGAAGCAAGAAATTGTAAGACCTGTCCTGGGAGATCTCCAGTTATCTAATATCTCTGTGGGCTTCCAGAGTTATCTGTAGCAGGAAGATTCAGGATATTACAATGATTCTTGCTTTGCCCTGTCTCTGCAAAGTTCCAGGCCCCTTCCCTTGAGGCACTGAGCAAAATGTCACACCTCTAGTTACCTGTTGCACAAACCGGAGCTCTGCAGCCACCCCCCCAATTAGAACCAAGTTGGCTCACCCCTCCTTTCTGCCTGCTCCCCACTTCCTTGCCCAAAGCACAGTAGTCTTGAATATATAGACCTCACTGACAGTAAATAAACGGAGTTCCTATCCTCCCCAGCTCTCCATGAGTGTGTGAGTTCATTCCGTTCCACGGGTGATCTCCAGCGGTTTTCCCTCCCCCCTTCTTGTGGGAGCAGAGCCCAGAGACTGCCGGCCTTCATGCAGGAGGCAAGTCCTGGAGCTGAGCCAAGAAGGGAAGGACAGCATATAGAAGGTGGTCACGCGTGACTCAAAGACACTGACCCAACAACTGGCACCCAGAACGTGCAGCTTGACTTTCTACCAAAAGAAGAAGGAAAAAAGGTATTTATCGGGCTGTCTCTCTTAGCCCTGATTTCCCCCACTCAAGGGAAATCTCAGTCACAACCAGCTATGGTATATCTCCGTGGAATTTAACTCTATGAATCTGCTTTAAGTCTCTGTCCTCTATATGGCCAGCTGTGGCACATCTCTGTGTAATTCTCTTTTCCCATGAGATTAAGTCTTTTAAACTGTCTCTTTCCCTAACCACTCTTTTGAACTGTCTCTTTCCCTAAGGACTAGCATTTCCTATCTCTCTTTATCATGGATAACAAACAGACACACCAAAAAGACCCACAGGCTAAGAAGATAAAAACACTCTTCAAGAGTCGGAGTTAGGGGCTGGAGCGATAGCCCAGCGGTTAAGAGCGCCGACTGCTCTTACAGAGGACCCGGGTTCGATCCCCAGCACCCACATGGCAGCCGAGAACCGTCTGAAACTCCAATTCCAGGAGAACTCCAGTTCCAGGGGAATCTGACACCCTCTTCTGACCTCCACGGCATTGCACGACACGGGTGCACAAACTTGCATGCAGACAGTACATTCATACACATACAGAAATAAATAAATGCTGGGCATGGTGGCGCACGCCTTAAAAAAAAAAAGAGTCAGAGTTAAAATTTCCACATGGGAACCTGCCTCCTTTTTGAATGAGACTCTTAATATTACCCGGTGGATGTCTCCTGCAGACTTATGGAGTTCAGAATTCTAGACGCGTGTGGCACAGAACGATAGATAGCGAGAAACGCTCCAGCATCTCTCATGTTCTTGCCACTACTAGCTGTGGTGAGACAATGCTTAGGGCCTTCTCACCAAACCACACCAGGAAAGGAAAACAACAAAATTAAATCACAGACCCCCTCTTCCCAAGAACCTGCTAAAATTCCCCTTGAAAACTCCAATAAAATTCCCTCTGAAAGCCCCCAAGCTTCAGACCCAGTAAAAATAGAACAGGATAATAAAAAACATCCAAGGGGCTAGCCTTAACCTTTCCCCTAGTTATCAGCCACTCCCTGTCAAGAGGCCAGAAATACCTTCACCCTCAACCTCTTCTCTCTCTGCTACAGAAAAACTGTGCTAGATTCGGGACAACCCAGATCTTCAATTACAGGCATACCCCGTTAATTTAGCTCCGACTTGGGGTCGCCCTCTAAACTGGTACCAGTACCAGGCAAGTGAGTTGAAAGAACTCAGGCAAGCAGTCAGAGAGGATGGCGTCCAGGCACCGTGGACAAAGTCCATTCTCCAGAGCTTTTGCGCTTCTCTTAACACTCCACAGGACTGGAAAGATATTTGTAGATCTTCACTCCCAGGTTTGCTATTTTTGCAATGGGAAGCACTATACAGAGACGAATGTCTCCAACAGGTTCGGAGAAATCCAGGGCAACCTAACATAGACTGGGGTTAGGAGCAGCTCTTTGGAGAAGGAGATTTTAGCACAGGCCAGACTGTCCCTAAGGTACTTTGACCAGGTCCGCCTTTGTGCCCTATAGGCCTGGGATAGAATTACACCACCCACTGACTCTCAGGCCAGTTCCTCATTATTATTTCCTAGGCAAAAACCCGAGGAACCCCTATCTGACTTTATCTTAAGAACTAAAAGCAGCCTAGAGAGGAAGATCCCCAACTTTACAGCCAGAGAGATACTCCTCAAAAATATTGTTTGGGAGGGAATGAATTTGGAGTGCAGACAAGCGGGCCAGGGCTTAAAAGATGACCATTATGACAGATGGATAGTGGCAACTCAGGACGTGGGCACAGCCTCCCACAAAGCTAATTACCTAGCTCAAGCCTTTGCGGCTGCTGTCACCACAAATGAAAAATGTTTTAACTGTAGAGACAGAGGTCATTGGAAAAGACAGTGCCCGAAAGCACCAGTCTCTCCCAGAGGGCCTCCTGAAGGCCCCCTCGCGTTCTCTGCCCCAGGTGTAAAAAAGAATATCATTGGAGGAAAGATTGCACTCAAACTATGATAAAGATGGGAAAAAAATCTTTAAACTCCTACACGGGCAACCCCTAGCCCAGGGAAAAAAAGGGGAAAAAGAGTCAATGCACGCCCTCTGGGCAGCACCTATTTCAGAAGGCTCACATCCTGCATTGATGATTAAAGTTGGGGGGAGTTCTTTTAAATGTTTGATAGATACAGGGGCAGATAGAACCATTATAAAACAGCAAGAAATATGCCCTGACTGGCCCTTGCTCCCAGGACCTATACTTCTAGGAAGAGGAGGGCCCTCACAGTCTTACATAACTAAAAATGTTTACACCTGGGAAGACCCTGATGGAAACATGGGTCAGATTCGCCCATTAATAGCACCCACTAATATCAATCTACTAGGGCGAGATATTGTGGAGGCTTTGGATGTGGTTATTGCCACTCCAAATGAGAACAACCATGCCCAGACTGGGGGAAAATGCCTCCATCATCTCAGCAAGAAGCACCCCAATCCTGAGGGTCACTGCAGAGTATTCTACCCTTGTCTGGACTGGAAGTCAGATGATCCAGTCTGGATTGAGCAGTGGCCCTTACCAGGGGAGAAATTACAAGCTCTCCAAGACTTAGTCAAGGAACAATTTTCATTGGGACACATCAGTCCATCTCGCAGTCCCTGGAACACTCCTGTGTTTGTCATAAAAAAGGCAACAGGAGGTTGGTGTCTTTTACAAGATCTGCAAGCCATTAACAAAATTATGCATATATGGGGATCTCCGCAGAGGGGTCTCCCCCTTGCCTCTGCTATTCCAGCTAACACCCCTCTGCTAGCCTTAGATATAAAAAGACTGTTTTTTTTCATCCCCCTCCATGCTGAGGATTGCAAGCAGTTCGCTTTCTCAGTTCCTGCAATTAACAACTCAGGTCCAGCGACTCAATATGAGTGGACTGTCCTGCCACAAGGCATGGCCGACAGCCCAACACTCTGCCAAGAGGCGGTAGCAGCGATTTTTAAACCCCATATGGAACAAGGTCTACAAGTCTTCCATTATACGGACGACATTTTAGTTTGGGACAAATCATCAACTGACCCGGCAACTTTAAAAAACAGGCTTGTACCATCCTTAGAAGCTTTGGGATTTAAAATAGCCCATGCTAAGGTTCAAATGATTCCTCCCAATTCATTTCCTACGCACTGAAATTTCTCTCACTGCAGTGAGACCTCTCAAACCTGTACTCTCCCTTCCTCCCAAGCTCACACTAGCATCCCTTCAGTCCTTCCTAGGAAATCTTAACTGGCTCCGCCCATGGCTGTCCATCCCCACCACAATGTTACAGCCTCTCTTTGACCTTCTTTGAGGCGACAGGGATCCAGCTTCCAGGTGAAAGCTCACAGCAGAAGCCTCAGAAGCTCTGGCTGAAGTCAACCGAGCTCTCCAGAGCATGGCTTTAGCACACTTCACACCCTCCCTTCCTGTGCAGTTGCTTATTTTTAACACTATCCCCACGCTCGTAGGGGCCCTTTACCAATTAGGGGAGTACTAGAGTGGCTACACACCCCCATAGGGGGAACTCCCCGACTGTTAACTGAAATGGATTCTTTAGCTGCTATGATAAGAAATGGGAGGGAACGTTCCCTGAAAACACTGGGGAAGGAGCCTGATGTCATAGTGACACCCTTCTCCCTCCTGGATATCCAGTGGCTGATTCGAAATCATGTTCATATAGCTGTAAGGCTCATGGGATTTCCAGGACAGATAGAAAATCACTACCCTAATGACAGGTGGGTCTCCGCTCTCCCATTGCTAAACTGGCTTCCTCCCTGTCTTTTCCAAGATGCGCCTATAAGGCAGGCCGCATCTGTTTTCACAGATGGAGGGAAGCGAGGGGCGGTAGCCATCACTTATGACAACCTGGATCAAGCCCCTCAGATCCTGTTTCACCCCCTCCCTGACCATTCCTCACAGTACAGAGAACTCTATGCTGTTTATCTGGCTCTCAAAGAAACCAACAGGCCTCTTTATCTCTTCTCAGACAGTATCTCTGTGATCAACCTGCTGCCCTGGCTATCCCGATCCTTTGTTCGATTAGACAAAAATCCCCTCTCACCACTTCTCATTGCAGTTTCATCCCTTTTAAAGAATAGGAGTCACCCCCTCTTTATATAGCACATTCGTGCCCACAGCCTCCTACCAGGACCTCTCTCTGAAGGCAACTCTCTTGCAGACAGAGTCTCCTCTACAGGGATTTGTGTCCTGTCCCTCTTTGAAGCAGAAAAATTCCACTCCCTCACCCATGTTAACTTAAAAGGCCTCCAAGCTTGCTTTCCTAAAATTCCTTCTGCCCAACATCAGCGAATCCTTAGAACCTGCTCTTCCAGATGAAAAGCATGTTTCGCAGAATGCATGAGCTCTGGTGGGGTGGGAAAATGGGGGTGGGGGGTGGGGGAACACGGGTCTAGATTTGATTAAAAAAAAGAACCTGCTCTTCCTGTTCTACTCTAGTTAAAACACCTGCACTACAGGTTTTGGGAATTAACCCCAGGGGATTAAAAGCCAATGCACTCTGGCAAACTGACATTACACACATAGCTTCTTTGGGGAGACAAAAATATATATTTGTCACCAAAGACACTTATTCTAGATTCATCTGGGCTACTCCTCATACAGGAGAGAAAGCCAAGGACCTCACTGCCCACCTACTCTCTACCTTTGCTACCATGGGCATCCCCAAACAGATTAAAATGGACAATGGGTGAGCATTTGCTAGCTCTCACTTTAAATCATTTTGTCAATTATGGAATATTATACATCATACAGGTATCCCTCATAACCCACAGGGACAAGGCATCATAGAATGGACCCATCAGCTCCTAAAAAATCAGCTATTAAAACAAAAGGTGGGGAAATACCCTCCTAACATCCAGCTGGCCATGGCACTGGCAACTCTAAACCTCTTTAACATTTACGGAGATTCAAAGTGTCCAGCCATAGTCAAACATTGGCAAACACCCAGCTCTGTTCCTCAAATACTTGTCAGACGGAAAGACCCGATCCACTGTTAACAACTGGGAGGGGCTTTGCTTGCATCTTCCCACAGGATTGCCCCCAGACCTTGGATTCCGGCCAGAAATGTCAGATTCATCCCCGCCAACCAAAAAGATGGCACACCTGTCGCTCTGGAAGAAACTTGAACAACTCCTCATTTCTGCAAAATCCATGTGTCCCCCCTGCACCCCTGTCTGACATCCTTTTAGCTGCTCTGATAATAGTTCAAACTAACTCTATCTCTGCCCAGCCCGTGAACAGACCTCTGACCTGGACCCATATCTGGTGATTTTTGTCAGAGAAACTTGGGAAGGGAGAAATCAGGTAATTGGAACCAGCGACTGTCCTTTGCAAGGCTGTAGTGAAGCAGTCAAAATTACTGTGTTTCCCAATTCCACCACTATCTCCCAGGCACCCTTTATCTGTTTCCCCCTTCTTAACAAAGGACAGTGTTTGCAGGAAGCTGATACTTATGGTGGTTGCAGATTCTGGTCTTGTAGGTTGGAGAGTGTTCGTAGCCCAAGAAGCCTGTTTCAAATCCAAAATAACCAGTTTAAAACTAATATACAGGACCCCTGGAGTGAGTACTGGAGAGCTGGAGTACAGGGAAAACTCTACCCTTACAGCAACGCCTGGTACCCTGTGGCAGATATCCATATCTCTTGCCAGCTTGTTCTAGCTCCTCAAACCATCCTCACTCAATCCCACATTCTGTTACAGGAGTCCAAATGGAAGGAAAGCTGCAGTTCACTGTAACGTGGCCTCAGTACATTGAATGCGCCAGAGATCTCCTCAATTACACCACCCATCCTAATGTCTCCCAATGTTTTTTCTGTGCATCCCTCACACGCCCTCTTTTCACTGCTATCCCCTCTAATCCCTCTTTACAGGAACCTGCCTCCGTGGAGACAGAGCCAGTTTCACAGCATTCCTCTCTTCTACTGACTCACTACACTTCCTATTTGTTAGTAAGAGCTGCAGCAGCCCCAGACCCCAGGTGCCTCCGAAGTGTCCCTCTTCTTGACAGGACCCTGTGTGTCAAATCCCCATTCTTTCTCTGGTGTGATGGCACCGCATCCCTCTGTGCAAATGCTACTGGTTCTGGAATTTGTTTGCTGGTAATTATCACCCCTCAGCTCTTCCTTTATGAGAAGGAGGAAGTCACTTGGATGCTGCGACCAGACCCAGACCATCAAAAGATTTTCATCCTGGTTCTGGTCAGCCTACACCTAGCTCTCTCTATGGCAGCGATGGGAACTGCGGTGGAGCCCTAACAAAGGTTTACAGCATGGACACAGACTTCCAAACTAAGCTTGATGACGCAATGGCGTCCACAACAAACATCCTTGAATCGCTCCAGAGCCAGATAACTTCTCTGGCCGAGGTGGTGATGCAGAATCGGCAAACCCTGAACTTGTTAACTGCAGAAAATGGAGGAACGTGCGTGTTCCTGGGGGGAGGAATCTTGTTTTTTATTTAAATGAGTCTGATATTGTTGAGCAAAATGTTAAAACTCTAAGGGATCTCAGGAAAGAACTCCGTGATAGATACTCCCCACAAGTTTCTGTCCCATGGTTTTCCAACCCCCTGACCTCCTGTCTACTTCCCTTACTGGAACCCATTTTCACCCTAGGAGTCCTCCTGACTATCACAACGTGTCCTCTGGTTTATCAAAAACTGAATCAATACAGCCACTGAGGTTGCAGCCAGGACTGTTCTAGTCCAATACCAGGCCGTCCCAGGGGACTCCCTAGAGGACCTTGACATTACAGCTCCATTTTAATTAAAAAACAAAGGGTGGGATGTGGGAATGGAACTTTGTGTGTGGCTTGAAGCAAGAAATTGTAAGACCTGTCCTGGGAGATCTCCAGTTATCTAATATCTCTGTGGGCTTCCAGAGTTATCTGTAGCAGGAAGATTCGGGATATTACAATGATTCTTGCTTCACCCTATCTCTGCAAAGTTCCAGGCCCCTTCCCTTGAGGCATTGAACAGAATGTCACACCTCTAGTTACCTGTTGCACAAACCGGAGCTCTGCAGCCACCCCCCCGCCCCCAATTAGAACCAAGTTGGCTCACCCCTCCTTTCTGCCTGCTCCCCACTTCCTTGCCCAAAGCACAGTAGTCTTGAATATATAGACCTCACTGACAGTAAATAAACGGAGTTCCTATCCTCCTCGGCTCTCCATGGGTGTGTGAGTTCCTTCCGTTCCACGGGTGATCTCCAGCGGCTTTCCCTCCCCTCTTCTTGTGGGAGCAGAGCCCAGAGACTGCCGGCCTTCAGGCAGGAGGCAAGTCCTGGAGCTGAGCCAAGAAGGAAGGACAGCGTGTGGAAGGCAGTCACACGTGACTCAAAGACACTGACCCGACAAAGAAGGGCTTAAACCAATAGTCAAATGTATACTAAAAGAGCCTAATCTTCTACCAGTCCTTTTAATACTACTGTCCTCCAGGAAGAAAGCCAAGCAGATGGTATGACTATTCAACTTCATGGAAATCTAAAGAGTACAGTAACTTTCTACTTTCTTAAAGGATTAAACATAATACTATTTTATTTTCTGTATATTCAAAGAGAACAAATTCACAGATCCATGCTCTGGTTTTATTTTATTGTTCTTTTACCTCAAAACAGACAATATTTGTTTTCTCCTAAGAAAAAAATATATAGTGTACATGGATTGTTCCTAGAGTTCACTTTTACCTCTGAGTATTCAATGAAGGCTTGAGAAAGTTTCCCTGTGATTCTATGTCTAACATGAGGAGAATGCCAGGCTGTGTTCTGAATATTCGGCATGCTCTAAGACTTATTCTACCAGCACTTCCTATCTCAGCTCAGAAAGGGTATGAAAATTCCAAAGAGAAGCTGTCTTAACCCCATCAGAATGAAATGCCTTACTCCAGGATGTCACTTATTCCATGGAAGTAGATCCCTCACTCCTCATACCTGCCTTTAAAAAAAAAAAATCATTAAATTTCCTGGATCACCTGGACTCATTATTTTACCTAATAATTTTCAATGGTTAATGTTTTTCTTCTTGTGCTCTATAATAGTTTTCTGCTTTACCTCCCAGACCACTAACAGACTTCTTTCAATGGCAGCTATGAGCTCTCACCTACTGTTCTACTGTTCTGCTGGGAAACCCTATTCTATAGTAGTGCTTTAGTATGCTGGGAGTGACTCTCCCTAAGTGCCCTCATTATTGCCCCTTCAACCACCCTGAGCCCAGGAGTTCAACTTTGCTTTTCTTGGTAGGTATTGCGTATAATTTTTCTTTCTCAGGACTAGACGTCTATTGTGGTTATAGAAGTATCCAGAGTGCTAAAAGAACCACAGAAGGCTTTAATAATCTCTACCCCTGTGATAACGAAAGGTACTATCCTTTGCTCCTCACTCTAGTGGATTTATATTTTGAATTTTTTTTTTTTGTGGAGCTCGCTCTGTACACCAGGCTAGCCTTGAATTCACAGAGATCTGCCTGCCTCTGCCTTCCTCCTGAGTGCTAGGATTAAAGGTGTGCACTACCATGCCCAGCTCTAGTGGATTTATAAATCTAAGCTCTCCTTCATGGGCCCCCAATAGCTTTTCCCTGTGAACATCTCAGTGGGGTAGGCAAGGCCCTGAGATTTGCTTTGGTCTCCAGAATAAATTAGAATTATGTGTACTGTCAAGGCCAGCCTGGTCTACATAATGAGTTCCAGGACAGCTGGAGCTACAGGGAGACCCTGTCTCAAAAAGACAAAAAAAAAAAAAAAAAAGAATTATGTGCCCTAGTTTGAGGCTCTAAGATGCATGTTTCTATGTGTCCTGTTATATTTCTATGGTTTATCATAAGAATAACCTGCCCTGAATACCCCAGGTCACAAAATAAAGAAACATGTAGTAACCAGAAGAGTTTCAAAAGCTGAGCACATTGCCAATAATCCAAAGATCCATGAATGGGGGAAATAACTGTATTCCTGTTCATTAGACTGACTAACACAACATTTTGGCAAGGAAAAAAATTAAAAACAGTCTGAGCAATGATACGATGACCAATATGGTACTAAGCAGGAAGCACACCTAAAACAAACATGTCCCTCTGAACAGCCCCTGTGGTGGTTTGAATGAGAATGTCCCCCAAAGGCTTGAAGTATTTGGGCATTTTGTCCCCAGTTGTGGCATTGTTTTGGGTGGTCCTAGAAGGTGTGGCCATGCTGGAGGAGGCACATCACTGGGGGTGGGCTTGGAGAGTTCATAAGCCTTGCAGGATCTCCAGTTGTTCTCTGCTCCCCATGCTTGCTTTAAGATGTGAGCCTCTGCTTTCTGCTCCTGCTCTGGCCCTTCCTGCCACCATGCCTCTGGGCCATGACAGACTCTAATTCCCCTGGAACCAAAAGCTCAAATAAACTCTTTTTTCCTTTTATAAGTTCCTGTGGTGAGAGTGTTTTATTACAGCAACAGAAAAGTAACTAATACAGCACCCACCACCACCACATACACACAGACAAACACACACATACACACACACATACTCTCTGTATTCTAACACCATGGATGAGAAGGACTCCACTCATCTTTCATACTAGATCCCTAGCCCCAGGGAAGCCTAGGAGAGTAGGCAAACGTTTACTGACAGGGAATCCTCCAAGGTCTGGAGCCATCTTTGTCCCAGTAGGAGTCCCAGTTCAACCCTGTCCAGAGAGTGTCCCTATGCTTGTCTTTGGCTTGCTACCAGGTCTCAGTGTAGAGACCCTGTAGATGCTGTCACTGGGACCTCTTGTTTATGGATTATCTAAAGTCCTACTTCGGCAGTTGCTGGGAAACAGAAAGAAAGGCTGAAATTAGTAGTTAAAGAGGCAGAATGGTTCATTCAGAAGTTATCACTTTCCCAGAATGTGATCTTGCTCAAGTATTTATCAAATTAAAACATTATACTAGTTTTTAAATCAAATAATTCTTTATCTAAAATATATTTCTTCTGAAATTCAAAGCAAAATGAGGAAAAACTGGGTATGTCCATACACAACTCATCTACCCCTTGTTTCAGATACAGGTATTGAATTCTAATAATCATATGTTAAGACCCACATAAGTGACCCTGTTTTACACCACTGAAGGCTGAGTCTCATTCTAATGACTCCATGAGATCTAAGATGTCTGTTTGTTTGTTTGTTTGTTTGTTTGTTTGTTTGTTTGTTTTCTTTCTGTCTTTTTGAGATGGGGTTTCCTTGTAGCCCTAGCTGACCTGGAACTCCCTATGTAGACCAGGCTGGACTTGAACTCACAGAGTTCTGTCCAAGTACTGGAATTAAAGGCATGACCACCACACTCAGCAAGATCAAAAACTCTTTAAGTAACAAATGTCAAATTGGCTATAGTTCAGTACAATATGTGTACACATCTAGAGCTTATTATCCCAACTTACCATTTTCAAGAGGTGTATCCTCTGGCACGTCCACATCCAGCATAAGATCATCATCCTCAAGGTCACATGATTCAAGATTATTCAGAATATCCTGTGAACAAAGTGGTAAAAAAACACAATGAACCTATTGTGCTGTGAGTTTTTTGTCAACTTGACACAAACCAGAGAGAGCTGGGAAGAGGGAACCCAAGCAAGGAACTCCCTCTACCACCTTTGGGCCATGTCTAATCAGAATTAGAAAATGCTAATTGCTCATCAGATGCTAATGATTGCTAATTCATGTACAAAGGTCTAGCCCCCAGAGACTGTGCCAACCCTAGGCAAGTGGGCCTTGGCTGTAGAAGAAAGCTAGCTGAGAAGTCAGTAAGCAGAGTTCCTCCATGGTCCCTGCTTCAGTTCCTGCCTCAAGGCTCCTGCCCCGCTTCTCTCAACAATGAACTTTAACCTGTAAAATGAAATAAACCCTTTCCTCCCCAAGTTGGTTTTGGTTGGTTTGGTTTGGTTTGGTTTGGTTTGGTTTTTTGGTCTTTTCGAGTCAGGGTCTCCTGTGGCTCCTGCTGTCCTGGAACTCACTCTGTAGACCAGGCTGGCCTTGAACTCACAAAAATCTGCCTGCCTCTGCCTCTGCCTCTGCCTCCCAAGTGCTAGGATTAAAGGCGTGCACCACCACGCCTGGCCCTATTACATTTTTATTTTCACTAGCTTACATAGTAAGACAGTGTCTAAGCACGTTAAACATTAATTCCTTTATTTTACCTTCAAAGTAACCCTATGATTTAATGCTTAATATGATCCTGTTTCTGAGCAAACTAAAGCACAGGCAGCCTAAATGCATGGCCAAAAGCTTTTAGCTTAGCATGATTATCGCAAAATAATAAAGGATCACTCAAATGTAATCATTTATGGTTTCTATAGATCCTTTATTATTTTGAGAAACTTGTGTAAAACTAAAAGCTTGAATACGAGAACCAGACTGCCTATGTTCACATTCTGTTTTATCCTTTAGGACGTTACTGTACCATTTCCTTTCTTATGCCAAAGTCACCTCCTGCCACTGTCAGTGCTCCATCATCTTCTTGGTCTGACTCAATCTATTCTTTTTCTATGATAAGAATACACTATTCAGGGGCTGGAGAGATAGCTCAGCAGTTAAGAGCACTGGGTGGTCATGCAGAAAACCCCAGCTCAATCCCCAGCATCTATCTGGCGGCTGACAACCCTCTGTAACTCCAATTACAGAGGCTCAAATGACCTCTTCTGACCTCCACGGGCACTGCATAACACAGGTGCACTTACACACATGAAAGCAATACACTCATACTCATAAAGTAAAAATAAGAAAGAATACACTATTTGAAACTAGGATAAACAGCTCCTAGAAGGTTGTATTTAAAACTTCATTTATAATTCTCTGTAGAAATTCTATTTTCAAAGGTGTTGTTGTTGTTGCTGGTTTTCTTATTTGTTTTATTTTATTTGGTTCAGTTTGATTTTTGAGAAAGGGTCTCACAATGTAGCCCTGGCTGTTCTGGAACTCATCATGTATAACAAACACGTTGGCCTCAAACTCACACAAATCCACCTTCCTCTGCCTCTCAAGTGCTTGGATTAAAGGCATGCACCAACACACCTGTCCCTATTTTCAAAGATTTTTGCTCTAAAAATTGAAGAATTAAATAAACAAAAACTAACTTTATGATGAGGAACTCAGGGGTTGGAAATGGTAGGTGAAGGTGCCTGTCATGATATCTGACTGAGTTCAATGAAACACAAGTAGAGGTGAAGGAAAAGAGCCAATGCCACAAAGATGTCCTTTGATCTCCACAAAGGCACCACAGCACATGCTAAGACACACACACAACTAATTCTCTCTCTCTCTCTCTCTCTCTCTCTCTCTCTCTCTCTCTCCCCCTTCCTTTCTCCTCCTCTCTTACATATACACACACACACACACAGTCTAATAAAATTTCAAAAAAGTTTTTTTAAAAATGGAGCTGGATGCTGGACATGGTGGCACACGCCTTTAATCCCAGCACTCAGCTCAAGGCCAGCCTGGTCTACATAGAGTTCTAGGTCAGCTGGGCTACAGGAAGATCCTGTCTTATAAAGACTAAAAAAAAAAATTGTTTTTTAACATGGGGCTAGAGAGATGATTCAGTGATTAAGAGCACTAGATGTTCTTCCAGAAGAGCCAGGTTCGATTCCTGGCACCCACATGGCAGCTAGCAACCACCTTTAACTCCAATTCCAGGGAATCCTTTTCTAATCTCAGCAGGCATTGCACAACATGGGTTTACTTCCATATATGCAAGCAATATACTTATCCACATAAAATAAAAATAAATAAATCAATAAAAAAATTTAAGTTTTTTTTTAAAAATAAGGAATTTAGTTTGACCTACTCATGGGTAGATCCTTGAAATGCAAGAACTGATACAGGGTATATTTAAGTAAAAATTTCCCAATCTACAACTTTTTAAACAATTCAGAGATTACAGCTATTAAAAAACTCTGTTACCGACAAGACGAAGCTCATTAGAGATATTAGATATCCATACTAGAGATAATATGGATAAAATTAGACATGTTGCTTATATCAGTAATGTCATCTAAATATTTCCATTTTGTATTGCTTGGCCCTTTGAGAACTAAAAGAAACTAGGATAATAAGAGTTTTGAAACAATGTAGATAATTAACCTTCACCAAAGAATGAGGTTCTCTGAACCTCTTCTCATCATGAAAATACTATCTTTAATCTTTCTAAATATAAACATGATCTTCTTTTTTCTTGGCTCTTTTTTTTCTCCCAGTCCTTAGGCAAGCCCTCTACCCCTGAGCTGTCTCAAGCCTTCTTCTTTCTTCTTCCTTTCCTCCTCCTCCTCCTCCTCCTCCTTTATTATTGTTATTGTTATTATTATTATTATTATTATTATTGAGACAAGACATAGACAGCCTTGAACTAGTAATCCAAGTAACAAGAAATATAGGCCTGTGGCAGCAGGCTCAGCTAAAATTATTAGTTTTACATATTTTAACACAAATACATATAAAAAAAATGTGCTATTGTACTGAAGTTTGTCAAAAATTGAATTCTTGTATTGGGAAAGAAATTTAGGAAATCAAGACACAGTCAAGAAAATTACCAGAGCATAAAAAAAGAATTAATGCTGTCTGGTCTTTTATGCTCCTCCAAATAGAAATGAGCCAGGTGGATTTACAACCCTCTAATATTTCAGAACTGTCTTAGTCACTTGGTGATATTTGAACACTTGGCCCAGTTGGTGGCACTGTTTGCAGAGGCTTGTGGTGAGGCGGGTGGCCTTAAGAGTAGTAGTATAGCCTTGCCCACTTCCAGTGTGCCTCTCTCTGTTACCAAAGTATCCTTGCAGATGTGAGCACTCAGCTTGCTGCACCAGCTGCCTCCTGCCATACCTCCCCAACACGATGGACTCTTAATTCTCTGGAACCATAAGCTCAATAAATTCTTCCTTCTATAAGGTGCCTTGGTTGTGGTGGTTTTTTTGTTGTTGTTTTTTGTTTTTGTTTTGTTTTTGTTTTTTTTTTTTTTTTTTTTTTTTGGTCTTTTCGAGACAGGGTCTCCCTGTAGCCCCAGCTGTCCTGGAACTCACTCTGTAGACCAGGCTGGCCTTGAACTCACAAAGATCCGCCTGCCTCTTCTGGTTGTGGTGTTTTATACAGCAACAGAAAAAAAATAATACATCAGCCAAGAATCAAAGGTATCTACCTCACTCCAACTCTTTCATTCTTTCTCTTCAGAAAACATATGTTTTGGTAAGTTAGGGGTGATATACCAAATTCTACTTTTTTTCTGGTACCAACTGCAATGATTTTTTGGCACTCTCCATAGTTCAGAAAAAATGTTGACACAATGTAGCTGTAGCTGATGTAATGTTGTTATAGTGTTGATTAAATTACTTTCCACATGTCTGAACTCAATTTCTACCACTTTGCCTTCTCCCCCAGAAGGTGGACTAACAGATGGCTCAAAGCCAAGTTTCTACTCAATATGTGATCTTTCTGACATACCATGCTCCTATCCTAAGCAACTCAATTAGCATAACTTTAGAGCCCCCCCCCGCAACATAACTATCATTCTGAAAATACCAAAAATTCAGAGGTTCCCACACAGAAGAGGGAGTGGGGTGTAACTAAATTTGTTGTAAATCAACATGTAAAAGACAAAATCAAGTCAGCACATTGCTGATAAAACAATCAACATACAGATCAATATAAACAAGACACACCTCAGAAATAAACCAACATAAATATATTCAGTTGATTTTGACAAAGGAACATAAGCAATTCAGTGCAGAAAGGGCTAGAGAGATGGCATAGTGGTTGGGGGCACCGACCGCTCTTGCAGAGGACCCAGGTTCAATCCCCAGCACCCACATGGCAGCTGAGAACCATCTGAGACTCCAGTTCCAGGAGAACTCCAGTTCCAGGGGAATCCGACACCCTCTTCTGACCTCCGTGGCATTGCACAGACCTGCATGCAGACAGTACATTCATAAACATATAAAAATAAATAAAATTAATAAAAAACAAAAAGAAAGAACAGTCTTCAACAGCTACAATGCAGACAAAAAGATACAGAAAAGTTAACCAACATAACTACACCAAAAAATCAAAACTGATGCCGGGCATGGTGATACACATCATTAATCCAAGCACTCGAGAGGCAGAGGCAGAGGCAGAGGCAGACCAATCTCTGTGAATTCATGGCCAGCATGGTCTACGCAGTAAGTTCCAGCTCAGCTGGGTCTATAGGGAAACCCTGTCTTGGGGGGGAAAAAAAAAATCAAAATTAATCAAAAGCCAAAAAGTAAAATATTATAAAACTTTTTTTTTTTTTTTGAGACAGGGTCTCCCTGTAGCTCCAGCTGGCCTGGAACTCACTTTGTAGGCCAGGCTGGCCTTGAATTCACAGAGATCTGCCTGCCTCTGCATCCAGAGTGCTGGGATTAAAGGCATGCACCACCACACCCAGCAAAACTTCTTAAAGTAAACATAAGAAAAACAGCATGAAATTGAGTTTGAGAGTAACTTTTTGGTGTAATTATATGTGCTTGTTTTTTTGAGGCAGGGTCTTCCTGAAGCTCTACATGTCCCCAAATTCCCTATGTTTACCAGGCTGGCCTCGATCTCACAGAGATTTGCCTGCCTCTGCCTCCTAAATGCTGCGACTGAAGGTATATGCCACCACATCCAGCTGATGGTAGGTATTCACCAATAGCATAATTCATTAAAGACAAATTTTTTGATAGGCTGGAATCCATTAAATCTTTGACTTTGTAAAAAACACTTTAAAGAAGACAAATTGAGTAAATTTGTAAATCACAAACCTTATAAAACACTATCATCAAGTAATCACATTTCTTCATATTTCCCTGATGTGAAAACATGCCCACTGAAAACCCTGCATATCTTCTCTGCAGCATAAAAATCACAACCTCAAGAGAAAACATTCATTATATTTACACTTTAGATTACTCTACCTGCAGTCCCTCCCCAGCCCCAGGGCCAGGCTTGCCTACTGGCTAGTAATGGCCCACACTTTGGAGACTGCTTGAGAGTACCTGACTCAGCCTCCTCAGGGTGAGCTTCCCAAAACCCACTGTGCCAATTCCCCTGCTTTGGGACCATGTGCAGTCCCTCCCACTGTTCCAAGGCCAGGGTGGCCTTGAACTCACAGAGATCTCCCTTCTCTTCCCTCCTTCCTCCCCCTCCTCCTCCCATCCCCTCCCCTCCCCCTCCTCCCCTTTACAGAATTAGGAAAAAAAATCCTAAAATTCGCATGGAATCAGAAAATACCCAGCTTGCCAAAGCAATCTTGAGCACAAAGAACATACCAAAATCAGATAAGACAGACAGACAGACAAGACACACACACACACACACACACACACACACACAAAGTATATACCCATATCCCTAATATAGATGCAAAAATTCCAGACCTCAAACTATATTATAGAGCAATAGTCACAACTACAACATGGCATTAGAACAAAAACAGACACATAGATGAACAGAACATAACTGAAGGCCCAAACATGAATACATGCAATTTCAGCCACTTGATAATGTGACAAAGGTGTCAAGAACACACAATGGAGGAAAGACCATCTTCAGCAAGTGGTGCTGACCAAACTGGAAACTAAATTGCTGAGGAATTATGGTCAACAATCAACAAGGGGACCTGATTAAAGTAAAAAGCTTCTGGACAGCATAACAACCAGGAAAGTGAAGAGAAAACACAGAGTGGGAGAAAATCTTCACCAGCGACACATCTGACAGTTTAACATCCAGACTATATAAAGAACTCAAAAAACAACGAATCAAGAAAACAAATAATTTGGGAGGCAGAGGCAGGCAGATCTTTGTGAGTTCAAGGCCAACCTGCTCTACAGAGTGAGTTCCAGGACAGCTGGGGCTACAGGGAGACCCTGTCTGGAAAAGACGATAAAAAAAAAAAAGTGACAAATGATCTAATTAAAAGACAAGCTATGGATTGAATAGAGACTTCTCAAAAGAAGAAATAAAGGTGGCTAACAAAAAACAGCTTAAAAAGTGTTCAACATCCTTAGTAATTAGAGAAATGCAAATTAAAACTACTTTGAGATTTGATCTTACTCTGGTCAGACAGGCTAAGATCAAGAGAACAAAGGATATCAAATGCTAGAGAGGAAGAGGGGAACGCAGACCGCTCATTTACTGATGATGGCATTGCGAACTCATGCAACCACTATGAAAAACAGTGTGGAGAACTCTTAAAAAAAAAAAAACTAAAAATGGCCAGGCATGGTGGCACATGCCGTTAATCCCAGCACTCAGGAGGCAGAGGCAGGTGGATATTTTTCGTTCACGGCCAGCCTGGGCTACAAAGCTAGTTCCAGGCCAGCTAGGGCTACAGGAAGACCCTTTGTCAAAAAGACCCCCCCCGAAAAACAAAAAATGAATTTAGCATATGATGGGATTATAGCACTCCTTGGCACATACCCAAAGACTCATCCTCATGCAGATACGTGTACATCCACATTTGTTGCTGCCCTTTTCACAACAGCTAAGAAATCAAAGCAACCTAAGTTTCCCTCAACTGATGAGTAGATAAAGAAAATGTGGTGCATTTACACAAGGGAGTTCTACTCAGTGGTAAGGAAAGATGAAATCATGAAACTTGCAGGTAAATGGATGGAGCTAGAAACTGTTATGTAAGTGAAGTAACAGAGACTCAGAAAAACAAATAGCATATGTTCTGCCTCCTTGGTGGATCTTAGCACCAAATCTTTATAAGCAAGCATGTATCCTGATGTAACTGCAGGAGCCAGGAAAATGGAAGACAACTGGGGAGGTAAAGGGAAAGGAGGAGCCTGAGAGAGAAGAATAGGAGACAGGTGTTACCAACCTGGAACAGGGTAAGATGGGGGTATTTAAATGGGAGGGGCAGAAGGAGGGTTATATAAGGATCTATGGGAGTAAAGGGGAAGAAGTAGCTAAAAAGAGGCTAGACCCCAGGAAACAGGTATTATCAAGGGTAAATTGGGGAAAATGAGGGTGAGGAAGGAGGGAAGAAGGCTAGCCAGGGAGAAGGAAGAGATAAATAATGCTTAGCTGGTGTGACAATCCAGAGGGAAACATATTTGTTCAAAAGCCTATTGAAAACTCATACATACCTGAAAGCTGTATAACAAGGAACAGTGACAGGAGAAAACTCCGAGTTGTTGGTCAGGGCAGTCCAAGAGACTCCCAAAATTACAGAGGCTATTACCACAGCCCTTGATTACCTCCCACATCTTGAAGGTAAGACCCTACTGCTGAATAGAGGACTTACTCGGGACACAGAACTTGGAGCAATGGAACTGGAACTGACGTGGAAGCCACCTCCCTGAAACTAGCTCTCTTAGGACACTATGCATACTGCTAAGGGAGAACATCAATCAGTGGTCCAACCCCTTTAGGGCCTAATAACCACATCAATGACTGGGACAGCAAAGTACACTGGAACAGTAGTGGTACTTTTATACTGTGGGTAATTAACAGCTACCTAACTGGACTTAAAGCCCACTCAGTAGGAGGGAACTCAAGTGTGGTACTGTAGACGTCTGCAAATATATATGGCTGGATAGGTCATAGATCTTAGACAAAACCCTAAGGCTGTCATATCACTAAACAAATGTAATTTCTTACTATGTGCCAAATATGGATTCTTATATTTACAGATAAGTATGGCAGTCACCACTCATTAAAGAAGCTTCTTTTCCAACAGACACTAGTACAGAGTTCCACAACTGGTAACAGAGAATAATTGTCTGTGAAATGTTCAACCCTTCATGACACATCTACAATGGAACGTATACACCTAACAGCTCACAGAATGTATTCTAACAAGGGGTAAAGAGAACAGTAATGCATCTCTCAACTCTCATCACTGTCGCTCCCTCATGCAACAGAGGGCAATGAACAAAAAAGGCCACAAATGTCCAAAGCACAGAGAATAAGTCTGCAAAGTGTGGATCCTTGGAAAGGACTCCTGTATTAAACTCCACCCACCCAGGGCTCAGGGACCACCGCAGAAGGGCCAGAAAGATTGTCAGAGCCAAGGAAGGAGGAGCATGACCATAGGGAAACAGTCTTATAGGCTCCTGGGACTTTGCTCTTAAGAACGTACAGCAATGGTGACAGCATGCACAAGACTCACGCAAACTCAACCAGTCAAAAACCCAGCATAGAACTGGGGAAATGGGAGCAGGCCTCTAGCTAGGCTGACTAGACCCCACTGAATGAATTTGTATGAAGTACACTAACTTGACTGCATAAGCCTTAATATAAATGACAGAATACATGAAGTCTGGGGGTGGGGACTACAGGAGGGTACAGATGGAAGAGCTATAAAGATGAAATACACAAATTCAAAGGAAAAAAAGGATCACTCTAAAATCAAAGGATCCATACTTCAAAAGTATCAAAATTATGATAGAACAAGAAAGAAACTCATGGGTCTCGTGAGTTTGGGAGAGAGGGCAAGCAACTATGATATAGGACCCTGGAACAGAGTCTAGATAGGTATCAGTCATTAGCAGCAATACAGGCAAAATTCAAAACAGGTGTGCACATTAGTTAGGACTAAATTCAACTTTATCTTCCAGTCTGGATCACAGCACTATGGTAATGTAACATATTAACATTAGGAGATATGAACAGTATACTGTAACTTTTTTAAAATTTCTCTTCACATCTTTTTATAATCCAAAAATAAGAGAACAAAACAAAACTGAAGTTATATCTCAAATAGCACTTTCTGGGCAGAAAAATAGTTCTTGTCACCTTCAGACTTATAATAAAAAAACTTGGTAAACAGTAATAAAGGGTATTAAATAATAAATAGGTACATTTAGAAAATTAAAACATTTCAAATGAGGTATGATATATGAAAAAGTTTAATAATAAAAAATATATCTAAAAAAGAAAATTAAAAATTTTCAAGGATAAGGAATTATATGTAATCAAAAGTCCCCATTTTTCAAGCACTAGAAACAGGGCTATGGAGCTGGCTCAGTGGATGAAAGTGCCTCTGCCAATCCTGATGGCTCAAGTTTAATATCCAGGACTCACATGTAAGATGGAGAGACTGTTCTCTGACCTGCACGTAAGCATACATGCACACATGTGAACACACATGCAAACACACTAAAATAAATAAAAAATTTTAAATGTAACTAAATAAGTAATTAAAAAGTCAGTCAGTTCTTTATTTCTTTAGTGAACAAGAACCTAAGAGCTTCATGGTGTCTCTGAATCATGTACTGTAACTTTTCGTGAGGGAAAAATCACTCTAGATTATAAAATTTGAGACATAAATTTTACAGGTAGGACCAAAATTTGAAGTTCCTGCCATGTGTGCTCTAACATATTATACTTTCTACTTCATCACAGTAAAAGAGGGGGGTTCTACGACAAACTTTCTAGCTCTGCCTCCAAGGAACCCAAGGGAAGCTACTGAGGTGAAAGTTCTACCTTCCACTCTCCTTTCATTTACTTCATCCTTAACTACCCTCCACCTCAGACTCAGACTCCTCATGGTGAGTTTATGAAGCCCCACGGTACTGTGCACGCTGTCCCTATAGCTAACGTGTTCACAGTCTAGTTTCCTTGGCCAGTAGGTCAATTTTGTTTTAATTCTTCCAAATTTAATTCTAGTGCCCTTCTCACTTTGACACAACATAATCTCTCCTCGATCTGTCTCTCCCCTTCCTCCCTCCTCCACAGCATTACACCTCCCTTCTGTGTTATCGCAAGACTTCATACACATCAACGACAGCATATCTCTTCTGCATCTATCCAATGATCATCTGTTTATATATCAGTCTCTGAACTCATTAAGGATAAAGGCATATTTATCCAATGATGTCTTCAGAACTTAAAAGAATCCCTGCCACATAATAGAAACTCAAAAAATTACAGAATTAAACTAGATTGAGATATACCCAACAAAATGTCCATTTAATATTAAATGAAAATATAAAAAAATGTTTAAATGGTCATAATAACTATATTGATATAGTTAAGTTTTTTAAAAATAAGAGTTATATAAAAAAACCTATGCTGATAATTAAATATGGAACAATCTGTTGAGAGAAGTAAGCCTTTTCCTCCACTGTGCCCCTTGGTTAGAACACTGGCCTGCGCAGATTCCTGCTATCCTCTCAACTCCTGGAATACTGTGTCAGAGAGCAGCAAGAATATGGATGAATTTGAAATTCCCATTTACCTACATTTATATTAAGACTGTCTCAACTTTCTGTAAGCCGTCCCTCCACTTTCCATCCACACCAGCATCACATTTTTGTTACTTGCAGCTTGCTATTATGATACATGATACCTTAGAAACTTACTTCCTAAAGAGGTTACGTCAGCCAGTTGTGATGGCATACGCCTTTAATCCTAGCACTTGGGAGGCAGAGGCAGGCAGATCTTTGTGAGTTCAAGGCCAGCCTGGTCTACAGAGTGATTTCCAGGACAGCTGGGGCTACAGGGAGACCCTGTCTCAAAAAGACAAAAAAAAAAAAAAAAAAAAAAAAAGAGGTTATTGTCACCAAATGTGCATAGGAAAAACACTGCACAGCAATAAAATAGTGGCTTTCGGTTTATGGTAGTTTTATGTGTTTTTTTAATTAAAGGCAGCATTTATTGGTCCCTCACTTCAACATTTATGAGACTGTATTTACTGCCAGAAACCTAAAGGAGCAATGAGAAATAATAAAATGCCAACTATATTCAAGACAGTAGGAGCTAAAATTCAGAGACTAGACTGTAGTAAAGGAGATCATGGCGAGAAGAAAGTCAAAAGGCAGATTCCATAGTACAAGGAGTGGGAGGCTGACAGGAGAGAACCAAGTCAAACAGGCAACTTCAAATGACTTGGCGTAAAGATAGAGGACAGAAATATTACTTATAACTTTGAAAACTGAGGAGGTGTTTTCCTTCCATGCATTATGAAATCTGGTCAATTGTACCCTCTGCACCAATTTTCAAAACTTCCTGTCCACCAAAGCCTTCCTTGCCACTGGTTTCAACAGTGCTACCTACCACCATCATGTGCACCTTCTCACTAATTTCAGTCTGTCAGAACATTTTTAAAATATTTTATTCATTATTTTTAATTTTTGTGTATTAGTGCATGCCAGCCTGTGTGTGTGTTAAGTGTGCCTTAAGTTCTGAAATCCCCACAGGGGTCAGAAGAGGGTGTTGGATCCCCTGGAACTGGATTAAAGACAGTTGACAGCCACCATGTGGGTGCTGGGAATCAAATCCGATCCTCTGCAAGAGCAGCCAGTGGCTCTTAACCACTGAGCCATCTCTCCAGCCCCAACACTTTTTTTTTTATGTAAAGAATCAAATACAATCCTTTTCTGACTTAAAACTTCCTGTACTTCCTTTTCGGTTACCAGAGCAAAGACCAATCACCCCCTGCATAAAAGCCTTATCTAACAGCCTCCTCTCCACCTCTGTCTCCTATGTCAGCTCTCAGGCTATCCCAGCCAGAATTCTCACAAGTCCTCAGTTACTCCAGGACCCCTCCTTCCCTTTCTCCAAACACATAAAATCCTTCTAAGATACCCTTTTTTTTTTTGTCTTTTTGAGACAGGGTCTCCCTGTAGCCCCAGCTGTCCTGGAACTCACTCTGTAGACCAGGCTGGCCTTGAACTCACAAAGATCCACCTGCCTCTGCCTCCCAAGTGCTAGGATTAAAGGCATGCGCCACCACACCCAGCAAGATACCCTTTTTCTAACCTAGTTTACTCCTGAGCTAACTTGGCCTAAACTTCATTTCCTCAAAAGCCTTATCCAATACTAGGCC
Organism: Rhizomys pruinosus; assembly: GCA_009823505.1. Taxonomy (NCBI): domain Eukaryota; kingdom Metazoa; phylum Chordata; class Mammalia; order Rodentia; family Spalacidae; genus Rhizomys; species Rhizomys pruinosus. Next base: position 368,467 of record VZQC01007669.1, on the reverse strand, counting down.
AGTCCTGCCAGAAATACAGATTTTACTTCTCTGTAGCACTTTCTCCAGTCATCAACTGAAGATACTCAATGAATTAACTAAATATTTTCACTATACCTGCTCCCTACACACCTACTGAGACTACAAGAACACAATCTATAGTTTTCTTGGTCACTAAACTATCACAATGCTTTGCATGTAAGACAGGAAGAGGGAGAGAGGAGCGATAAATAATGCCTAGCTACTGTAAAAAACCTGAGGGAATCATATTAGTCTAATAATCTAATGACAAATAACACACAGAAGATGTCTACATGAGTCCATGTGCATAGCGGAAAGCTACATAACAAAACACAGTACCAGACAGGAGAAACCTTCCTTTGACTTGTTGGCCAAGGTAGTCCAAGAGACTCCCCAAATGACACAGGCTATGGCCACAGCCCTTGATTTGCTCCCAGAACTTAAAGGTAAGACCCTATTGTTGAAGACAGGACATAACTTCAGAGACCGGATATGGAGTAATGGAGCTACAACTGACTTGGAAGCCACCTCCCCTAAGGCTAGCTCTCATATCTTTGGAGAGCACTACAAAAGCTGCTAAGGAAGAACAGCAATCAATCGATGGTCTAACACCAGCTTAAAGCCCAAATATTTACATCATAAGACAATGGTACAGTATTCTCTTGGAGGTAATCAATAGCTAACTAATTGGACTTAAGGCCCATTCAATGGGAGGAAACTCATGTGTGGTACTATAAACATAGCCAAATACACATATATGGAGAGGTTATAGATCTTGGAGAAATTCCCAAGGCTGTCACATCCCTAGACTAATGTAGCTTCTTACTAAGTGCAAAATATGCATCCTTATATTTACCGACAAATACCCCATACACCACTCAACAATTTGTACCACATGAAAATTATTACAGAGTACTTCAACTGGTCACACACAGACACTGTGAATTCCCCAAGCCTAAGCAGCACATCTACAGGGCAACCTCTACACCTAAGGCTCATGGAACATAGAACAAAAGGATACTAGTGAATCTCATTAAGGAAGCTCCCTCATGCAACAGAGAGCCAGGAATTCAAAAGGTCATAAATGGCCAAACCCAGGAGATTAGGAATCTTCAGAGTGTGGGTCCCTAGTCAAGTCTCCTAGGGCTAACCCAGGTAAAGGACCACTGCAGAAGAGGAGGCAGAAAGAGTATAAAAGCCAGGGAGGTGATACATGACCATATGGAATTAGAGTCCTAATGCCTGAGAACTTGCACATATGAACCTATAGCAATGGTGAGAGCACGCACAAGAACCACGCAAACTCAATGGGGGGGGGGGAGGTTAGAAAGCACAGAACTGTGGAAATGGGCAGCAAGCCCCAATCTTAGTAGAAGAATTATTGGCAGTTGATTACTGCTAGGTGAGGAAGAGCTGATCTTCTTAAGGGGAGGAATTCTAGATGGGGTGCCTAGACCCTAGTAGATGAACTTGTACTTGATACAACGGGCCTTGGCGCAGATGACAGAATATATAAATTGCAGTGAGGGGGGGCTGTGGGAGGGGGGCTGTGGGGGAAGGGGATATAGAGATGATTGGGACGTTCTGTGTGAAATACACAAAAATTCAATAAAAAATAATTTAAAATAAGAAAACTGGAATGGGCCAGAAATGGATTCTACTAGAGCGTCCAAGGACGTGTAGCCGTGCCTACCTTGATTTTAGCCCACTGAGATATGTTTTGGATTTCTGGATTTCGAAATGATGGGCCGGGGGTGCAGCTCAGTGATAGAACACTTGCCAAGCATGCCTAAATCCCTGAGTTGTATCCCCAACACCATAACAAAAATGGTTTCTGTGTGTGTGTGTGTGTGTGTGTGTGTTAAGCTACTAACTTGTTATAATTTATTACAGCAATCGGAGAAAACTACTATGCAAATATGTTTATAAACATATTTTTTCATTATGCCTGATTCTGATTACAAAAACATTAACAAACAACTCTGGATGTCTACTATACTTAATGAGATATGTTTGGCTTAATGGACAATTAAGTTCTTTGTGTCCTCAAACCCAAAAAGAACATAGTATCCTGTATCATATAGGTTTTCAAATATTTTTATTTACTCAAGTGTTTTGCCTACAGGTATGTAAGTGTACACATGTGCGCAATGTCTGCAAAAGCCACAGGAGGAGATGAGATCCCTTGAAACTGGAGTTAGAGATAATTATAACCCACCATATGGAAGTTGGGAACTAAACTCAGGTCCTCTGCAAGAGCAGTAAGTGCTCTTAACCACTGAGCCATCTCTCCAGCTCAAAGGAGGAAATCTTTTTCCATTTAAAACCATGACTTTAAAAACCCAAAACCCTCCCTTAGGGCTGGAAAGATGGCTCAGCAGTTAAGAGCACTCACTGTTCTTGTAGAGAACCTGGGTTCGATTCGACACCAACATGGCAGCTAACAACCAGCTGTAACTCCAGTTGCAGGGAATCTAATGCCCTCTTCTGACTTCCCCAGGCACTGCATGACATAGGTGCACTTCTATACATGCAGGCAAAACACTCATAAATATAAATTAAAAAATTAAAGATAAAAGTAAATAGATGCTTCCTAAATCTTTAAGAATGAGTTGGTCCAAGGATTTTTACAGATCCTTCCAAGAAAAAAGCCTGTGCGTTTTCTTGATTGATTGCAATTACTGTCACATAGTCTAACTAACATTCCATAAACATTAGAATTTGTACCACATTTTGGGTTAAGCCAGTGCTTCAAGAAATAGTTTCTTGCTTTCTGTATACATCCAGACTCACACTTCCACATTAACCTCATAATATGTTCCACGTGATTGCTATAGGCATTTACTACATACAGAAATAGTTTTAATGATTTCTTTTTTAGCTCATTTACACTGATGATATAAGGGGCACATGATCTTAGAATGTTTATGTTGTATACATTTTATTAAAATTAAGATGTCTATGAATATCTCCATAGTACTTCTTCAAGCTTGCAAGCACCAGGAAAAATCAGAGTAAAGAAGACCACAGGAAAGCATACATACAGACATACAGCCAAAGAAGGGGGCTTAGAACCCAGGTAACATAAAAGGACTGCCACAGACTAGTTGGCCTAGCATATCAAGGCTTATGAACATAAAAGGTAATGAAGACATCCAAAGAGAGGGAGGACTGGAGGCCAAGGTTTTGACTGGTGCTAGATATGAAAGCCCTGGGAAGAAGAAGAAGAGCTTAATGTGAGAAGTCAGAGCATAAACAAAGTTGAGAAGTCATTCATCCATGGGGATGGCCCACTGTAGGGGCCTCAGAGCAGAAACAGTAAGAAATCAGCACAGAAGACAAGGTGGTGGCAAAGAAGGGAAACGGATTACATGAAGTAAGGTTGAAATAAATACATACTTTAAGGAGAACAGAAACCAGGTTTATCTGGCCTGGAGAGATGGCTCTGGAAACCCAGGTTTGAGTCCCAGCACTCACATGGCAGCTAACAACCATCCATAACTCCAGTTCCAAAGAACCCAAAGCCCTCTCTGACCTCTGTGGACAGTGCATGACAAAGGCACACTTACATACATGCAAACACATAAAATAAAAATAATAAAAATAAAATATTTTAAAAGAAATCAGGTTTATTGTCATCAGGGACGAGTATTAGAAAGATAGGATTAAAGAAATGGGAAAACTTTAAAAAAAGAAATGGGAGCCGGGCGTGATGGCGCACGCCTTTAATCCTAGCACTCAGGAGGCAGAGGCAGGCAGATCTTTCTGAGTTCAAGGCCAGCCTGGTCTACAGAGAGTTCCAGGACAGCTGGGGCTACAGGGAGACCCTGTCTCAAAAAGACCAAAAAAAAAAAAGGGGGGGGGGGGACTAGCACTGATTAGAATTACAGGGTTAGTTTTCAGTATAGAGATACAGTAGGAACAAATATTATATATGTACATGTATATCTACACATATACTTTCTTTCCATAAACAATAACTCTGTGGTAGCAATTAGCATACCAAGCCCCTAAAATTTCACTTTAAAATACATTTACCATGACAAAGAACCAGGGCTGCTAGAGAAATGGCTAATCCAGGGACTAGAGTAGAGAAAGAACAGACTAAAGCATGTCATGTAAGAAATCAGAAAGGGTAGTACTCAGAAGAAAGCAAGACAGATACCAGCTAGCAGAAAACAGATAAGGCTAAAGAACACAACAATCAAAAGCAATGAGGCACTCCAATATCTTCTGTTTACTAGAAAATATATACATACTGGGTCAATGTGATCTAAAGACTAGAAGGCATTACTGTATCCATGTCCATTTCATGATTTGAATAACTATTGTGTGGTTACATAGGAGAACAATCCTCTTTCTGAGATATACACACTAATATCAGAGGGGTAGAAACATCAGGGTAAGGAAATTATTTTCAAATGGCTTAAAGGGGAAAGGTTTTTGGGTTTTGTTTTTTTTTTTTAGTAATTTTGAGACAGGGTCTCCCTGTAACCCCAACTGACCTTGAACTCACAAAGATCTCCCCTGCCCCTGCCTCCCAAGTGCTGGAATTAAAGGCATGCACCACCACACCGAGCTAAGTCTTTTTTTTTTTTTTTTTAAATATGTGGTCTTCCTACATGTAGCTCAGGCTGGTCTCAAACTCTAAAATTCCTGTCTCTATATGCAGAGACTGCAGGCATGCACTGCCACCTGGCCTTTGGTTTTTTTTTTTTTTTTTTTTTTTTTTTTTGGTCTTTTCAAGACAGGGTCTTCCTGTAGCCCCAGCTGGCCTGGAACTCTGTAGACCATTCTGGCCTTGAACTCACAAAGATCCACCTGCCTCTGCCTCCCAAGTAGTAGGATTAAAGGCTCGCGCCACCACGCTCGGCCCTGGCCATGCTTTTTACAACTATACTACTGTCTACAGCACTTTGTAGAGACCATTAATAAATACCACTTATCTCTTTATCATTTCAAGAATATGAAAGAATAGCCTCATATTCATGAATAGAGGAGGATGCTACTCATTCACAGTGAAAGAAAAGACAAAAAAGAAGCTGTCAAGGTGGCTCAGCAGGTAAAAAGGTTCTTCTACCAAGAGGACCTGAGTTCTATTCCACATGACCCACATGGTGGAAAGAGAAATAATTCCTACAGGTTGTCCTTCTGTACACACAAGTGCATTCACACAATTGATTATTGATTGACTGATTATTGATTGACTGACTAATGTAATAAATGACAAAAATGCCTAAGGTTGAAAGCTTAGCCAGAAACAGCCTCATATACCACACATCAAAATTTGGGATTTTATTCTACCAAAAATAATACAATTTAAAAATCAACCCCACACTCATACAGGCTTTATAGTAAAACCTGAGATAAAGGGAAATAAGTACCAAAAATAAGAAATTAACAAAACGTTAAAACTCATAAGCAGATGAATTCCCTTTTCTAGGTTACTAATGTCATTTCAAAGTCTTAATAGATTCTCTTTCGGCATAGAAAGAAATAAAACAATCTGATCCTTCTAAGAACCTTGTTATCACCATAAGGTTGATCAATACAGTGTAGTACTATGCCACACAGAGACAAAGTGCTGAAACTAGGAGGAACCAACATAGCTGGAAATACTGGAAGGGGTGATTAATTCTAACCAGAAGGAGTCGTGTATCATGTGTACACACACACACACACACACACACACACACACACACACAGTCAATATTGGAGGCACAAAATAAAGATGCAGTCTTCCCAATCTAGCAGAAAGAAGCAAAGAAGAAAACCAGGATATGGTTTAAAATGGTAGGTGTGTATCTCATGTGTAACAGTAACCCTTGAGTGCCAAGGAGAGGAAGAAGGTCTGAATACAGTCTTAAACTTTTGACAGGCAGAGGAACCAAGGGGAAGAACACTTGTAAGCTGAAGCATAAGCCTGGGCAAAGGGACAGAATGGGAACATTTGGAGAAATATAAAAAAAATCTAAAATAATCCTGGAGCAAGGATGTAGGCAAGGTATGAAAGACATTCTCTGAACACAGATGCAAGAATAAAGAATTCTCCAAGATCATGATAATGATGATGATAAAGACCTCACCAGACTTTAATAAATAGTATAAAAAATTGTTAGATGGGGAAAAAACCAGTAGAATGGAAACAAACTGCCACTGTATTAACTTTAGAAAAGATAGAAGTATCTCTGGTCTCTCCATTAAAGTAAAATAATGCACTAATATATATATATATATATATATATAATTAGTGATTAATTCAATACTTCCTGTTTCCTCTAAAATTCAAAATAAAATCAAATAAGACAAATACATGACACATTTGATCATTTTACTTTCTTCACTATGTTTGGACTAGAGAAATTCCAAAATTTAGTACGAGCAACCTGGGGAATTTTTTTTTAATTTTATTTATTTATTTAGTATGTGTATGAATGTACTGTCTGCATGTAGGTTTGTGCACCCGTGTCGTGCAATGCCGCGGAAGTCAGAAGAGGGTGTCGGATTCCCCTGGAACTGGAGTTCTCCTGGAATTGGAGTCACAGACGGTTCTCAGCCGCCATGTGGGTGCTGGGAATCGAACCCAGGTCCTCTGCAAGAGCGGTCGGCGCTCTTAACCGCTAGGCCATCTCTCCAGCCCCCCAACCTGGGGAATTCTTAAAGCCACATAAGCTGCTGCACACATTTCAATCTCAGTGAGGTCTATTGCAATCACCAGGGCAGAAACCCAAATGCAGCCACTGGTCCCTAGTAAACAGACATATAAATACAAATGTGTTCATGTCATCAAATGAGGCTTAACTACTTGTTAGTGTCAAGCATTTAAATCTACCTTTTAAAAGGAGTTAAACTAGCCTACTATTTGAAATACACACTAGAGTATCAGAGGGATGGGAGCGGACTTGACACAGGAAAACAATGCCTGACATGCTCCAGAATCATCCAACTCAAATACTTCCTCAGCATCTTACACAAATCGTCAGGAAGGCTGGTAGCTCAGCTTTCAATCCTAGTACTTCTGGATCCAAAGAAGAATAATCTTGAGTTACAGGCCAGCATAGACTTTATAACAAGACACTGGCTTAAAGAAAAAAGCAATCCAAAACTGAAAGCTCTCCATGTGATGATTTACCATTATCACTTACTAAATATTTTGGTGTTAGAAGATCAGTCATCGGGTCATGACACTGCAGTTCAACTACTCTTCATTGACAATTCTTATACTAATCACAACACCACAGCAAAGAGAATTCCAAGCATGCATCACTGCAATTACACCTTGCCAAATATTGTACATGTTAAGTGTGACTATGAGAAAAATTACTGTAACTACTTTTCTTTTTAAATTTTTTTTTTATTAATTTTATTTCCGTATGTGTATGAATGTACTGTCTGCATGCAAGTTTGTGCACCCGTGTCGTGCAATGCCGCGGAGGTCAGAAGAAGGTGTCGGATTCCCCTGGAACTGGAGTTCTCCTAGAATTGGAGTTTCAGACGGTTCTCGGCCACCATGTGGGTGCTGGGGATCGAACCCGGGTCCTCTGTAAGAGCGGTCGGCGCTCTTAACCGCTAGGCCATCTCTCCAGCCCTTAAAATTTTTATTATTATTATTTATTTCTGTATGTGTATGAATGTACTGTCTGCATGCAAGTCTGTGCACCCGTGTCGTGCAACGCCGCGGAGGTCAGAAGAGGGTCTCGGATTCCCCTGGAGCTGGAGCCCTCCTGGAACTGGAGCTTCAGACGGCTCTCTGCCGCCATGTGGGTGCTGGGGATCGAACCCGGGTCCTCTGCAAGAGCGGTCGGCGCTCCTAACCACCAGGCCATCATAGTTAAATATCAGTTAAAAGTTTACCGGTTGTGGATGTGGTGGCACACGCCTTTAATCCTAGCACTTGGGAGGCAAAAATGGGCAAATCTCTGAGATCTAGGCCAGCCTAGTCTACATAGTGAGTTCCAGAACAGTTGGAGCTACAGGGAGACCTTATCTCAAAAACAAAAAGAAACACAGTACCATGCTGTGGTGGTTTGAATGAGTGTCCCCCACAGGCTGTAAGTATTCAGACATTTGTCTCCAGTTGGTAGCACTGTTTTTGGAGGTCTTAGAAGGTGTGGCCGTGACAGAGGAAGTATGTCACTGGGGGCAGGCTTAGTGAGTTTAACAAGCCTCAGGGTCTCCAGTTGCTCTCTCTCTGCTTCCTGTGCTCTTTGTGAGATGTGACCCTTGGCTTGCTGCTCCAGATCCAGCCACCATGCCTCCCGCCAAAATGGACTTTAATTCCCTGGAACCGTCAATGGAAAGCTCAAATAAACTCTTTTTTTTTATAAGTTCCTTGGTCATGGTGTTTTATCACAGCAACAGAAAAGTGACTAATACACATGCAGTGAATAAAGTGCTAGTACCTGTGTTAGTACCTATGCTATGGAGTTCCCAAGCCACTCCCAAGTTTAAATTATTAAGAAAACTCACAGGATTCAGCAAGCCACAGTCTCAGCTAAGATTTACTCTAGCAAAGGGTTAAAAACAAGTTAATCAAAGAAGGCATGAAGAGGATGCACTCGCTTTTTTTGAGGGGGTGGGAATCTGGTTTTTTGGTTTGGTTTGGTTTTGGGGGGGGGGTTGTCAACCTGACACAAATTAGAGTCACCAGGGAAGAAGGAATCTCAGTTGGGGAATTTCCTATAATGGGCATGTCTATGAGGCATTCTTAGACTATTGAGTGATGTGGGAGGGCCCAGCCTATTGTGGGTGGTGTCACCCCTGGGGAGGTGGGCCTGGATTATCTAATAAAGCAGGCTGAACACAGGCAAGAGGAGCAGGCCAATAAGCAGCATTTCTTTATGGTCTCTACTTCAGTTCCTACCTCCAGATTCCTGGCCTAGATGTCACTCAATGATGGATTGTGAGCTGGGAATTGTAAGCTGAAATAAACTCTTTCCTCCTCAAGTTGGTTTGGGTCAGTGTTTTATCACAGCAACAGAAACCAAACTAGGACATAGGAGAAGCAGCTCCAAGCTTCCCAGTCTTCTCTCCAATTGAAAAACGTCTACTTAATTCTTCCAGCAGCCAGTTGCAATGACACATGCTCCTTTGAAACTCAATGCCCAAGGACCCTCTGCCTCCAAAATTCCAGACTCCTAAGGAAAGCATTATTTAGCATAAATTCCGCTGTTTATACAACAGTGAACCTATCTATGACTTTTTCACCTATGGTCAGTTTCACAGTTATCAAGTGGCAATCTAAGGAGACACTCTCTCGAATCTCTTTTCTGCATGATACCCCAAAATACTTTGCATCAATATTAATGAGGGTGATTTAAGGTGCTTCATTTCAGCTTCACATGGATAAAGTTCTTAAGTCTAAAATTATCAAAAGCTAGTAATAGTAATATAATAGTAATAGCTAACATGTTTGAGCTCTTCATATGTCTCCCACATTAAGCATTTTATATGTTATGACCTTACATGTTCATTATAATCCCATGAGGTAGTAAAACATGATACAGTATCACAATAATCCTATGGACTCTAAGCATAGAGCATCCTAGGAAAAACAGCTAACACAGATGGCTTTAATTTCGTTTATTCCAGAGTCTCGGCTACTAATGATTACATTACAATGCTTGTTAATGTACAAAATACCTATATGGCCATAGGACAAGAAAAGATGTCTTACATGAAGGTATTTGCAGAACACACTAAATATTACTGCGTAATTCCATCGAAACATAAAAATGAATAGTAAAACACACACACACACACACACACACACACACACACAAACACAAACACACACACACAAGAGGTGAGCAAGTTGGCTCCATTAGGTAAAGAGGCTTGTCACCAAGGCTGATGACCTGGGTTGAATACCCACGACTCAGAAAATAGAAGGAGAGAAATGTACTGTTTCTATCTCTCAAGTGTTGATAGGCATGTGCCACTACATTCAACTAGAAAACTAACTTTTTTTTTTACTGTTGAGAATCAGTTTTAATCTATTTTTGATTTTTTCTTTTTTTATTGGTTCACATATATTTTTATGTACAAGATTATGTTGCAAATCGAATACAGATTTGTGTCCCCCTCCCAACTCCCCACCCCACCAGATTCACCCTTTCAGTCAGTTCTTGGATGCAGTCCCCTCGGTTGTTGGCGATGGTGTTGTTGCTTCCAATATGTATCACTCCCAAAAAGAATCGTTTACAACTAGGTAATTGGCGCTAGCATCCACAAATGAGGGATACCATTTGTCATTTGTTTTTCTGGGACTGTGTTACTTAACTTTTCTTCCAGTTCCATCCACTTACCTGCAAAGTTCATGATATTGTCTTTTTTTTTCACTGCTGCATAGAACTCCATTGTGTAGATGTACCACATTTTCTCTATCTACTCATCAGTTGATGGGCATTTGGGTTGGTTCCAGTTTTTTGCTACAGTGAACAGGGCTGCAATAAACATACCTGTCCATATATCTTTGCAGCAAGAAGAGTCTTGTGGGTATATTCCCAGGAGTGGTAGGACTGGGTCAGTTGGTAAGCTCATTCTGAGTCTTCCAAGGGTTCTCCACACTGCTTTGCATAGTGGCTGTACAAGTTTACATTCCCACCAGCAATGGATGAGTGTTCCCCTTTCCCCACAACCTCTCCAGCACATGGTATCATTTGTTTTCTTGTTCATAGCCAGTCTTATTGGAGTAAGATGATATCTTAAAGTGGTTTTAATTTGCATTTCCTTAATTATTAGCAATGTTGAACACTTCTTAAGATGTTTCTCAGCCATCTCCAATTCTTCACTTGTGAAGTCTCTGTTCAGCTCTTTGCTCCATCTTTTGAGTGATTCATTTGTCATCCTTCTTCTTTGTTTTTTGAGTAGTTTATATATTCTGGAAATCAATGCTTTGGCAGATGTATCTGCGGTGAAGGTTTCCTCCCACTCTGTGGGTTTTCTCTTCACTTCCTTGATTGTTTCTTTTGATGTACAGAAGCTTTTGAGTTTAATGAGGTCCCATTTGTCAATTGTCAACCTTAATTCTTGCGCAGCTGCTGTCTGATTTAGGAAGTCTTTTCCTATGCCTATGTCTAGTAATCTGCTGCCAAATTTTTGTTCTATCGCCTTCAGAGTTTGG
>VZQC01007669.1:321848-346471 GCA_009823505.1 Rhizomys pruinosus | reverse complement strand
GTAGCTGTAAACCATTACAATCACTTTGGAAAACGTGCACCTAGAAAAATTGAAATACCTACAACACAAAGATCCCTCTCCTATTCTGCCAACAAAAATCAGTAAACATCCACTAACAACATACAGCAAAATATTCACAACAATGCAATTCATTAAATAGCCAAAACCTGGGAACAACCGAAATGCCCATCAATAACAGGATACAATGTTATACTATGTCCACACCAAAGCCAATGATTCAACAAGGAGGAGGAACCGGGGCTGCAGCTAGGACAAGGCCCTGAATTTGATCATCAGCATGGGGGGAGGGTACAAAGGCAAACAAAAAAGCTACATCTCATTAAAAGAAGCCAGGCATAAATTACTATGCGCTGATGGTTCTATTGATACAGAATTTAAGAAGCAAATTAACCTACAATGACAAAATGAGTAGACTTCCTAGCACCCTCTTCCTCTCTTCCCTGCTACTGTGGATGAGAGGATTAATTAAAGAACATTCCAAGGAAAAGGAGATATTCCCTATTATAATCTAAACTAGCTAACCCATGTCAATACTAACAGACTGACATACAATCTAGTGACATCTCCTTACACTGACCTTGTCTAGAATGGACATTCTTGCACAGGCCAAGGAAAGTGACAAGACAACATGCCAAAGTTTGGGTGGAGTTAAGTCACAGATATTAATCTGAATTACTTTAGGAAATGAAAGTGGAAAAACAGAAAAAGGAAGACAATTTAAGGAAAAACAATAAGAGCAAAGTACATCAATAAATACAAGTATAAATGGACTGAACTCCTTTCTTAAAGAAAAAGTTACACATGATCGCACTGCATGCCTTTAATCCTGGCAGTGAGGAGGTAGAAGCAGAGGCAAGTGGCTATCTGTAAGTTCAAGGCCAGCCTGGTCTACATAGTGAGTGCCAAGACAGCAGCTGAAGCTACAAGAAGACCATGACAAAAAAAAAAAAAAAGGAAAAAGAAAAAAAAAGAAAAAGAAAAATAAATAAATAAATTGCTAAGTATCAAGGTTTATATAAAAGAAAAGAAAATATACAAATAAAGCTGATGAAGTAGACTAATGTCTGAAGAAAACGAGCTCTTTGGGCACAAATGGGGATGGAGTACATCTATGAAGTCTAAACCACAAGAATGACACATTATGAAAACAAACCTAATGTGGACAAAACAAAAACAGCTGGAAATACTTAAAGCAGAAAACCTGAACTTCTAGCAAAAGTGGGAAGCCCACTGTCACAAAAGGAAATCCTAACATGTTTTTATCAACTTTTACATCAATTTTCCATTTTCTCTCAGACTTTATCCTCCCCTTGGATCAGAAAAGAAAGACTCGGAGATACCACCTGGTTCCAAAGCACAGAACAAAGACTTGTTGACTTGTTGCTTCCCATCCTATAAGACACAAGTATACTGGTCAAAGGGGAAACTCAGAGAGAGATCTTGGGAACTGATGGTTATCCCAAGTATATTCTACACTCTGTAGATGCCAGCTAAGATGATGAACCTCTGAAAACATCAGGTACTAAGTGGCTTACTGCTGCCATCTGCTGGATATAATATTGATAGGCACTTCAATTATACTTTAAAATGGCCTAGTACCAAAAAACACAATGTCTTAAACTGTAACCTTCATCTAGTGAGCTGAAGATACTCTGTAAATTAAATACAATAATTAAATGCATGTCCTCTGTAAGCTTGTGAGACTTAAAAAGCCTCTAGTAACAATACCTGGGGTTTTTTCCATTGTAATAGTAGAAGTACATGAGTATAGAAAATTATACTGCCTAAAACTCACTTAAAAATGCAATATATCAGGCTGGAGAGATAGCCTAGCGGTTAAGAGCACCGACTGCTCTTGCAGAGGACCTGGGTTCGATCCCCAGCACCCACATGGTGGCTGAGAACCGTCTGTAACTCTAATTCCAAGAGAACTCCAGTTCCAGGGGAATCCAAGACCCTCTTCTGACCTCCGTGGCATTGCACGACACAGGAGCACAAACCTACATGCAGACAGTACATTCATACACATACAAAAATAAATAAAATTAAACAAAATTTTTAAAAAATGCAATATATCCACAAAATAATTTCATTTCATGAGAATGTCTATTATCTCTCCCAGATAATTACAATGAATCATTTCAAACACACCAGTTAAATTCTATTTATGGCATCTTATCCATATTACTTTAACATTTCTTAAAATGCCCATGCATAAATGCACAGCTGCTCTTCAGGCTCCCTCACTTTTCAGATACACAGGAAAAGTAACAGTTCTTGTCCCTTAGTACTTGTTATGTAGGACCACATATATATCTCTGTATGTACATAGTTCTGATCAAAAGGCTGTGAGTGAAACCATCAAGCACCACTTGCAGGCCAAATTAAGCAGTGTGTGATGGTTAATCCTGGGTGTCAACTTGACTGGACTAAGGAACAAATAAGAGAAAAAGGGTCTTCTTATTGGACCGCCTCAACCTGGATGGCCCACCCCAAATGTGGGCGTTACCTTCTGCCGGCAGGCAGTATTTAAGGCCACGGCAGAAGGAGCTGGTCCCCTTTTTCTCCTGCGGCTTGCCTCTCTCATCTGGTGAGTTTGTCTTGCTGCTGTGATCAACCTTTCGGATCCCAGCGTGTACTGAGACCGGCAGATCTCCTGGAACCCATTTGGGCCTTCAGCACTGGATTGGGACTACTGAGACATCCAGCCTTGCAGACTGAGCAGTTCCCTGGATTCTCGTCTCGGCCTTTCCAGTGTGGTGCAGCTACTGTTGGAATCCTTGAACTCTGTCACGTGAGCAAATCAATAAATTGTACATAGCTATATATATTCATCCTGTTGCTTCTGTTTCTTTAGAGAACCCTGACTAATACAGATTCTGGTACCGAGAGTGGGGCTTGCTTAGACTTCAATCTGGTTATAGGTCTAGAGGCAACAATTGTTGGGCCCTGAGGGACATTAGCTCCCACTGGGAGGGGGGAATTAGTTTCCTCAGGCAAGGGTGGGGAGGAGGGATCTGCAGGGTGTGGATTCTCTGCTGAGGGTGAGGAGATTAATTCCTCAGATAAAGAAAATCCCTCAGAATCCAAGGGTTCAAAATCCTCATCATCATGGTTCTCCCACACACAGTGCAAGAGTAAAACTCAGCACTCTCTTCTACCAAGGTAACAAATTTCTTCAAAAACAAAGCCAAGCCCTCTGGGAATGGTGGTGCATGCCTTTAATACCAGCATTCAGGAGACAGAGGCTTGAACTCTGTGAGTTCAAGGCCAGCCTGGTCCATAGTGAGCTCCAGGCCAGCTGGGACTAAAGGGAGGCCCTGTCTCAAAAAGACAAAAAAAAAAAAAGTTAAGCCCTAAGACCAAAGTGGCTTAGATCACTAAGGTCAGCTCTGTTAGAGAAGTGCCCAGACCTACGAAGAGTAATCAGTGTATTAAGCCATACACAGTCAACATTTGATTGGTATGTCAGCCTAACCAATGGTCTTAGCTCAACCTGACCAATACAGTATGTACAATGTATGGATGGATGTAAAATACATTATTTCTGTATACATGCATATGCATGTATTTAAGCCCAATGTCATATATTCACATTTTAGCTATACATTTTATAAGCCAATTACAGATAGATACAAATTCTTATTTGTCAAACTAGGGAGGTTAATTCACAAGTTAAAAATTCAGCCAGGCATGGTGGTGCACTCCTTTAATCCTAGCACTCAGGAGGCAGAGACCCTTTCAAGGCCAGCTTGGTCTATATAAAGAGTTCCAGGACAACTGAAGGTATGAGACCCTGTCTCAACAAGACAAAACAAAAAAAATTCATCAATGTCAGAAATCTCTACATCATAAGGTTAAAATTTTTTTAAAAGCCTCTGAAGGGACATATTAATCCATACATACTATGCTGTTCATTTCGGAGGACTCGTAGCTGCCGACAGGATGGACATTTCCAATGGGCTCCAGGCCCTCTTCATCCCACATGTACGTTCCATCAGAGCTATCAGACGGAGAGAGCTCAAAGGAAGAACCAGCTCTGTAATCCGTATCAGGTGAAATCAAGTTATTTCCAGAAGTATGTTTTGTACATTCGCTCCTGTCTTCAAATGATTTTAAAAGAAAGGAAAGTATGAATTCAAAAAATATAATTATTTCTTATTTCTAAAATATACATTCCAAATAATTCAATGTGTATAGCAAAATTTTGGTTTCAAAATTCCTAAAAACCTAGAAGCAAAGTCTCAAAATATTAATAGTCTGAGATATTTTGTAGTAAACATGAAGAAAACTCATTTTGCATCCTCATATTACCCTAAAATATCCTCATGTCCCTATAATGTTTCCCAAGGTATTTACTTTTAACTACTGTTCAGGAAACTCCTTCTCTGGAAGCCACTTAACCTCACAGATACCTCCTTATAAGAGAAAAAAATACTATTCTAGCCATATCCCTTTTATAAGAGCTTACAGACAACAGAGGGTTTATGTGTATCACTAGATACAACCTAGTCGTGTCCCTTGACTATACCGCATGCCTTTATACACTCCATTCAGATGGCTCTTATGTCAGGATATCTGAACAAATAAGCTTCATCCTGTACTTAGTACCAACATACCCAATTCTAAAATAAAATCTTTTTAAGTGCCATTTTGCTTGCTTTCTTCAATGAAACAAGCAAACGAACTTCTCTGGAAGTATCACCATAAAGACCACTAAACAAGAAAACTTGCTAGAATGAAAGACTATCAGACTAGGAATACCTCTGTTATCTGATTTGCCATTGGCACAGATGGCCACCGTCTGCCACACTAAGTGGAGAGGCTGTTTAGTGGTATGCCACTGCTAGGTAAAGTGGGGAAGCACTGTCTATACTAAGTGGGAACAGGCCTCTGTATGACAACCAAAGAAAAGCCACGGTAGAAGAGCTTTAACTGATTTTGTTCTAGACAAGACGAAAACAGGACAGGGAACAAAAGTCATGAGGCAGATCTTATTCCAATCCACCTTCATCTAGAGTCAGTCCTCTTGGCGAAACTGACAGCATTCTGAAATTTATCAGAAAACCATCTTAAATGTCAGCCTAGTTACAAGTGCTAAGAGAAACCAAAAACATTAAGGATATTCATATTTACCAGAGACACTTATATCTATCCATTCATCAGTTTTACTGAAGATTTTTTCATTTTCTTTAGGAGAATCAAATACATCTTTTGATGGTCTATTTTCATGCTTTTCTTCTTTGAGAGAAATTTCCTCTGGGGTTATTCTAGTCCGGTTAGAGTCTTCTATATCTATAAAATCATCACTGAAGTCTTCACTTAAATCATTCTTATCAGAAGATGACAAAGATGACAAAGAAATATCATCCACATCATCACTTAGGTATCTAATTTTAGCATCATGCTTCATGGTCTGGTCCTTTTCTGTTCGATAATTTTCATTTTCAATTAGTTCTTGGTCCTTACTAATAGTGCTGTCCTTGGACAAAACTGTAGCCTTTTCCTCTACACATGTGTCAGCAGGTGAATTTTTATTACCATCAACTACCATGGTCCCAGAAAATGCAGATCGGCTAGATTTCAGCAGAGAGGGATGAACCATCCTATAACCCAAAGTAGAAGTTATCTGGCTGTTTGATAAAGCCAACTTCTTCCCGCCAGCAGCATAAGCTCTATGAAATCCATACCCCAAATGTTCATTCCCATTGAGTACTTCTGATTGCCGAGAATTTCTTGTTAGCATACCTGACCGAAGAGGCACTCTAATGGGTAGCTGTTGACTCTGATAAGGTTTTGTAAGATCTACAGCTCTGTTGAAGGAATGTGATCTGGTTATAGATGAAGGAGGAAGGAAGGAATTCTGAATGGAATGGGAAAAGCTTTGTGACCTTACCATTTTTTCACAAGTAATAAATTTACTATTGTCTGGGGATTGTGCTAAACTTTCTCCAGAACTGCTTCTGGTGGCACAGGAGTTTGCTCTGGGCCTTTGCATGCTGCCAGTTGATCTGTTTCCATAAAATGTATTCAAACGTGACTTAGGAGCACTCACTGAAGAATAGGAAGTCCTTCCTAAAAACGTGCCTTTGGTGAATTTACCCAAATCAGATGGTCCAGAAAAAGATTTTTGATTTAGCTCCTCTGTAGATGATACAAACATAGTGGTTGGCCTTGCTAACTTTGACGTGAATAAAGAAGCACTTTTCAATCCTCCCTTTACCCCATTCTTATCAAGTGTCCCTTGAGTAGGAGCATGTTTTTCAGGATCAATTAATTTATCATGTGAACTCTGAATATTGTTGTGGTCTGCAGGGGTTTGTGTACCAAGCTGGTATTTGCTTGCTTTTCTCCAATTAAATGGATGGAACAATGAAGAATCAGGGCCATTATTTTTGATGTAGCTTTTAACATTGCCACTCTTGGAAGTTCCTAATAAAGTTACAGTGGTCCCATTTGACATTGGCTGCAGTGTACTTCTCACAGACTTTGTTCCATACTTAGGCAACTTGGAACCTAAAAATGTCTTGATTTGTGTTTTTTCTTCCATGAGCTATAAGATGCATTTGTTCTTAAAATTTGACAGAATCTGGGGAAGAAAAAAAAAAAGGTAGATTAAGCAATCCCAAATAAGTATAATTACATGGATATATGAATATATATTTTTATCAATTATATGAAGAAAATCCAAATTATTCATGATTCTTAACAAATACCAAATATACTAATTAATAGAGGAAATGGGGGAAGGGGAAGAAATGGAGGAGAGGGAGAGAAGGAAGGGAAGAAGAAAGAAAACCTGGACTTAGTAGAATGCACTTGTAATCCCAGGGGAGGGGACATGGCAGATCTTTGGGGCTCCCTGGCCTGTCGGCCTAGCCTACGTGGTGAGCTCTGAGCCAGTGAGAGAAGGGGAAAAAGGCAAACACAACACCTAAGGAATGACACCCAAATTGTCTTCTGGTCTCCACAAGCTTGCATGTGTTCAGAAAAAAGGATTTTACACTACACAGGATGACTCCTGCTCTAAATAGACTGCCTAGAAGCAGTAATGGGAGACAGCTGAGATAATTAAAAAAAAATTGGGACCTGCAAAATGACTCAGTGGGCAAAGGCACCTGCCTTCAAGCCTGAGGACCTTCGTGGTGGAGAGCATCAACTCCCACAAGTTGTCCTCTGACCTCCACATGCCTGCTATGGTGTATCCATATACACACACATGCACATAATATAAATAAAATGCTTAAAATAATTTAATCTTTAAGCCAGGTGTGGTGGCACACGCCTTTAATCCCAGCTCTCAGGAGGCAGAGGCAGGTGGATCCCTGTGAGTTCAAGGCCACCCTGGTCTACGTAGTGAGTTCCAGGCCAGCTAGAACTAAAAGGAGACCCCGCCTCGAAAAGACCAATAATAATAATAATAATAATAATAATAATTTAACCTTTAAAATATTTTTTTAATTACTTATTTTGTATGTGTATGAATGTACTGTCTGCATGTAGGTTTGTGCACCCGTGTCGTGCAATGTCATGGAGGTCAGAAGAGGGTGTCGGATTCTCCTGGAACTGAAGTTCTCCTGGAATTGGAGTTACAGACAGTTCTCAGCCTGCCATGTGGGTGCTGGGGATCGAACCCGGGTCCTCTGCGAGAGCAGTCGGCACTCTTAACCACTAGGCTATCTCTCCAGCCCTAATCTTTAAAATTTTAATAAACATAGTAAGTCACAATGGAAAAAATAAACTAAGGACATATGCTTGGTAGTGACTACCATGTATTAAGAGGATTCTAAAGTCAAATCTAGATTCTATAGTGGTATCATGATCAAGCAGCAATAATTGTCATAAGAATAAAAAGGGACAGTAGTATAAAAAAAAGACAGTAGAAATATCTAAACCAGACGACTGCCTTTTCCCATTTTTATAGTGACCTTTACCATAAAACATACTCCTGTATCACTTTTAGAATAGCTTTAAGAAAATTGGTACCAATATCATAAGACATATGTAGATCATTTTCTAATTACTAAATAATATATATTAAAGGTACTGTCCTTTAATGTCAGGCAAAAAGACTACATCTGTTAGTAGGAGTAGACTGTTAGAAGGAGACTGAGGGCAAAACATCACATTCTTGTACTTCCCTTTTACCTTACTTTCCTGTCTAAAATGAGCATAATGCATTATCATCCAGTACCTTCTAAGATGAGCTCAAAAGCCAGATACATTGTCACTGCAAATTATCTGAGATTCTGCCAGCTGGGAGGGGAAAAAAAACAACACTAGAATCTGTATGTACTGCTTCCTACAATAGATTTCTAAATGTATAAATAACAAATTATCTTGAACAGCAGTTTTAGGATGAAACTATTCTCTTGTCTCAACTGTAAACTTCCTACATCTGCATATATATGTGAACCCTGCTATTTATTTCATTGGTTGATAAGCTACCTTCTGTCTGAATGTTCAAGAAACTTTCTCCCAAATTTGTTTGTAATTGAAACAAAATATAACAAGCATGGTGATTCTCCCTCATTCAGTAGCTGTGTGGACTCTGATGTACTTTACCTGGTATGCAACCATTTAAGTATTTAAAATACAATCACTAAGTATTCTTTTATTAACTTTATTTTTTTAATTTTATTTATTTACCATGTGTATGAATGTACTGTCTGCATGCAGGTCTGTGCACCCATTTCATGCAATGCCGTGGAGGTCAGAAGAGGGCATCGGATTCCCCTGGAACTGGAGCCAAAAATGCTTCTCAGCTGCCATGTGGGTGCTGGGGATCAAACCTGGGTCCTCTGCAAGAGCAGTCGGCACTCTCAACCGCTAGGCCAACTCTCCAGCCCCACAATCACTAAGTATTTTAAAAGGTCTATGTTGGGTATGTTATTTAATAATAACAGTCTTTGGGACACTTTAAGGCCACAATACCATCTTGCCCTTAATTCATCTCCAAAACTTTATTGCATCTCCCACAGCTAAACCAAGATTCAAAAACTAAAACACCATCCATAAACTGCCATAGGAGGCAAATGACATTGAGGGACAAGAGTGAAGGAAGGGAGTGCTTTGGGTAGAGAAGTATGAAGACTGTGCAGAGAAACAGCAGAACCCTCACGTTTTCAAGCTCCTTTTCATATCCATTACCTTGCCCTCTAAAGAGCCACCCACTCACCTTATTTAGTTTTTCGAATAGCTTTTCAGAAGGTTATGAATTGTCTGCATTTTAGGGATGTAAAAAGGCACAAATTTGCTACTGAGTCTAAGAGCAATTAGCTAAACAATGATGCTAATGACTACACAGACTTAAACAGTCACTTCAAAAACTTGCTTCACATTCAGATAGCTGCATCATAATTTAAAATGATTTGTTGTTTCTTGAATTTATGTCATTTGGTTACTTCCTGCCCAATTTTTTCTGGCTGTCATATGCAGCATAAACTGATTCAAAGACTTGATTATGGCAATAAAGTAAAAAAGGACACCTCCATGAGCAGGGCGTGGTGGCCCACGCCTTTAATCCTAGCACGCTGGAAGCAGAGGCAGGCAGATATTTGTGAGTTCAAGGCCAGCCTGGTCTACAGAGTGAGTTCCAGGACAGCTGGGGCTACAGGGAGACCCTGTCTCAAAAAAATAAAATAAAAAAAAGGACACCTCTAGACAAAGTAGATTTAAAGCAGTGTAATTCTGTTCTAGATTCTTCATGGTTTTAAAAAGGGCACAAAAGTTCAATATGAAGCTCATTATATTATATGTCAATTCAACCTTTTCTGTTCTATTACAGCTTACATTTTTCAGTCAAATTGGAACAAAGCAGCGTGTGAAAGTTAGGCTTGGAAGGAATCTGTGGTACAGGAACATTATATAAACATACTCTGTGTAGATCCAAAGTATATTATTTCCTGAATTTTTAATTTAAAGGACTGAAAATACCAGCACAGAAAGTAGAACACTTAAGAGGCTCCCCTGCCCAATCATAAAGATGTTTCCCTCCAAATGTTACCATTTAGTTTAGGAGCACACACTCTCTGTGAGGCTTGCAAATGCCATGACTATGTTCAGGGCTAAGAAAAAAAAGCTGGTGCAGAACTGCTTGAATAATGTCCAACCCTAGCATAATACCTGAATCATTCTGTGAGTAAAATGGTATGCAGACAGAACAATTAAACACAGACATTTTTAAAATACTGAGTGGCTGCCAAATCACAGCACGCAACAGTTTAATACTTTGGTCTATATCAGGCCTGCTAGTACAAAGTTCTCTGAATTAAATTAGACAAGCAATAAGGTCAGGGTCATAAAAAGTCAAGTGTAGAGGAGAACAGTAACATGAATAACTTTAACATGGATGGGTGATTCCTAGGATGTGAATTCACTAATGGAACACAGACTGGATGTGATTTACCATTATACATAACCAAATTTGTTCTACATATGACAGGCAGTAATACTTAAATATGAAACATACTGCAAGGATAAGGTGATGATTAATACTGTAGATATGATGGAATCTAGAATCACCTAGGAAATATACTTCTTGACCCATTTGTGAGGGTGTCTCCAAAAAGGATTAGCTGAGGGGACAAAACACCCTCAAAGTAGGTGGCACCTTCTACTGAGTGGCCCAGAAGTCCAAGGGGAAAACAATGTTGCTTGTCTTTCTTCATGTCTTTCTAAGCCAGCGTGTATCACTGCTGCTCTGCACTCCCTGACATCACACTCCAGCTTCTGCAGCCTTCCAACCTAGATTAAACAGCAGAGCCTCTCCAAAGAGCGTCCATGCCTTCTCCCCTGGACTGGGAATGCTAGGGCATCCAGCTTTGTGGACTTCTAAGCCTCTCTTGCACAATGACAGCTACTACTGGGAAATACCCACTCCACAGAAGCCAATCTAAATAATACACACACACACACATTCTATTAGTTCTGTTCATCTAGATAATCCCACCTAATACAAACATACATACAGAGAAATTATTTTGCACAGAAAAAAGTTTTAATGGTGTGATGTTTAGTTTTTGTCAACCCAACACAAACTACCGTTATCTGGAAAGAGGGACCTCAAGAGAGGAACTTACTCCATTTACGGCATGTTGGCCTGTCTCTGGGGCATTTTCTTGATTGCTAACTGATGTACGAGGACCCAGCCAACTGTGGGTGGTACCATCTCTGGGACAGTAGGCCTAGGCTATATATAAGAAAAGCAGCTGAGCAAGCTAAGGCAAAACAAACCAGCAAGTGGCATTCCTCCATGGTCTCTGCTTCAGGCTCCTGCCTGGTCTTCCTTCTCTAATGGAATGTAACCTGTAAGCCAAATAAGCCCTTTCCTTTCTCAATTGCTCTTAGTTTTAGCACAGCCACTGAGAAGCAAATAAGGACAAGCAGTTTTGACAAACAACGACACTGTAAAAGGACACTGTTACATATAACAAATATAAAAATAACAGGATCTCGGGGCTGGAGAGATGGCCTAGCGGTTAAGAGCAACAACTGATCTTGCAGAGGACCCAGGTTCGATCCCCAGCACCCACATGGCGACTAAGAACCGTCTTTAAGTCCAGTTCCAGGGGAATCTGACGCCCTCTTCTGACCTCTGTGGCATTGCACGACACAGGTGCACAAACCTGCATGTAGACAGTACATTTATACACATATAAAATAAATTAAAAAAAATAAATAACAGTGTTCTAGTTTGTCTTCCATTGCTGTGACAAAACACTCTGACCGACACCAACTTGGGGAAGAAAGGGTTTATTTAGCTTACATCTCCTGGGTCACAGTTCATCACTTAGGGAGCCCAAGGCAGGAACTCAGGGCAGGAACCTGGAGGCAGGAGCTGAAGCACAGGCCATGGAGGAATGTTGTTCACTTGCTTGCTCCTCTGGCTCATGCCCAGCCCACCTTCTTATACAGTACACAACAACCTGCCCAGGGTGGCACTAATCATTGTGGGCTGGGCCCTCCCACACTGCTCGACCATCAAGACAATATTCCACAGATGTGGCCACAGGCCAATCCAATGGAGCCAATTCCCCAACTGAGGCTCCCTCAACCCAGGTGTGTCAAGCTGACACTAAGCTATCCAGCACAATTGACCCCTTGTCAACTTGACACACAAAACACATCACTATTAAACCACGACCTTTCCAGTTCTTATCCCCAAAGTATGATGTTAACATTAATCACAACCCAAGACAGTACAACCTTAAAAGCCCCACAGTCCTCAAAAATTCCCAAACGCTTAAAGTTCAGTCTATTAAAAGTCTCTTAACTGTGGGCTGCTGTAAAATCAAAACAAGTACTGTCTTATTTCAAAGGGAAGAATCACAGGCACTGCTCAAACAAAACCCTAAGTCCAGCAAGTAGCTCAAGGCTGGACACCTGGGGATTCATCACGATCTTCTGGGCTCCAAAGGGTTTCACAGCTCTCCCTCTCCGACTGCGGCCGTCTGTGGACCAAACAGCTCATCTGCGGACCCAGGCCGACTCCATTCACACTTGCTGCTGCTCTTGGTGGTCATCCCATGGTCCTGGCTCTCCAAAAGCTGGGGTCGCCACTGACTGAAACTGAGGCAGCACCTGCACCAGTGGTCTCTTCTACCTCTCCTGGTGCAAAGCCTCAGCTTCTCTCCATGACCCCTGCAATCCTGGGGTCTTCACTGCAAACTGAGGTGAACCTTCCACCAATGGTCTTTCCTGACCTCTCACAGTGCCAAGCCTCAGACTGCTCTCTGTGACCCCCTCAAATTTCAACACCAGAACCATATAGGAGACTCTTACATGTTACCAAGTCCTGCTTCTGGCACAAGATGGAGGCTTCGCCCTTTTGGATCACAGCTTCTGTGTGCTGACCCTGAAGAAATTCTTCCCAGAAGATTTCACCACAGTGATGCTGGTCTCTTGTTACTTACAGCTGATTTTTCAGCCCCAGCTAACCAGCATCAATTGTCCCAGTACAACAAAAATTTCACTTCAGGTTCTGGTCTCTTGTTACTTACAGCTGATTCTTCAGCCCCAGCTGACCAGAACCCACAGATTACACAGTCCTGATGATCTCTGCTCCCCTTTGAAACTAGAAACTTTACAAGCCAGGCCTCCATCTTCTACAATTCCTTCAGCAAAACTGCTCCAAGCTCCACAGCAACGATCTTTAGGCATTCAATGATCTTCCCAGCGCAAAGTTCCAAATGCCTCCACAATCCTTCCTCAAAACACCAAGGTCAGGTCTGTCACAGCAATACCCCACTCTTCTGGTACCAATTTCTGTTCTAGTTTGTCTTCCATTGCTGTGACAAAACACTCTGACCGACACCAACTTAGGGAAGAAAGGGTTTATTTAGCTTACATCTCCTGGGTCACAGTTCATCACTTAAGGAGCCCAAGGCAGGAACTCAGGGCAGGAACCTGGAGGCAGGAGCTGAAGCATAGGCCATGGAGGAATGCTGTTTACTGGCTTGCTCCTCTGGCTCATGCCCAGCCCACCTTCTTATACAGTACACAACAACCTGCCCAGGGTGGCACTAATCATTGTGGGCTGGGCCCTCCCACACTGCTCGACCATCAAGACAATACTCCACAGATGTGGCCGCAGGCCAATCCAATGGAGCCAATTCCCCAACTGAGGCTCCCTCAACCCAGGTGTGTCAAGTTGACACTAAGCTATCCAGCACAAACAGGATCTTTTAAACAAAAGGTCAGAAGAGGGCATCGGATTCCCCTGGAACTGGAGCCAAAAAAGCTTCTCAGCTGCCATGTGGGTGCTGGGGATCGAACCCAGGTCCACTGTAAGAGCAGTCAGCGCTCTCAACTGCTAGGCCATCTCTCCAGCCCCCAGTTCTAGCTTTTTATAATTTTTTATTTAGTCATTTTTATTTTATGTGCATGAGTATTACACTTTCATGTATATGCATCCATGTCATGCAATGCCCATGGAAAATAGAAGAGAACCTCTGATTTGGAACTGAAGTTACAGTTGTTAGCTGCCATGTGGGTGCTGGAATTTGAATCTTGGTCTTCTGCAAAAGCAGTCTTAACCACTGAGCCATCTATCTCTCCAGCCCAAGCAAATGTATTTTTAATACTGGGTGTAACTCGGTTGGTAGAGTGCTTTGCCTAGCATGCACAGAGGCCTGGGTGCAATTGTGGCATCAGTACAGTGGTGGTGCAGGTCTGTAATCCTAGAACCCTGGAGGTAGATAGTGAGTTGGAGGGACACATAAGACTCTGTAGCAAAAGAAAAAGGGGAGAAGGGGAGAGAGGGAGGAAGGGAAGGAGGGAGGAAGAGAGGGAGGGAGAGAGGGAAATATATGCCTAGGTGATGCTGAGGCTGCTGATATTTAGTTAAGAGCCCCTGGGTCAGAAGGTTACTATGTGGAAGGAGCCAAATAAAAGGAGACTGGAGTGTTAGCAAGAGTCCTTAACTTGATTTAGATGGTATAAAAAATGAACAAAGATTTAAGCACTTATTATATATAGGCTATACTTTAAATTTTTTTTTGTCTTTTTGAGACAGGGTCTCCCTGTAGCCCCAGCTGTCCTGGAACTCACTCTGTAGACCAGGTTGGCCTTGAACTCACAAAAATCCGCCTGTCTCTGCCTCCCAAGTGCTAGGATTAAAGGCGTGCGCCACCACAATTACAAAATATGAAAATTGTCACTTCACAAACACTTATCAAACAACAGGTTTAAGTAGCAACCATCAGTGACCACTAAAGACAACCCCTGATCAATACCACAAAATCAACCTTGGCATCCTGCTATGAGGTGAGAAATACTCAGAATCAGCCATAAAACATCCTTGCCTGAGCAAACCAACTGAAGCTACTTGTGCCTCTGGTGCTGCCACACCTGGTGGTTTACAAGAACAGCAAGGAAGAGAAAAACACTAAGGACAATAAATAGTTAAATCTAAAATATGGGAAAATTCTACAAGAGAAAGGACTTAGTTTCTTTCCTTAACAAATAAAGAGGAAGATCATAAACAAGGAAACACATCAACCAAATGCAATGTATCCATTTCACGTGGATCACAATTTTAATAAATTCCCAGTAAGAGAATGTCTGAGACAATGCAAGCAAATTCAACCTAGACCTAGAGCCTGATCACACTAGGGACTAGGGGAGGAAGGTTAAGAGTACCACACTCCTGTTTCTCCAACAGAAGTTGCTTTTATGTTAGAGCTACATATTTCAAAAGACTTAACTGCAAAATTACAAGTTGGGATTTCTCTGGATATTAAAATCAAATCTCCTCCCTTCAAAACATTGGGGTATGAATGACAAACTTAGTAAGTGTAAAACTGAGTTGAGCCGGGTGTGGTGGCGCACGCCTTTAATCCTAGCACTCGGGAGGCAGAGGCAGGTGGATCTTTGTGAGTTCAAGGCCAGCCTTGTCTACAGAGTGAGTTCCAGGACAGCTGGGATTACAGGGAGACCCTTGTCTCAAAAAGGGACCAAAAAAAAAAAAAAAAAAAAACCAAGAAAAAAATTGAGTTGATACATACACTCAGGATTAATATTTTTCAAGTCCCATACATAATTTTCCTTTTTAAAAAATATATTTTCTTATTAAACTTTTTCATACATCATACATCATTTCTCAATCCAATTTAGAGTCATTTCCCTTTCCACGCCCCCCACCCCACCTGAGTTCATGCACTCTGCCATACATGTCTTGCGTCTTTTTCTGAGTTTTTCCAGAGTTTTGTTTTTTGCTTTTCTAACCAGATTTTTTTTTCAAATTTCCCTTTAATTTTATATTACTCTAAGATATGAATACATACCCTCCATATATATACCACAATTACATAGTCTGAAAATAAGTGGTCAGTTAATTCTAGAGCCCACAATTTTCATTTAAAAATATAAACTACAGCACATTCCACATTACCCTGCCACTTCCTAGTGGTAGGTATGGCCTAGGGCAAGTGTTTTGGCCCCATAATAAATCTCAGTTTGTAACAGTTATTAGTTATAGCCTTTATTTTATGGTGCACTGTTTCAAAATAATGGCGCATGCCTTTAATCCTAGCACTTGGGAGGCAGAGGCAGGTGGATCTTTGTGAGTTCAAGGCCAGCCTGGTCTACAGAGTGAGTTCCAGGACACCTGGGGCTACAGGGAGACCCTGTCTCGAAAAGACTAAATAAATAAATAAATAAATAAATAAATAAATAAATAAATAAAAATTGACTAATCTTTTAAGGCCAAATTGGTCCTGGTGTTTTGACACGTGTCAAGGGGTGCTCTGCATAAACACTGTGGGCATCCTTGACCCCTATCATAGTGAACAGCCATCCTGATTCAAGAATGAGGGAGGAGGCTTAAAAATAATGCAAAAGTGATAGTTATCAGATTATTTTTCTGGCTTAAAAAAGTGGAACATTTAATAACTTGTTTTGTAAATACAGCATAATGTTCCCATCAAAATGCCCAGGTCACAATCCAGTATCTCCAGCTAAGTCACAATGTGATGTATTTATCAGTCTAATGTCAAGAATCCTACAAAGCCTAATACCTACTAGTTTTCTTTCCACATTTAAGCTTTAAAATAATAGCACTTAGAATAGCATATTAAATCACAAGCCTTATATTTTTGATTCATTTATTTTTAGAGTGTTTTGTACCATGTGTTGTCATGCAGT
The DNA here is from genome assembly GCA_009823505.1 of Rhizomys pruinosus. Taxonomy (NCBI): domain Eukaryota; kingdom Metazoa; phylum Chordata; class Mammalia; order Rodentia; family Spalacidae; genus Rhizomys; species Rhizomys pruinosus. The sequence continues at coordinate 329,806 of VZQC01007669.1, read as the reverse complement.
GCATACAGCAAAGGTCAGGAAAAGATGTTGGATCCCCTGAAACTAAAGTCACAGACAGTTGTGAGCCACTATGTGGGTGCTGGAAACTGAACCCAGGTCCTCCATAAGAGCAGCCAATGTTCTTAAGCACTAAGCCATCTCTCCAGTTCCATGAAACTTACATTTTAATATTAACTTCAACTATTATTGAACAACAAATGTATAAACAATAAATCAACCTGGCAAGATTAGGGAGCAAATAGCAATGATAATCAAACTGAGTAATATTTGGAATTCAATATATACTAGGTACTAGACCCCTACTGACATCTAGTGTACTTTCTCTGATGATTCAGAAAGCATCTTAAAATCATCACATTATAGAATCTGTGTGATGACTCAGTTATTTCACTGAGAAACTGATTCATTCGATATTTGTAGCTAAAAGAAGAGCTGAATCATAGCCTTCCGTTCTTGGAGAATTTTAGGAAAAGAGAGAAAATTCATCTTGTCCTAGATAAGGGTCGGGTGGTCAGGTGGCCTGGGAGATGACAAATCGGGTCCCCTCCTAATTCTACCATTGTATAAAATATTAGTCCAGTAATGCCTGAATTAATTAAGCCTCTGGAAATAAAGGATGTTTTTAATTAAGTATAGTGTATATTAAGTTGTAGATGTTCCCAAGGCCCTGAATGAGGAACAATGAACAGAGTTACAGAAGTCCTTCTGCAGGGTCCCAAGATGACAGGAGACCACCAATACATACAGCTAAAAGAACCACCCAGGAGCTCTCCTGCTCTCTTACAACCATAAGCTTTTATACATGTGAACAAAATAAACAACCAAAATTAAAATTCCTCAACAAGGCCTACCCATGAAAAGAATCCCTGGCAACTGTTTACTAGACAGACAGACAATTTCAGAACTTAAACTACTTGTATTGTCAAAGTGAGTATGTGAGGGAAGACTTAAATTTCCTCCAAAAGCTTCTGTACATACCCATCATAATAAATGAATCAAGAAATGACGACTAGGTTACATTTGAGTCACCTTCTGAATTTTCAAGGGCAATTCTGACAACACATAATTTTTTTTTGGTCTTTTTAAGACAAGGTCTCCCTTTAGTCCCAGCTGGCCTGGAGCTTGCTATATAGACCAGGCTGGCCTTGAACTCACAGATATCGGCCTGCCTCTGCCTCCTGAGTGCTGGGATTAAAGGTGTGCACCACCAAGCTGGCCAACAACACAATTTTTTTTTCTGTTACTCTTCCCTCATTCTTTGTGTCTTTAAATTTTTTATTATATTTTAAGGGATTCACAATATAAGAGCACAGTTGTTTTCAGATCACATTGACATTGCTCAGTTTACCATACAATTAGGTAATTGGTGCTAGCATCCACAGATGAGGGATACCATTCGTCATTTGTTTTTCTGGGACTGTGTTACTTCACTCAGCATGATATCTAGGACCAGCCATTTACCTGCAAAGCTCATGATGTCATCTTTCTTTACTGCTACATATAACTCCAGTGTGTTGATATACCACATTTTCTCTATCCACTCGTCAGTTGAGGGGCACTTGGGTTGGTTCCAGCTCTTTGCTATTGTGAAAAGAGCTGCAATAAACATGGCTGTGCATGTATCTCNAAAAAAAAAAAGAATGGAGGCAGGGCACAGCCAGAGAAGGCTAAGAATTTATAATCTGAAAGAATAGTTTGGAAGAGAATTTGAAGGTAACAGAAAGTAATGGCCAAAGAAAAAGTAAAAACTTAAAAGAAGGATTAGACTTAATTGCAAATATCATCACCTTTGCCAGAGCAGTTTCAAGAGACAAGATGAAGCAGAAACCTGACTACAGAGAGAAAGGTTCAAGAATGGGGCTGGAGAGATGGCCTAGCGGTTAAGAGCGCCGACCGCTCTTACAGAGGACCCGGGTTCGATCCCCAGCACCCACATGGTGGCCGAGAACCGTCTGAAACTCCAATTCCAGGAGAACTCCAGTTCCAGGGGAATCCGACACCCTCTTCTGACCTCCGCAGCATTGCACGACATGGGTGCAGACACTTGCATGCAGACAGTACATTCATACACATACAGAAATTTAAAAAAAGAATTAAAAAAAAAAAGAATGGAGGCAGGGCACAGCCAGAGAAGGCTAAGAATTTATAATCTGAAAGAATAGTTTGGAAGAGAATTTGAAGGTAACAGAAAGTAATGGCCAAAGAAAAAGTAAAAACTTAAAAGAAGGATTAGACTTAATTGCAAATATCATCACCTTTGCCAGAGCAGTTTCAAGAGACAAGATGAAGCAGAAACCTGACTACAGAGAGAAAGGTTCAAGAATGGGGCTGGAGAGATGGCCTAGCGGTTAAGAGCGCCGACCGCTCTTACAGAGGACCCGGGTTCGATCCCCAGCACCCACATGGTGGCCGAGAACCGTCTGAAACTCCAATTCCAGGAGAACTCCAGTTCCAGGGGAATCCGACACCCTCTTCTGACCTCCGCAGCATTGCACGACATGGGTGCAGACACTTGCATGCAGACAGTACATTCATACACATACAGAAATTTAAAAAAAGAATTAAAAAAAAAAAAGAATGGAGGCAGGGCACAGCCAGAGAAGGCTAAGAATTTATAATCTGAAAGAATAGTTTGGAAGAGAATTTGAAGGTAACAGAAAGTAATGGCCAAAGAAAAAGTAAAAACTTAAAAGAAGGATTAGACTTAATTGCAAATATCATCACCTTTGCCAGAGCAGTTTCAAGAGACAAGATGAAGCAGAAACCTGACTACAGAGAGAAAGGTTCAAGAATGGGGCTGGAGAGATGGCCTAGCGGTTAAGAGCGCCGACCGCTCTTACAGAGACCCGGGTTCGACCCCCAGCACCCACATGGCGTCCAAGAACCGTCTGAAACTCCAATTCCAGGAGAGCTCCAGTTCCAGGGGAATCCGACACCATCTTCTGACCTCCGCGGCATTGCACGACACGGGTGCACAAACCTGCATGCAGACAGTACATTCCTACACATACAGAAATAAATAAAATTTAAAAAAAATAAATTAATTAAAAAAATAAAGAATATAGTAAGAACAACCTTTGGTACAAGATCCTACCAGATATGGATAAGGTAGACTTTCGGTTTTACTCTAAGACCTAAAATGCTAGACAGGAAAATAAGGTCAAGGTTCTAAGTCACACTGAGTCAAGGTGTCAAACCTGAGTCACACTGCTCAGGGCTTTAATCCCAAGGACTGGGGCCTGACAGTACACATGCTAATTACAGCCCCCACTCACATACCTTATCCAGGACTGGCTGAACCTAGAGAGAAGGAACAATGCCTAGCTTGGAGGAGACAGAGACTAGGTCTTAACTAATATTAGAGCAAATTCACCAGCAAGAGCAAGAAGAACCTGAGCAGTACAAATACTGTCAAGAATATAAGTGCAATATGAAAGACTAAGACATACTCAATAACTTAATTAATGAAAAGACTCTTTTCTAAAATCCTCAGTTTCCAGCACTGAACCTAACAGACATTACTGCATCTAAATGAATGATGCCCAGAATCTGGCTCAGCCACCACCTCAGCTGGCATGAACATCTATAGAAAAGAGGCTGTGTAGTAACTCATCCTTTGCAGCCCAAGTGGAAGGCCCTAACTGTCCCTGCTGGAACAAGAGAACATGACAGGAAGGGCCCTAATGATTAACAACTAATTTTTATCAAATACAGTATTAGGTAGTGCTGCACTAAATAATTTATAATTATCACATTTTAACCTCATAATAACCATAAGAGTCCTTTTCACAGATGATGAATCTGAGGTTTAGGGAAGCTAATGTGTTCAAGTTAATGCAAAGAGATGGGGGTGACCAAACCTAAGTCAGGCACTCCTCATGAGTGGCACAGGCTACAGCAGGGACAGTAGTGGCTACATTCTCACAACTCATGTGTTAGCCAAGTCCTAAGAATTTCATGCATGTTAATTTACACAATCTTCATGACTACTTTATGTGATTAACATGATCTTTATTTTTTAAGCAAAGAAACTAAATGCGGAGGGGTTAAGTAATTTGCAGAGTAACACACCTAGTAAGAAGTGGGGACTGGGATTCAAATTCAACCATTACCCCATAATGGTCACTGTCCAATTCATTTTCCTATGCCAGCACTCAATATACCTGTTTTCAAACTGTAGAGTGTGGCATCAGTTCATTGCTTTAGAATAAGTTGGTTTTGTCAGAAAATGAAAATAAAAGGGTGGACTGGACAACCAGCAGTCCTTCCCCAGTCCTTCACTACTGCTCAGCAGGAGGCTAAGACACCAGGTGGCCACCTGAAATACAAGCATATGTGTAATAGTTCAGTTTTACAAAGAGTATTAGGAAAACCAATAAAACATTTTTTAGTATTTATTATTTTATTTTACCTGTATGAGTGTATTACCTACAAGTGTCTAAGTATTATCCATGTTGTACAATGCCAGTGGAAGTCAAAAAGGGAGCTGGAATTATGGGCAGTTGTTAGCGTATGTAGGGCTGAGAATCGAACCTGGGTCCTCTCCGAGCAGCCAGTGCTCTTAACCACTGGCAATTATCTCTCTACTCCTGACAATCAAACATTTTAATTTTTTTTTTTTTTGGTCTTTTTGAACCAGGGTTCTCTGTAGCCCTAGCGTCTCCTGGAACTCTCTTCTGTAAAACCAAATTTAACTCAAGAGAATCTGCTGCCTCTGCCTCCCAATCGGGAATTAAGGGGTACACCCCACTCCCAGGACATTTTAATAACTTTTCTTTTTTATGTGTATGATGTATTGTCTGCCAATGCAGGTCTAGCCCCGTGTCGTTGGCAATCCGCGGAGGTCAGAAGAGGGTTCTCGATTCCCCTGGAACTGGAGTTCTCTGTAATGGAGTAGTTACAGACGGTTCTTAGCCGCCATGTGGGTGCTGGGGATCGAACCCGGGTCCTCTGCAAGAGCATCGGTGCTCTTAACCGCTAGGCTATCTCTCCAGCCCCCAACATTTTAATAACTTTTATCATATTTGCTTGTTTACTTGTGGTGGGGGTGCATATGAAGGTCAGAATATAACTTAATAGGAATCAGTTCTCTTCTCTTACCATGTGGGTCCCAGGTATAAAACTCAAGTTGTCAGGTTTGGCAGCAAGTGCCTTAACCTGCTAAGCCATCTCACCAATCCCAGCCAATCAAATGTAATAGTGAAAAATATTTAAGAACTTATATTCAGGGAACACAAATGGGAAACCTATTTATTTATTTACCTACTTATTTGTTTATTTACTTATTTATTTTGAGACAGGGTCTCCCTGTAGCTCTGGCTGGAACTTGTTACATTCGACCAGGCTGGCCTCAATCTCAGAGATCCACCTGACTCTGATTCCTGAGTGCCAGAATTAAAGACAGTGTGCTACCACACCCAGCTGCAAAATCTCTTTTGGTAAGTATAAAAGTTGTACAGAACAGAAAAAATAAATTATCCAAAACAAATCTGAAGCTTGTTTCAATAGAAAACCCCAAATAATAATACATTTCCTGAGGCTTTTAGAAGCATATGGGGAAGAAGGAGCCAGTATAAGGGGCATGAGGGTAACTTTAATAAGACGAAACCACTAAGTAGCATTCCTCCATGGTCTATGCCTCAGCTCCTGCCTCCAGATTCCTGCCCTGAGTTCCTATCGTGGGCTCCCGCAGTGATGTGTGACCCAAGAGATGTGAGCCAAATAAACCCTTTCTTCCCCAAGTTGGTTTTGGTCAGAGTGTTTCATTGCACCAATTAAAAACAAACTAGAACAGAAGTTGGTACCAGAGAGTGGACTACTCCTGTGACAGACCCTTGGTGTTTTGGGGGTAGGATTCTGGAAGCGTTTGAAACTTTGGGCTAGAAAAATCAGTGAGTGCCTAAAGTTCATTGCTGTGGAACTTGGAACAATTATGCTGAAAGAGTTGTAGATAATGGAGGCCTGGCTTGTGAAGTTTCAAGGGGAAGCAGAGACCATCAGGGCTGTTTGCATGATAATTTTTAATTAAGAATCTGTCGGTTCTAGTCATGTGGGGCTAAAGAATCAGTTGTTAACAAGAGACAGAACCTGAAGTGAAACCTCTGTTGTACTGGGACAATTGATGCTGGTTAGGTGGGGCTGAAAATTCAGCTGTAACAAGAGACCAGCATCACTGTGGTGAAATATAGGAAGAATTTTTCTCAGGGTCAGCACACAGAAGCTGTAGTTCAGAGATGGCCCAACCCTCCACCTCAAGCTGGAAGCAGGACTTGGTAATGTGTAAGAGTCTCCTATATGGTTCTGGTGTTGAAATGTGAAGGGGTCACAGAGAACGACTGAGGCTCCGCACTGTGAGAGGCCAGGAAAGGCATATTATAGTTGAAATAATAGACTGGGCATAAAAGAAAGCCTCTCAGAAGGAGAATATTTAAACTGTGTGTAAGAGGAAGAGGTGTTGCACTACACAGTGTTCTGGTGCAATGGAAAGCTTTTGAATTTATGTATAAGCAAGAGAGTGGCAGGATCTAATTTATATTCCGAAAAGAGCACCATGCCTGTTCCACGGGGAATGAACTAGATGCAAGAAAGCTTGGAAGCAAAGAAATCAGGCAGGAAACTAAAAGTCTCAATGAAAACTGATCTCAGATGAGGCAGACTGAAGTGGATGGATAGGGAGCAACTGATGGATTTCAAGACATACACAGAAGACAGAAGCTACACGACTTGGAGGTGATGGAATAAACACATGAGACAGGAAAAAAAAGAGGTATCAGAGCTGACTCTCAAGCCAGGCACAGCAGCCAGCACATGCCTTTGATTCCAGTGACCCCGAGGCAGAAGCAGGCAGATCTCTATGAGATGGAAGGCCAGACTGGTCTACTTAAGAGAGTTCCAAGCTAGGTGGGGCTACCAGCAGACCTGTCTCAAACAAAAACAAACAAAAAATGACTCTCACAAATCTGGCTTGAAGTTAATCAAATGTGCCATCATTTTCTGAGATGAAAAAGTGGAGGAAAGATAAATGAGGAACAAAAAGGGAATCCAATTCTGTCTCAAGTGTTTTCTTTCGACCATTTTAACATGATTCATTTTTTGCTCTTTAAGAAGCAGTAAGCCAGGCATGGTGCCGCACACCTTTAATCCCAGCACTCAGGAGGCAAAGGAAGGCAAATCTCTGTGAGTTCAAGGCCAGCCTGGTCTTTATAGTGAGTTCCAGGACAGGTGGTGACTCTGTCTCAAAAAAGAAGAAAAAAAAAAGGGGGGGGGGTTGGAGTGCTAGAGAGATGACTCAGTGGTTAAGAGCACTGACTGCTCTTCCAGAGGACCCAGGTTTGATTCCTAGCACCTACCTGGCAGCTAAGAACCATCCCTGACCAGTTCCAGGGAAATCCAATGCCCTCATCTGACCTCCAGAGCAAAGCATGACACAGGTGCACTCACATATATAATAAAAAAGAAAAAAGAAACAGTAAAACCTTTTCTTTTTATTTCCCCATTGGAAGAATAAATGCCATAAAGAAGTCTGGGTCAATTGAAATAAAATTAAAATATAAACAGTAGATTAAATTGTTCTTTCAAGGTTAAATTCAGTGAAGCATATAACTACAGTATTTTAAAATCCATTCTTAGAAAATACATATTAAAATATTTAGGGGATAAAGTGCCATGATGTGTAAGCAGATATCTATGTATACAAACATGTATAAATGAAGTCATGACAGAGCAAATAAGCAAATAAAATATTAAGAGGTAATGTATCTGGTGCTGACGGTGGAGTCTTGCTTGACTCAGGGAGACCCATATTTGCTTTATTGGTTTAGTGGCCTTTGGTAACACTCTCTGGCATTCCAGAGGCCATCTGTACACTTGCATGTGTGGTCTCAATACATCCCTCCCATGTTAACGTCAGGTCTTCGGCAGCAGGGTCTTATTGCCTCTCCTCCTGTAGGTATCCCAAC
>VZQC01007669.1:201089-309453 GCA_009823505.1 Rhizomys pruinosus | reverse complement strand
AAAAGCCGTGCGCCACACACCTGGCCAATTACCCGGTCTTTTATCTTTCCAGAAATACTTCTGATCGCCCCTTCTACCTCTTGAGTTCAGAACTCATTTTTTATATAAGTCACTTCAATTGCACCCTATGAGAAACATCATTCAGTATATGTCTACATTGGTATTTCACCATCTCCCTAAGAGATAACATAGGGTATTTTAAGATCAACAATCCTCGAGGATGACCCCTCTAGCCATGTTCAAACAAAACTACTAATCAACTCGGAAAAGATACCAGGAGAAAAACTTCACGGATTGTTGGGTTTCACTCAACAATATTTTTTTTTTCTCAAAACAATTTTTTTTCAAAAAAACATAGTATCTTCCCAGGGAGTTAGTCCAAATCTTTAGAACAGCAGTAAGATGACAAAATACACCTTTAGAATAGCGCCTTTTAAAACAGTAGAAACTTCAGCCCAGAACAATAAACCTCTGCATAGAAGTAAACTTTATAAAACGAGTAAGAAAAAATCAAGGACATGTACGAAAGCATAACTCTGGTAGTGTGTAGGGGCCATGGAAAGGGGAATGAGTCTAAATTGGACTAAGAAATGTTGTATAAACTGCACTTCTGGAGGGAACTGTGATCAACTGTGCTGACAGAACAGGAGCCAAAAATTTGTATAGGGAATCAAGGGACAACTGAACAGACTTCCTGCCGCTGGTATGGGTCATGATAGTCACAGCAAAGAAGGGCAAACCAGGGTTAGAAAAAAGGTCCATCCAGCAGTGGTCACTCCACACGAAAAGGCCAGCCTGATCTATAGGGCTACAGGGAGACCCTGTCTCAAAAACACCAAAAAAAAAAGTCTTTGCTCACAAAAAAAAAAAAAAATTTAAACAATCAATACAAGACATTCATGAAATTTTGGGATCATCTAAATTTTACCATAATTTTAATATATAATAGATTTACTATTATTTTAATAAATTAACAAATTAATAATTCTACTTTGATAAAAATAAAAATTGTAATTCACAGAAACAAAAGTCCTTAAGGCATTCGATAATATCTAAAAGTGAAAAGAGTTGTAATTCAAAAGAGTCTGAGATCATCATGCTAGGTGTTCTAATTAATATTTTTTTCCATAATTCATCTTTCAAAAGTACATATGAGCCTGGTGCAGTGGCTCAGGGCTATAATCCCAGCACTAAAGACTGAGATAGGAGAATGGCTCTAAAAGCTTAATAAAAGTACGCATCAGGGCAGGAGACATGGGTCAGCAGTTAAGAGAACTGACTGCTCTTACAGAGGACCTGGGGTCACCCAGCACTCATATGGTAGCCAACAACTATTGGTAACTCCAGTTCTACAGGATCTGATCCCCTCTCCTCAGCAGGAACTCCATAACACAGGTTTACTTACATTCATGCAGGCAGAACACTCATGCACATAAAAGAAAAATAAAGAATGTATCAGAAAGTGGAGTAAAGTCATATTCAAACCTCACAATTATAAGTCAAAAATTACAAAAAAAAATTTTTTTTTTTTTTGGTCTTTTCAAGACAGGGTCTCCCTGTAGGCCCAGCTGTCCTGGAACTCACTCTGTAGACCAGGCTGGCTTTGAACTCACAAAGATCCACCTGCCTCTGCCTCCCAAGTGCTAGGATTAAAGGCGTGCACCACCACGCCCGGCACAAAAATGGTTTTTAAAAGTGACACACCCCTTTAATCCCAGCACTCAGGAGGCAGAGACAAGTGGATGGATCTCTCTGAGTTCAAAGCCAGCCTGGTCTACATAGTGGGTTCCAAGACAGCTGTGGCTACAGGGAGACCCTGTCTCAAAAAGACCAAAAAATAAAATATGAAATGATATAAAATAAGTCACTAATTCTAATAAAATTGAAAAGCTACCAAGCCTTGAATACAGTAAGCTGGGTGTGGCAGTATAATTCCAGATGTGGAGGAAGAGGAGGAAAACCAGGAATTCAAGATCATCCTGCCCTACATAGGACCCTGTCTCGATAAATAAATATGAAAAATAAAAGTAACAAAAATATTTATGGTGTTAATGAAAATTGGAAAAGATATTTTAGTGTGTGAGCAAAGGCAAGGCTTATTTATTGCTACATAGCAAGTACTTTTATCTCATTTTGTTTTAAAAAACAAAACTTTTAAAACAAAAGATCATAAAAGTAACACAGAATAAGTCAACGAAACTCTACTGGAACAAGTGTAAATCGATACCTTTCAAAAGTGCATCTAGCAAGAGCTTTTGAAATTGATGAACGCTTCCCTCCCATAGGATACGGTAATTCCCCTTATAAGCCTTTAGCCTACAGGAAAGATGAAATCATGACAAGATGCTAAGTGCAGAATTATGGTATACTCTTAGATCAGTGAGGACCAGAAGGATGAAATGCATGAACCTGATTCCAAGGTATTTTAGGGAGGCCATGCAGGTCACCTATATTTCCTAACTTCAATTTGTAAAATGGTAAGCAACATAGATGTCCACTTATAAAGTAACAACTCACAATAATATTGTGTAATAATCAAAAGGTATAAAAAGCAGCAGGAAGAAAGCCCATCAAATATAAAAGCATATTAAATATATTTATATTTCAATTAATGGTATAATTATATGGATATAAGAAACAAGTAAAAAACACTTATTTTGACTTTATTTCTTCGACCATTATACCATTTGTAAAATAAAAGGCCTTTTGGAGTTGGTCGGGCCCACGTATCTCAAAACTGACGTTTTAGAGGCATAGTTACAACCACCAATTTTTTTGTCCCCAATAAAGTATCACATAGGAGTAATCAGAGCATCTCTTCTCACACACAGACAAGCCATACATGTAATTTCAGCTATGCTATTAGCCAGCTGTAACCCTACTACATCAAAATCTCATTTTACCATCAGAAAGAAACTGGGCTCCATATGGTGATCAGAGGCCCCCAACACCAAACTATAAACTACAGCAGAACAGTAAAGGCTGGGTTTCTCCTATTTTCCCAAATGAGGTATCATGTTTCTGAGCCACTCAAGGCTCTAAGTGCCTAGGAGTGGCAGCTAAGGACACAAAGAGGAAGAAAGTACAAGCAGATTTGCTCCCTTAGCAGTCTGCGAGAACTACACGAACATGAGGCGAGGACCTGAGGTGGAGGTAATCCTGCACAGTCTTGGGCAAGTTACACGTTTTTTCAGGTTTTAGTTGTTTAATGGTGAAATGTTTCGAGATGAACATATAATAGACCCCTTTCGAATACATAATCAATTCTCTCACAAACCTCATTCAGACGGTAAAACATAAGAATTAGAAGCTGGGCACTGGTAGTTCATGTAGAAGGCTGAAGCAGGAAGGTTTGAGGCCAGCCTGAGCAACTCATTGGGTTCCAGACTAGCCTGGGCTACAGTAAGATTCCTAACATAGCAAAACAAGGGTGAGCAAGAGGGATCAGCTGGTGGAAGTGCTTGCTACACACCTGATGAGATTAAGTGTGAACCCTGGAAGCCACAGGTGGAAAGAAAGCCACTCCTGCAACTGACCTAGCCAGAGCACTCACATGCTGTCCCACTGGCAAAGAAAGGAAGTGATGTCCTTTTTAAAAGATTTGGATTTAGTATTAGGAAAAGGGGGAGCAGAGATGAACTATAAAGATGGTCAAAAAATCTGGATTCTCAGCCAGGCATACCATGCCTTTGCTCCTAGCATGGCAAAGGCAGTGGATTTCTGAGTTCAAAGTCAGCTTCATCTACATGTCAAGTTCCAGGACAGCCAGGGCTATACAGTAAGACCCTGTCTCAAAAGAAATTAAATAGCCGGGCATGGTGGCACTCGCCTTTAATCCCAACACTCGGGAGGCGGAGGCAGAGGCAGGCATATCTCTGAGTTCAAGAACAGCCTGGTCTACATAGTGAGCTCCAGGCCAGCTGGAACTAAAGAAAGACCCTGTCTCAAAAAGACCTAAAATAAATAAGTAAATAATAAAAATAAATAAATAAAAATAAAATAAAACCCAGGCGTAGTGGTGCATGCCTTTAATCTCAGCAGAGGCAGGTGGATCTCTGTGAATTCAAGGCCAGCCTGGTCTACAGAGAAAGTTCCAAGCCAGCTGGGGATACAGGGAGACCCTGTCTTGAAAAGACAATAAATAAATAAATAAATAAATAAATAAATAAATAAATAAATAAATAAATAAATAAATAAATAAATCTGGATCATATTCCCAGCTCTGTCCCTTCCTACCCACATGACCTTGAGCAAATCACTGCACCTCAAGATAAAATTCTGGAATAAGAATGCGCTAGCCATTATCCTTACTGGCCATGTCCCCCTTACTCCTCCATCACAAACTGGACTGGCTTTCTCCATCATAACTAACTAGCATTTCACTCCTAGCCGGCAACATTTTTTATTTCATTGGTGGACAATTAAAAGTAGCTAGTAATGGTATTTTTTTTTCTAAGTTTTCTGGTGCTAGAGGACAATCTAAACAAAGCTTGCTTATCTTCAATCTAAAGTCAAGCCTGGAATCATTCCTCAAAAATGGATTCTGTAAATAGATCTTACCACTATGTGGTAAAGCAGCAAACTTAAGAAGAAACTCTGGGGGGCTGGAGAGATGGCCTAGTGGTTAAGAGCGCCGACCGCTCTTGCAGAGGACGCGGGTTCGATCCCCAGCACCCACATGGCGGCTGAGAACTGTCTGTAACTCCAATTCCAGGAGAACTCCAGTTCCAGGGGAATCCAACGCCCTCTTCTGACCTCTGCGGCATTGTACGACAGGGGTGCACAAACTGACTACATGCAGACAGTACATTCATACACATAAAAAATAAATAAATAAATAAATAAATAAATAAATAAATAAATAAATAAGAAACTCTGAAGTCTGGGGAGACAGGCAGATAAACAAAACAATTAACTATCAATTGGCAAGGTACTAGCTCCACAATGTTAAGAAATGCTGCTGGATCTGTGACTTACACAAGGCATGGGGTGCCTAGGCAAAATGCAAAGGTGATACGTCAGCAAAAGAGGGCAAGATACTTACTAGGAAGGCAAGAATTCTTGACGGAGGGTCTGTGTAAAACCACAAAGGAAGGTGTCATCTTCTGTGAACTACCTGAGGAGAGGGTAGGGATAACTGGAGGTGAAATTGTAAAAGGCTGACTTTTATCAACATAGACTATGAAATCACTGAAGCACTTCTAAACCTGAAATCAAAGTTCACTTCTTCTGCCACACAGTAAGAACCATAAGGGAACAAGCAAAGATTCTACCCGAGAAAAGGTAGAATCAAAAACAATGCACAGTCCTACTCTCAGGATGGCACTTTCTTTCTAGGGATATTAATGCAACATTGAAGCAAGAAGACAAGACAAATTATAGCTAAAGGATTGGAAAAGGTGTGCATTTTTAATCTAGAGATTATCTGAGGTAAATATTGTTGAGAACACGAAAACCAAGGCACATTAATAAATAATGAGCAATCTGACCAAAAAAAAAAAAAAAATCCCCCCGGCGTGGTGGGCGCACACCTTTAATCCAGCCACTTGGGAGGCAAGAGGCAGGTGGATCTTTGCAAATCAAGGCCAGCCTGGTCTTACAGGGAGTTCCAGACAGCTGGGGCTACAGGGAGAACCAATCTCAAAAGACCAAAAAAAAACAAATAAAAAAAAAAAAAAAAGAGGAGAGACGCGAGAAGATAAGCATTAATCACGTCCTGACAAACCACTGAGCAATGTTTACATCCTTATCATATATGGATTACAAATTCTAAGACATAAAAAACAAATTACAAGACATATTTTATAGTCTTTTGCAGTAAATTTGGTTAAACTAAAATTTATTTAGTCTAAATGATACTTTAAAAAAATCAAATGAACAATGCCTTTAATATTTTAATATTCTGGACAGAAAAAAAAAACATTTTCAAAAGACTACTCTGAAAAGCCCAATGTTCATCTTCCCTGTCAAGAGTGAAACGGACATTCCAATCTGAAACCGCGAAGAGTCTGTGTATCAGTAATTTCCACACTGCCAAGGCCTACAGTAGAACAGAAAGCCTAATTGGCTAGGAAGCCTGCAAAGATGAATTTGCAATTACTGAAATTCAAAGTCAGGCTTTATCTCCAACGACCACCTCAAATGAGTCATCCCCTCCTTTTACTTTGTCAAGAAAGTAGCTACATTTAAAAACTGTATAAAAACAGCAGATGTCAAAAAGGGAGGAAAATAAGCGTCCGACCCAACAGCAAGGTGTCAACCACCAAAGTTCTTTCTCAAGATGTGCTTTAGGGTGTGTCTTTGTTTTGGCTCAGTGGATTAAAAAAAAAAAAATAGCCGCCACTCACTGGGGAGCCCAGGTAGTTTCCCTCACCAACAGGAGCATCCCAGCTTCTAAGCCCGGGCAGCTCAGCCTCACCCGCATTTCCCGCTACTGGGAGGCGGCTGCCCCCGAGGCCCGGCCCGCGTGACGGTCAGCCCTCCGGGCAGGGGGAGTCCGGCCTCCGCCTCGGGCGCCTGCTGGGGACGTGGGAGGGTCGCCCAGTAGCGCGGACCGCCCGAGGGCGCCCCGCACAACCCGGCCTCTGCCCCGCCCCGACCGCGCCCCCGTCCCGGGCAGCACGGAGCGCCCCGCGCCCCCGGCCCCGACCCCCGCTCTCACCGTGCGGAGGTCGCGCTGCCTCCTCGGCCGCGGCGAGGCTGCGGGTCGCCCAGCGACCTGCAGGCCCGAGGATGGGAAGTGAGGCTTGAGGGCCGCCCGGTCACATCCCCGTCCGCCCCGCCGCCGGCCTCGCAGCAGCCAGCATCTCAACCACAGCCTGAGGGAGCGCAGGACTCAGAGCCGCCGCGCCCCCTCCCTCGGCCGGCGCCCGCCTGGACTCCGCCTTGGGGGCCAGCGCAGCGCGCGCGCGCAGCCCCGCCCCGGGACGTCCATACGCAGGCGCGAGCCGCTCAGAGTCAGGCCCCGCCTTCCGGCCCGCCCCCGACGCCAGACAGCGGGCCTCGGCCCACCTCTGGCCCCGCCCCGACCTCGCACCAGCGGTTCCTAGGCTCCGCCCGCTCCACTGACCTTGCCTGTTTGCCCCCTGACTCAGATCTTTCCTGTGGGGTCCTTTCACGCCATTCCTCGCCTTGAGATAGTCCTCTGAGCTTACATTTGCGGCTTGACAGTGGCCAAAACTGTCAGCTCCCTCTCCGGATTCTCCCTTCATTTCCTATTTGCACCTTGCCTCAGCCATGCACACTCAACTCTGGTTGAGATTGAACGAAAGAGACTGAGCTGTGGGAATCCAATCTATCCTATAACACTGTGTTTCTGGGTTCCATTTGCCTGGAACCAGGTCCTCCTGGCATTCAGGGATTCTGTCACCCACAAGCCGTCTCTTCCCTCCTTCCTTCCCTAGATGGTTGAGAGTCACCAAGCAGGCCTGCTGGATCTGGCTAGTTAAAAGCTCTGAAGGTGCCATTTATCTGGCCCTAGACCTTGCTGCACTAAGTGGCTGGCCTCAACAACTCAACTGAGATAAAGAGATTTAAAGAGACTCTCTTAAAAAACAACTACTTCTATTTCTCCAGAATACTGGCCATAGCTACGCTGGTAGAAGAGCTGTTCTAAACAGAGCAGCTTGTGCCTCTCCCTTGGGCTTTGAGACTATTGAAACATTATACCCAGAAGAATTCAATTTTTCTCAGGCATCCCCGTTATAGGGAAAGGAGACTGAAGCCCTGGTGCCGTGGAGTAGGACTTTGCGTCCCAGTAAGAGACTACATACAATTCTGACAACTTATCAGACCACCTTGCGGGACAGACTTGAGTGAGCTGAGTCAACAGTCAGTGATAGGCAAGACCACACTTTGCCCAGGCAAGACTGCTTAATTATGCTTATTTCTTGCCTTCCATTCAAAGCTAAACCTGAAAGGTACTTGGGAGTCACTAGAGTCCTTGCTTGTTATTTTCCCTACATGACTATATTGAATAAATCTTCTTTCTGTGTGTTTCACTATTACTTATGTCCTTAATTGGTCAGTTAAATAATACTATGAAGATCTGATTTCATGGATGATAATGAGCATGTTTAAAATGTTGAGAAAGGGGCTAGAGAGATAGCACTAGCTGCGCTTGCAGAGGACCCAGGTTCAATTCCCAGCACCCACATGGTAACTAGCAGTCTGTAGCTCCAGTTCCAGGGGATCCATTGGATTACCTCTTCTGGCCTCCAAAGGCATTGCACAACACAAATGTGCTTATACATTCAGGCATTACACACATAAACATGAAATAAAATAATAATAATAATAAATACTAGAATGTGAGAACAACTAAGTCTGTATATTCTACATTTCTTTTCTTTTCCTTCTTTTTTTTGTCTTTTCGAGACAGGGTCTCCCTGCAGCCCCAGCTGACCTGGAACTCACTCTGTAGACCAGGCTGGCCTTGAACTCACAAAGATCCGCGTGCCTCTGCCTCCCGAGTGCTAGGATTAAAGGCATGTGCCACCATGTCCAGCTATATTCTACATTTCTTTTTTTTTAATTTTTTACTAATTTTATTTATTTCTATATGTGTATAAATGTACTGTCTGCATGCAAGTCTGTGCACCCGTGTTGTGCAATGCCACGGAGGTCAGAAGAGGGTGTCGGATTCCCCTGGAACTGGAGTTCTCCTGGAATTGGAGTTTCAGACGGTTCTCGGCCACCATGTGGGTGCTGGGGATCGAACCCGGGTCCTCTGTAAGAACGGTCGGCGCTCTTAACTACTAGGCCACATCTCTCCACCCTACATTTCTTATTAGAGTGAGTGAATCATTGTGGAAGCAAACATCCCCATCTCAAGCATGGCACTCAAAAGACAAGGTTACTAAATGTGTTTGAGGGTTTATACCACCAAACTTAAGATGGAAAAGAAATTGGCTCCCCATAGTTTGTCCTTGGGAGCGCCCCCCCCCCAAAAAAATACTGCATTCTCAATAGTCTCCATATAAGAACCTGGGAAAAGACAGGAAGTAAGCTCCCAGTGCCCCAAACCAGGAAATGGTTTGCTTCTTGCGATTCCCTGAATATTTGAGGTGATCATGTGTTCTCTTTGGCAGTTGTAAAGTACTAGGTCACCACTTCCTTTTCCTTCACAAAGGTTGGAGCCCTACTGGTATTGCTACATAGGACTTTTTCTAATCTCCATCTAATTTTCCCTGTTCCTATTTTGTCTTTGTCCCAATTTTCTCATTTCCTTGGATGGCATTATGTCACGTTGCTTCTATTTCTATTAACTACTTGTTTCAACGTGTACCCATGAGATTTTAATTTATGGGATGACTGAGATGACATGAAGAGGTCAATGCATTGAAAGAAGATTTTTATTGCGTACATTTCCTGCAAGGTAGGAATATGCCGAGTCATGCAGGCGTGTATGAAGAAGCTTCAGATTTGGTTGGGAAGAAAGGGAATGTCCAGACGAAACTTTTATTGTAGTTTCTGTGGATAAGAAACACAAGGAAGAGGAAATGTCTTGGGATTGGTGATTATGAGTGTCAAAGGATTCTGACACATGAGGTGGTCTCTAGTTGTCTAAGAGCTGGCCCTGGGTGATTTAGATCTGGGCGAATATTGCTTTCATTTGTGAAAGTTAGATAAAAGGGTGACAGTGCTTATAGATTCACTATTGACTGTAGGCAATGTAATGGGATTTTTACTTTCTCAGGAAAAACTGTGATGGAAATGTAAACAACGTTAAACATTTGTTTGGATGCCAAATAGAAAAGTCTAAGAAAATATATTCAGAATACCATTTTAGAATTATTTCTAGAAAAAAAAAATCAGTTTATATATGTCTATTAAAGCAAAAGTCTAATCCCTGTTTGTGGATGAGGTTAAGAGTGAGAAGACAAACCAAGCTAAGCGTTTGCTTCACAATTTTTAGAACGCCTCAGAATCCACTAGAGCCCTAGAAACAGCACAGATTGCTAGTCACCACTCCCAGAATTTCAAATTCGGCAAGCCTCGGGTGGGGCACAGAAATTTGTATTTCTTAAACAAGTTCTCTGGATTCTCTGAGCTACTCTAGAACTGAGACTTAGAGGATCCCTGCCCTGGAATGCCTCTCTAATAATCATCCACACTTGGTAGGAAGAACTCTTAAGTATAAACATATCTCCAGGTCAACTTCTGAAGGGTGGATGAGACACAAAGATTTAAGGGTCTAAAGTGTCACAAGCTGTCATACAGACAAATAACACAACTGTATCAACTTTCCACCAGGAAAGATAACAGCTGAGGGAGCCAGCCTATGACCCAGGCCCAGGAGCTGGGGGAAAAACTGAAGATGAAGAGTCAGAAGCAGATGGTAAAAAATGCTATGAGAGGAATGTACATGCTTTCATCAACCTTCCCTGTGTTTTCTTCAGGGCGTTCAGCAGTGTAAGAGAAGAGACAGGGAGTCAGGTGATCTTGCAGGCTTGCAGTTTAGAACTGCTTATTAACAGTGGAATCAACAACTATGGTTGGGCCAGCTCAGCAGGTAAGGACGCTTTTCCAGACCCAAACCCACATGGTAAAAGGAGAGAAATGATTGGTATATATTAATTATCTTCTAGGCCGGGTGTGGTGGTGAACGCCTTTAATCCCAGCACCCGGGAGGCAGAGGCAGGCAGATCTCTGTGAGTTCAAGGCCAGCCTGGTCTACAGAATGTGCTCCAGGCAAGCTGGGACTAAAGGGAGACCCTGACTCAAAAAGACCCCCCCCCAAAAAAAGAATTCTCTTCTGACCTCCATGAGTATGTGTCATGGCACCTGCATGCCCATATATGTGCATACACGCGCGCACGCATACACACACACACACACACACTCTCACACAGACTCAATAAATGTCAAAACACAACTATCAAACAGAATACACATAGCCCATAATATGTGTTTAAAAACTGATAAGGGTCGTAGCCAGGCGTGGTGGTGCACACTTTTAATCCTAGCACTTGGGAGGCAGAGGCAGGTGGATCTTTGTGAGTTCAAGGCCAGCCTGGTCTACAGAGTGAGTTCCAGGACAGCTGGAGCTACAGGAAGACCCTGTCTCAAAAAGACCAAAAAATAAATAAATAAATAAAAACTGATAAGGGTCACTGGGGATGGAGGGAAACACAGAAGAATAAGTTATAAAGATCTATGTGGTGTGGAGTCTAAAGAAGGGTCAGGGAGCAAATCACACATGTTTATGATGAAAATTTTTTGGTAGGTTACACAAAAAGTATCACTTTTGTACTAAAGGACTGAGTTCTTTCAGAATTCATATGTTTAAAATCCTAACTTCCAAGAGAAATCTCTTTGGAGTAAGGGTATTCAGAAATTAGGATTAGGTGAGCCCATGGGGCCCTCATGATGCCATGGTGTCCTTTTAAAACAATAGGAGTTGGACTGGCACAATAGCTCATTGGGAAAAGTACTCCTTGCCAAGTCTGACAAAATGATGATGTAAGATCAGTCCCTGGAAACCACATAGTGGAAGGAGGGACTGACATCTGAAAGTTGGCTTCTGACTTCCGCATGTGCACTGTGACACACACACACACACAAATTTTAAAAATATATTTAAAAAATTGTTTTTAGCTGGGCATGGTTGTACACAACTTTAATTCCAGCACTTGGGAGGCAGAGGCAGGCAGATCTCTGTGAGTTCAAGGCCCGCCTAGGGAGTTAAAAAATATTGGACTGGGATTGACCTGAAAATGAAAGATGGCATAGACCTCAACAAGAACGGATTGTTCTTTATAACAGTTTCTCTACAGAATAGAAACTGTGCACTGAAGCACAGTTGGTTGGAGTCTTTAAGGAGCTTGAAAAAAAAGCAGGGTATTTTTCTACAGCTCTATTTTTACAGTTTAAGGGCTTAGGATAACAAGTCCTAGCGTTACATTTTGGGAGTTTGGGACAATAAGTGCTGGCATATGTTTCCTCAGATATTACAATGTAGGGGTTGAAGATTTTTCAACTTAGCTTTCTCAGCCTGGTTTGGGACTTTCCAAGTCCAGACATTTATCCTTCACTTCCCTCTTGGAATAAGAAATGATATAATGGCCAGGCATGGTGGTGCTCCATTTAATACCAGCACTTGAGAGGCAGAGGCAGGTGGATCTCTTAATTCAAGGCCAGCCTGGTCTACATAGTCAGTTCCAGGACAGCTGGAGCTACAAGGAGACCCTGTGTCAAAAAGACCAAAAAAAGAAAAAAGAAAAAAAAAAAAAAAAGAAATGTGTTACTTGGTAATTCTGATAGTCAGAAATCCATTGACAGAGCTAGCTCTTTCTGGAACAACCTGCGGAAGAGGGGGCGTGGTAGAATGTAAGGGCTACGATTGGGGTGAATGGTGAAACTACAGCAATGTAGTCTGGACACTCATTTGATCAACTTGATTGAACAAACAACCTGTCACCCCCCACTGGATGGTGGGGCTGTAGGTGTTTGGGCACAACAGCCTGCAGATAGGTTTTGCATGAAGGATGCTTGTACTCATGGATTATCACTTATAGCTAAAAATGAAAAAAAAAACTGAGAGAAAGATGCAGGACAGTTATGGCAGAATGCATGATCTGGGATGGGGTGGGGGTGGGGGGGGGAGGGAAAGGGAAATAAGCCTGAACTGAATTGGAAAAAATGTATGAAATGCACAAAGCATCAATAAAAACTAATTAAAAAAAAAAAAAAGAAATCCATTGACAGAGCTAGCTCTTTCTGGAAGTCTAGGACAGAATCCATGCCCTCCTCTTTTCCAGCTTCTGGAGATAACCTGCAGTCCTTGGTTCCTTCCTTTGCCCTCAAAGACAGTACCAATAGTTTGAGTCTTTTTCATATTGCATCATTCTGACCCCCTTTCCAGCCTCTTATCTTTCATTTAAAGACCTTTCGATTATGTTGGGATATAGAGTAATATCCCCGTTTTAAGGTAAGCTAATTAGCAGTTTTAATTTGATTTGTAACCTGATTTCTTTTTCCTGGGACCTTCTTAGCATAAGAGGGGTGTGTGAGTGTGTGTGTGTGTGTGTGTGTGTGTGTGTGTGTGTGTGTGTCTTTCTGTGGACTGAATTCAGGGTCTCATTCATGATATACAAGCATTTTACAACTGAGCTATATCCCCGGCCCAAGAGAGAGAACTTTACAAAGAGAAGTTTTATGGTTCCAGGACAAATGGTACTATGATAGTTAGTCATACCCCCTAGTAAGAACTGTTTCTAGAGACCATAAAAAATATAAGAGTCTGATGAAATAATCCTCTTCCCTCAGTGTTTACCGGGTTCCAGCATTCCATGCTAGCTACTATTCTAGGAGCATAGGATTAAGTCATGAACAAGAACGGATGATGTAGCAAAGGTTAGTGTTATGGAACTCACAGCGGCTGTTTCTGATCAAGTTAAACGTATCCCTGCCTATGATCCCATATCTTCATTTTTAGATATCTAATCAAGAGAAGTGAAAATTTATGTTCACAAAATGACTTAAATAAAAATGTTCACTAGACTTAGTGGCACATACCTTTAATCCCAGCACTTGGGATGTAGAGGCAGGCGAATCTCAGTGTAATGGAGGCCAGCCTGGTCAACTAGCTAGTTCCAGGCCAGCTGGGCCTACAGGGAGACCCTGTCTCAAAACAACAACCTCAAAATGTTTATTATGGCACAACTGGAAATAATGTCATACTCGAGAGAGCAAGTGTTTTTTTTTTGTTGTTGTTGTTGTTGTTTTGTTTGTTTGGTTTTGGTTTTTTTTTGTTTTTTTTTTAATTTTTTTTTTATTATTTATTTTTGTATGTGTATGAATGTATTGTTTGCATGCAGGTCTGTGCACCCGTGTCGTGCAATGCCACGGAGGTCAGAAGAGGGTCTCAGATTCCCCTGGAACTGGAGTTCTCCTGGAATTGGAGTTACAGACGGTTCTTAGCCGCCATGTGGGTGCTGGGGATCGAACCCGGGTCCTCTGCAAGAGCGTCGGTGCTCTTAACCGCTAGGCTATCTCGGTGTAGACCAGGCTGGCCTTGAACTCACAAAGATCTGCCTGCCTCTGCCTCCCAAGTGCTAGGATTAAAGGCTTGCGCCACCACGCCCGGCACTTTTTTGTTGCTTTACCATATTCCTGAGAAAAACCAGCTTAATAAGGGGTTTTGGGGGATTTTTTGACATATGACTTCTGAGATTTCAGCCCATGTTCACGTGACTCTGTTGCTTTAGGTCCTTCTGCGGGACAAAGTATTGAGCTTGTGGCAGATTCTGGAAGGCAGCCTCCAGGCTACTGCAAAGCAGGAGACACAGGAAGAGACCTTGCTCTTTAAAAGCACCCCAATGATAGAACCATAGGCTGGCAACAAAAGCTTTAACAGAGGGCTTTAAGGGGACAATTAAGATTCAAATGATAACAGCAGGTAAATAAATAAATGAATTGTAATATATTCATACAGAAGAATATTAGGTTAGTATTTAAAAGGAATGAATTATTGACACATGCGAGGAAGACCAGACACAGAGTACATCCCGTCCAATTTTACTTATGAAGTTCTATGACAGAAACACCCTGATCTTTGATGGCAGAAATTGGAGCAGGGGTTGCCTTGAGAGCAGATGATGGAGGACTGAAGGCTAGGTCTTACAAGAAAACATTCTGGATCCTAGAAATGCTTCATATTTTAACTAGTACAGTAGTTTCAGTAGTGCATACATTTGGAAAAATGAATCAAAGTATACAAATAAAACCTGCCTAATTTGTATAATAATTATACCCAAATTAAAGGGCATATTTAAAGTTCATCATTCCCTCTGTGATGGAGATGGTGTTTTAAGAAACACTGAATATTGCTTTATTTTTCTTTCGAATTCTGTAAAAACGTTTTTTTTTTAATGAGAAGAAACTCTAATCTTTAAATCTCCTCCCCTCTCCAAAACACCCTGTAAGACTCTTTTTTACAAAGAGCACCTGATGCACTCCCAGTACCAGAAGGCCTGGGTGGGGGTGGGGGGGTAGAGCTCTTCACCATCTCTGGACAAACTGCATCCCCTTTTCTTTACACTGACTCCTTTAAAGTAGCCAACCTCAGAAGACTCTGAGGCCAGACCCCAGCAAATGGGGAGAAGACTCAGTACTCTGGCATTAGGAATAAAAATCTGTCAAAAGTCCCAGTTGGGTATGCTTGCTAGATCCAAAAAAAAGCTGCCTGGCCGAGTTACTTTCACTTTGTCTATATATCTTTTTGTGGAATTGATGGGGTCATTGCACCTCAGATTATATTTCTAATACTCTTTCCAGAAACAACTGAGTCTACTGCTAGATTTTAGAATTCTGCTTCACTGAGTTTTCTTTATATAAAAAGGAAATTACCAAAATGTTTTAGGTATAGAAACTGAACAATATATAATAATGCTACTCCCACTTGGGAGGCAGAGGCAGGCAGATCGTTGTGAGTTCAAGGCCAGCCTGGTCTACAGAGTGAGTTCCAGGACAGCTGGGGCTACAGGGAGACCTTGTCTCAAAAAGACCAAAAATAAATAAATAAATAATGCTACTCCCTAGCCCAGGGTTTTTCTAACTATTCCTGTTGCTATGTTCTTCCAAATAAATTTTATAATCAATTTTTCAAATTTTAGAAAGAAAATTATGGTATTTATACTTTTTTAGGTTGTTTGTTTGTTTGTTTGTTTGTTTGTTTGAGACAGGGTCTCCCTATAGTCCCAGCTGGCCTAGAACTCACTATGTGGACCAGGCTGGTCTTGAACTCACAGAGATCCACCAGCCTTTGCCTCTGGGAGTGCTGAGATTAAAGGCGAGCACCACCACGCCAGGCGTATTTATATTTTTTAGGATAGTTTTGGCTTTACAAACTAGTTCCTCAGTTCTTCTTGTAAAATCTTATCTTTATGAGTCTGAATCTGACTGTCCAGCAATGTGGTATGTCTTTTTGGTTTTTTTCAAATCCTCTTTAATGAGTTTAGAATTACTTTACCTTTTTTATCTTTTGGACATTATCTGTTAGTTTTATGCCTTCACATTGTGTATACTTCTTGTCAATTGTATCTTCTACTGGATGGAATGTCATTGGTTTTTATGTGCTAATTTGATAAAAGAAAATACCTTTACAAATCAGTGCTAGTTCAAGTTTTCCTATCAGTCCTTCAAGGTTTCCTAGATGTAAACACTGTTTGAACACATCCTCTGTAAATACCATCAGCTAGTGCCTCCCTCTTTATGTGCCATCCTGGTATCAGGCAAAGTGAAAGTTTTGTTTTCTTTATTCCTTCAGCAGAAAAGTTAGTAAGATGCTGGTTTGGGGTATGGTATTTATATTTTTGCTACTTTGTTTTTTGTTAATGAATTATTTAGTTGTTTTGTAGCTATATTTCATTTTTATCAGGTATTTTTTAAATTTTATTTATTTTTTATATGTATGAATGTACTGTCTGCATGCGGATTTGTGCACCCATGTCATGCAATGCCACGGAGGTCAGAAGAGGGTGTTGGATTCCCTTGGAACTGGAGTTAAAGACGATTCTCAGCCGCCATGTGGGTGCTGGGGATCGAACTCAGGCCCTCTGCAAGAATAGTCGGCACTCTTAACCGCTAGGCTATCTCTCCAGCCCCTTTATCAGGTATTTAAGCTGTAAATTTTCTCATGTTGATTGCTTCAGCTTCTATATTTTATTTTCATTGTTATTACTTCCAATAAATTTTTTTAAATATTTTCTTTATCATTTTTATTTATGTGTATGAGTGTCTTGCCAGCATGTAGGTAGGTGCACCCATATTGTACAGGGCTCACAGAGGTCAGAAGGAAGAGTCAGATCCCCTGGAACTGGAGTTATGTATGGTTGTTAACCACCATGTGGGTGCTAGGAATCAAACCTGGGTCCTGTCAAAGAACAGCCAGTGCTCTGAACTGCTGAGCCGTCTCTCCATCTCTGTAATTTTAATTTTTTGGGGGGCATCTTTTTCAAGACAAGGTCTCCCTGTAGCCCCAGCTGTCCTGGAACTCACTCTGTAGACCAGGCTGGCCTTGAACTCACAAAGATCCACCTGCCTCTGCCTCCCAAGTGCTAGGATTAAAGGCGTGCGCCGCCACGCCCGGCTAGAAAAGACTTTTTTAAATTACTAAGAAATAAAAAAAATTCATATTTAAACTTTTTTTTTTTCAGTCTTTTTGAGACAGGTTTCCCCCTGTAGTCTAAGCTGGCCTGGAACTCACTATGTAGACCAGGCTGGCCTTGAACCCACAAAGATCCACCTGCCTTTGCCTCCCAAGTGCTGGGACTAAAGGTGTGCACCAGTACCACACCAGCCATATTTAAGCTTTTTAAATTTTTTAAAATTTATTTTTATTTATTTGTATGAGTGTTTTTCTTGCATGTACATAAGTGCAGCCATGTTGTTCAGTGCCTGCAGAGGTCAGGAGAGGACACGGATCCCTGGAACTGGAGTTATGGACAATTGGTAGCTTTCATGTGGTTCTTGGGAACTGAACCTGACTCCTCAGCAAAAGCAGCAAGTGTTCTTAACTGCTGAGCCATCTCTGTAGCCTCAAATGTTCATATTTAAAAGAGCCTGTCATTAATTTCTGGTTCTATTGCATTATAGTCAGACAATGTTATTTATTGTAGTAATAACTTTTACAATACGAGCATACTCTGGACTAATGTCTTTTACCTATCTTGCAATCAAAAGGTTACTGTTTGTAATGTAAACAAGCTCACTGAACTATGTGCTTGTCTTATGACTTAGTCACGTGGCCTTAGTCCCATAGGACACTTCATTGGCCTCCACTCACCGTAGTGTATGAATGCATGTATGGGTGTTTTGCATATCACATCGCCAAAGCATTACAAATAGCACTTTTCTCATTGCAAACAATGAGAGAAATTGAGAACCTGATCTAAGGATCAAAGAGCAAAATTCTTCTCTAATAAGATAAGATGGTTCTGAGTTTCACTTTCCCATTTCACACTGGAGATAGTGTTTCTATAGAGAATGAGCAAAGTCCTTGCTCAAGAGCACAGTTCTTTTTTTTTTTTTTAATTTTATTTACTTCTGTATGTGTATCAATGTACTGCCTGCATGCAGGTTTGTGCACCCGTGTCGCGCAATGCCGCGGAGGTCAGAAGAGGGTCTCGGATTCCCCTGGAACTGGAGTTTCAAACGGTTCTCGGCCGCCATGTGGGTGCTGGGGATCGAACCCAGGCCCTCTGTAAGAGCGGTCGGCGCTCTTAACCGCTAGGCCATCTCTCCAGCCCCAAGAGCACAGTTCTAGGAGCATACAGAAGAAACAGACTCTCAACAGTTCAGGTCTGCTCTTGGATGCTTAGAGTCAGGCTTGTTTATTAAACATTGTCGTGGGGGCTGGAAAGATGGTTCAGCTGTTAAGAGCACCGACTGCTCTTCAAAGGACCGGGGTTCGATCCTCAGCACCCATATGGCAGCTGAGAACTGTCTTTAACTCCAGTTCCAGGGGAATCCAACACCCTCTTCTGACCTCCGCGGCATGGCATGACACAGATGCACAGACCTACATGCGAACAGTACACTCATACACATAAAAAAATAAATAAAATTAAAAAAAGATTAAATATTGTCGTAATGTAGCTTAGAAACACAACAGTTTACATATGTGTGTGTGAATTTTTTTTTTTTTTTGGCTTTTTGAGACAGGGTCTCCCTATAGCCCCAGCTGTCCTGAAACTCACTATGTAGACCAGGCTGGGCTTGAACTTACAGAATCCACCTGCCTTTGCCTCCCAAGGGCTGGGATTAAAGGTATGCACCATGTATACATATATATATATATATATATATNTTTTTTTTTTTCAGAGAATCAGATAGGAGCAATCAGGGTGTTACAAGTCCTGATTACGCAGAGACGCTAATCACGTATCATGCAAACTCCAATCATCATTTTCTATCTGCCCTCCAAAAGGAGGAACAGGTAAGGATTATCCCACCTGACAATCATGTATATTTTTAATACTTGGAATTTAGTGAGATTTTTATTAATGGCCTAATAATTGGTCAAGTTTCATGAATTTCTATATTCATTTGAAAAGAAGATAGAATTTTTGTAGAGATATGAAATTCAGTAATGCCTTATAAAATCTATTAGTTTCCCTTCTCTCTTAACAGCAATCAAAACCCAAAACTACAAGACACTAGCAGACTTCCTAGAACACGAGAGGATAGGAGCCCAAAAAGACGCCTGAAAGGAACAAGTAAGTGTAGTACGAAAACTGTTCTCTTACATCCCCCCCAAATATAAGTAATATGTTCAAAGAAATAAAGACAATTATGTTGCCGAAACAAGAAATGAGGTTACATTAAAAAATGCTCTTATAAGAAAACGTAATAGGAATGGGGGAAAAGTTGAAGAAATCTGGAAATTGGAACAAATAAAAAGGGGTACGAGTAAGAGGCCAAAATCCTACTTAATTGGATTCTAAAGCTTACCAAATTCTTTGAGTACTTAGTAATAAGCCCCTCACTGGAAAATGAGGTCTTAAGAGGACAAAATTCCAAGGGGTTCTTCCACCAGTCTAGGCTGTTTAGATGTACATCATGGAGTCTCCAGCTCAGTCTGCTTCACTGAGCAGTCTATAGGGTCAGGACAGTCCCTCTCTGCTCTGATACCCCTTCTGGGTACTTCACCAAAGCCTATGGAAGCATCTTAACACTCAGACATGGGCCACACTACATAGCATACACGGAACCACTCAAGGATAGGCAAGACTCTAGGCCCCCAAATCAAGGCCTTCATCTTGTATCCTACTCTCATACAGTTCTTAGGATTCCGGCCCCAAATGTGTGTGACACTGCTCTATGAACACTTTGAGTTTTATCTATTTTGTCTCATGATACTGCTTAAAGTTCATTCATGAAAGCTCCTCAAAAAAGTGTTGTACCTGTAAACAAAATAGAAGTGCTTCCCCCCCTCGCCTTTGCATAAAAACACAATGGCCAACCTCTCTTTTAGCAGAAAGACAAAGGAAATGCCTTCCGTCCTTCCCATAAATCCCTATTCTAAGAAGGGACAGAAGGCTACTTTCTATTCCTAGGATAAAACATGGAATTCCACATGACTCCTAAGGAAGGGTCATATACAATAGGCATATGTGTGCCCACACAGAAGCTGAGTTTGGTAACATGCCTGTAATTCTAGTACTCTGGAGGCTGAGGTAGACAGGAGAGTTGTGAGTTCAAGGCCAAACAATGACAACCAAAACAAGCAAACAAAACCCAATAAAACAACAAGGGGGGAAGGAAAAACACCTTAGTTTCTTTGCGTGAAAACCTAAATTGCTTTGAGCTGGCGAGGAGCGTGGCCTTTAGCCTGACAATCTAGCTCATAATCCTGCCTCTGCCATTTGCCATTTAAGCTTTGGGAGGCTTTCAGCAAGCTGCTTTACTTGCCTATCTCCAAGTTAATATATCTGGGATTAAATGAGGTTGCTCTGTGACTTTAAGGAGTTAATTTATATAAGCTCTTGAAACAATGCCTGGCGCATAGGAAATGCTAAGTACAATTGTAAGATTCTCCCATTGATGTTGAAAATTTAAGACATAAAGAAGATATACATTTATTTACACTCTTATTCAGATATACAGATATATTCCTTTGCCAAGAGCTTCCATCCCAGCCTAGATGATTAAAACAGCAGGGAAGTACTTTCTTATAGTTCTAGAAGCTGGAATTGTGAGGTCAAAAGACCAAAAATAAAAATAAAAATAAAATAAATTGTATGGGACTAGGACTTGTGCTAAAAACATATTTTAATTTTGTTACCTTGTTAAAGAAAGACTCCACCTCCAAATATAGTCATATTCTGAGCTACTGGGAGTTTGGAGATCAATACAAATTTTGGTACAGCAAAGCTCAGCCCATAATGACAGAGATATAAAATTTTCTTTATTTGCGATCTATAGGTCCCCGAGTCTTGACTGCTTTTTTGTTCATTTTTTTTGCTTGCTTGCTTGCTTATTTGTTTTAGAAAACATTACCAAACTATAAATCACTAAAACTTGTAAGGATCTTCTAAATAACATCTTTAAAGAAGTCTTGAATCATTCTTGGATTCAAAGCCCCAGCCAGTATCCATGGCTACCCCTATTTCCTACTTTACTATAACATGGTATCTGTCAGCCTAGGATGAAGTGTGAACACTCCGAGTCCACTGACAGTAGTGAATGCTTCCCAGTGACCCTCTCTCTGGCTTTGAGCTGGGAAGAGAACAGGGGACCAGTCATCAGAGAGACTTCTCAAAAGTTTTGAGAATTCAGTGGCAGCTTGCTTAGCATGCTTATGTCCTGGTTTGATCCCAGGTACCGTACACATTAAAAAAAAAAAAAAAAAGGCTTTGACCTAAAAACCATGAGAACTATTTCCGCCTTTAGGCTGGGTAAACATGAACGTGTAAACACTTTCCAGGGCTGCCAAGGACAGCAGCTATCTAAACAGCGATTATGCGCCGCCTTCCTTACTTCTTCCCAGCTGGCTTTTTGCCAGTTCCATTAGGCCAGTTTGGCAAGAATCCCATTACTCTTAATGTTTTTTGTTTTTTCTTTTGGTAATTTTCCAAACTCTGAGACCCACCCTGATGCTTGGTTGTAAGTCCTCACTTGTCCTTTCTGTTCCCTACACTGCTAACCACAGTCCTGACAAAGTCTGTCTTACCAATTTCTCTCTTATGGAGAGTGTCCTCATCCCTGACCACTAACCAACAACCAATGCTTCTAGTAGAGATTATAAAGGGTTGTGGACCTCTGAAGAGCATGTGGCTACCCAATCAGAGAGAGGCACAGAGTCTGTTCCTTGTGCCATGGATCAGATAGGTATGGGGGCTGAAAGCTCTACCAACATGTAGCTACCCAGACTATCACCTGGAATTCAAGCTCCCAACAGAATGACTCTAGGCTCCTCTGTGTCATCTGCACAGCTCCTAACCCCAAACCCCTTTCCCATCCCATGCACCGATAAGAGCTGAAGTTTCATATTAAATGATTTGCTTTGTAAGTTGGACAGTGAGGGCACATGATGGCTGATGGCTTTTAAATCAACATCTATAAATTAATAATTACTGCTTCTGGCAGCAGGGATTTAAAAAACAAATACTAAAATCTTCCTGAAAAATGTGAGCAGACAATAGTTTATCTGCATTTTTAAAGCATGATTCAAAATGACAGAGGCTGTGTCTAGACCAGAATTAATTTCTCCCTCATGGAAAAGTCAGGACATACACAATCCAAAGTTGGTATGGAGCATCAGGTTCCCTTGAAATCTCAACCATTTCTACAATGTGGCCCTTGATAATGATTCTCCCCTGGGACAAACTCTATCAAGCTGCTCTGAATTCTTTCTCAATTGGGTCTAATTTTTGGACATTTGTGTTTCTTATATTGTTCAGTATAAGTAAGGATCTTGCTTGGTTCTTTTGGCTATGATTACCCATCCTCCATAGCTGATGACCTTCTATCCGATCAGGTTCCTTAGCCTGCACCATCCTCCAGGTGATGTCTAAGCACCAGGCCCATCTGCAGCAGGAATCCTGCTGAGTCAGCTTATCCAGAATTCCCCCTTACCTTTGATGTCTTGTCCTGGTAATTTTCTATCCTCTGAGCTCCAGCCTGATTCTTGACTATAAATATCCACTGGTCCTTCTTTTTTCCTGCATCTGTCATGGTGGTTCCAAATAAAGTTTGTCTTGCTATTTAACAAGTGCCATTGAACTTTTTTTTCCCCATCCACACCTTCGCCTTTGAGGTCTAAATCAGCATCTGTGATCTTGGCAGGAGATGCAAAAGGCGAAAGATATACTCAAGAAATTTCTTAAGGAAAGATCCCAAATTGGCCCCAGGACACTTCCTTTTGTTTCTTCTACCAAACTTGAGTTCACAGCCACATCAAGTTGTAAGGAGGCTCGTGAACACATTCTTTTCTCCAAAACCCTGTGCCCAAATATAAGGCCTATCAGTGTTGAAGAAAAGGTGACTGAATATTAGGGACAGTTCTTGTCATAGAGAGTTCAGGGCAATGCTTAATCCCCATTCTCCACTAGTCACCCCCAACTTTTTACCTTCTTTGAGTTAAGTCAGGGAACCTGAGAGGCTTTGCCTGACGCACTGGATCTAGGGGAAAATTTTGCGTGGAATTTATATCCTTCTCAATTCCTGTCCAATAGAATATTCAAGAAGCATCCAAGAGGAAGATTTTAGGCTATGTAGAAGAGAAGATTAAAGAAGAAAACTGGAAGAAGAGCCAACCCTTCATGTGCACAGTAATGTTCTGGTGCCTAGAACTTGACCTGCAATGCGAGGAAGCATGTAAAAATATTTGTCAAATTGGGAGGAAAAGTCTAACTTATTAGAAAGTGGCAATGTCTCGGGGCATGGTGGTGCATGCCTTTAATCCCAGCACTCAGGAGACAGAGGCAGGCAGATCTCTGTGAGTTCAAGGCCAGCCTGGTATACATAGCAAGCTCCAGGCCAACTGGGACTGAAGGAAGATCCTGTCTCAAAAAGACCAAAGAGAGAGAGAGAGAGAGAGAGAGAGAGAGAGAGAGAGAGAGAGAGAAAGAAAGAAAAAGAAAGAAAGAAAGAAAGAAAGAAAGAAAGAAAGAAAGAAAGGAAGAGAGAAAAAGGAAAATGTCAATGTCATAACCTGGTGTATTAGTCGCTTTTCTGTTGCTGTGATAAATCCACCATGAGCAAGGGAACTTATAAAAAGAAGAGTTTATTTGAGCTTACGATTGATGGTTCCAGAGAATCAGAGTCCATTGTGGTGGGAAGCATGGTGGCTGGGGCTGGAGCAGCAAGCTGAGGGTCACATCTCACAATGAGCACGGGAAGCAGAGAGAGTGACTGGAGACCGCAAGGCTTGTTAAACTCTCTAAGCCTGCCCCCAATAATGTACTTCCTCCAGCATGGCCACACCTTCTAAGACCTCCAAGAACAGTGCCACCAACTGGAGACAAAATGTCTGAATACCTAAAGCCTATGGGGGTCATTCTCATTCAAATCACCACACCTGTTAAAAGGTTCCATTCTTGGGGCCTGTACATATGCTCAAGGGATAAGGAAATGAACCTACTATGTAGCCCTGGGTGCTGAGAAAGATGCTGATTGGTTCTGGTGTAAAATGACCCGTGTTTATGCAAAAGGAGAAACACACATATAAAACAGGAAGTAGCGCTGATTTGCTTTTGCTGAGCCTTGCTCCAATGGTGGAAACACCATTTGTCTGATATGGTTGAGAAGGTTCTATGAATCTGGGCCCCTTGCCAGGCCTCAGCAACGTCACTGCTGAGGGTCCACAGATGCCCTTCCAGAAAAAGGCATTTCCCTTTCTAGCTCAGCAGCTCCATGGCAGAAATGCAATGCAAGTTCTATGGCTAGCCCTGCTTCATTCTTCTCCACCTTGGGCAAGACAGTCAGAAAAAACTGGGGAAAGGTGAGGATGGCCAAGCCACTGAAGGTGGGGTAGGCAGCAAGTGCTTCTCCTTATTTTTTATATTAAATTTATTAGAACCTTTAGTAAAAGGAGCAAAGGATAGATTTGTCTGGCCTGGGGTTGGTATCCCAGAATGACCCATGTTACATTTCCAAGGGTCAAAGACAAAGAAATGTCATGCCATTAGCAAGAATAAACACCTTTTTGTGTGCTGAAGTGGAGGTCTCTCCAAGTCCAGATATTAAAGGGGGAAAAGCTACACACAGACTAGACTGTACATAGTTATAGTATGCTACGTTAAACATGGGTAAACTATGCATATAGGCATGAATTTTTATAAATTCAAAGGCCATCTCTAGGAAGACTCTCAAGAAACTACTGACCATGGCTGCTTTCTCAGACAGAGATTCTGACAGTATGGAATGTGAAAGAGGAGAAACGACTTTTACCATGTATGTATCCTTGTGCAGCATAGAATGCTCATGCAAAATAGGAAATCAATAAAAATCAGACAAAATAATAATAATAATAATAATAATAATAATAATAAATCGAAACTGGGCCTGGTGATTCATACATGTAATCTCAGCACTCATGAGGTAAAGGTGGAATCTCAGAAGTTCAAGGTTATCCTCAGCTATATAGCAAGTTCAAGCCCAACCCTGGCTACATGAGACCCTCTTTCCAAAAAACAAAACCAGAAGAAAAGAAAGAAAAAGGGGACAGGAACAAAACAAAACACAACTGAAAAGGAAAGTAGTATATCTGTGATTGGAAGCAAGCAAGCCGGCTGAGAGAGGGCGTGGCAGACAAGATTGAGAGGGTATGAGAGCCCTGGGCATGAGATGCTGAAAGTCAGGAGCCAGGATGACAGTGGGACATGGGCAAGCCACAGAGCAGGAGGATGGGCGAGCATCAAAGAGAGGAAGCCGATCTCTAAAACCGGGTGCTCATCAGGAAGAGCTATGGAACCACACTCAATCAATTCATCTACAGCAAAACCCCACCATCACTTACTTAGAGGCATCCAAAAAAGTTCAATGTTTTAAAATGTGTGAGGTGATGTTATTGGGAGGCCAGCAAGATAAAAATTTGGGAGAAGGCTTTATGGCCAGGAGGTTTCCATTCTTGGTTGTCTTTGATTTTACCTGTGATAGAGTCTCTGTCTTTGGTAAAACTTCTAAAGCCTCTTTGGATTAGACTAGGTTTCCTCCTTGAGTTTGAACCTTGGCTCATTTGTCAGAGCTCTTAACCGCTGAGCCATCTCTCCAGCCCCCACCTTGGCTCATTTGTTAGAGTTGTATAAAGAATCTCACTACCTCTGTTTAGTGAAAATGCCCCAGTCTTGTTGTTATCTGTTCGCTCTAAAAATATCTGACCATATTTCTCATCCCCATTCTCAAAATCATAATGTCCTGCTGTCAGCAAGCAGGGATCCTGTTGAGTCTGCAGCAGAAAATCAAAGTGTCGATGAGAATGTGAGACAAAGCAACCCTTGTTCACTGTTGGTAGCAATGTAAATTCGAATAGCCATTATAGAAATTGCTATAGAGGTAAGAGTTAAGGGATCCAGAATTCCTACTCCTGGAACTGAAATTATGAAGTATCTCAGAGTGATCTTCACTCCCAAGCTAACTTAACCAGCATTATTCTCAATACTGAAGATACAGAAATAACTTATCAACATTTAGTATGTTTAAAATTTTTTTAATTTTATTTTATGGATGAGTATATTGCCTGCAAGTATGTATGTGCACCCATGGCAGGCAATGCCTGCAGAGGTCAGAAGAGGATGTCAGATCCTCTGGAATTGCAGTTAGGGACAGTTGTTAGCCGCTATGTGGGGGCTGGGATTCCAACTCTGGAAGAGCAGCCAGTTCTCTTAACTTCGGAGCCATCTCTCCAGCAAATTATTAACATTTGAATGGAGATGCTCAGTTGGTGAAGAAGTACTAGCCCTTAGCTCCTGAGGATCTGAGTTTATCTCCAGCACCTACATAACAAGCTGAGCAGGGTGTTATATGTTTGTGATCCCAGCACTAGGAGAGGCAGAGACTGGAGCTCGCTGAATGCCAGCCTAGCCTAATTGGCAAGCTCTAGGTGTTGGTGAGAGACCATGTCTCAAAAACAAAATAGGCAGCTGCCACGGACTGACATTCAAGGTTGACCTTTGGCCTCCACACAAGCATGCACCCACACCCACACATATACACCCCCATACACAGATACACACATATGTATACTAGAATATGTATGTGTACTAGAATACACATACAGGCACACATAAGTATGTGTGTATCTGTGTGTGTGCTTGTGTGTGTGCTTGTGTATGTATTCTAGTATACCATATATAGTATAATAGTATATATAGTGTTGTATTACACTACATATATATTACTATATACTGTATGTTATATATACTATAGTATATATGATACAATATTATAATATATAGTATAATGGAATACTACTCATCCTTTAAAAAGAATGAAATCTTGCCATTTATAACAGTATGGATGACCCTGAAGGACATTTTGTTCAATCAAATAAGCTAGATAGAGAAAAGTAAATACAATATGATCATACATGTAGAATTTAAAATAATCAAAGTCATAAAATCAGAGAGGAGAATTGTGATTGCCCAGGACTTTAGAGATGGGGAAATAGGGAGGTCATGGTCAAAGAGTAAGAAATTCCAACCGTGTGAATTAAATAAGTTTTGGAAAGCAATGTGAGATTGTGCCTAGAGCCAATAATACTATATCATATATGTATAATTTTTTTTGAAAGTGTGAATCTCACTTTAAGTGTTCCTTACATACACATAAATAATAATAAAAAGGGGCAGGAGGAAACTTTAAGTAATGGATATGTGTAGAGCCATGCTGGTAGCATCAGAGATGTATACTTACTGCCAGACTCAGAAATTGTGCACATTAAATCTGTAGTTTGCTTTGTATCTGTCATACATCAATAAAATGATTTTTTTTGTGGGTGTGGGGTCTTTTTGAGACAGGGTTTCCCTGTAGTCCCAGCTAGCCTGGAACTCACTATGTAGACCAGGCTGGCCTTGAACTCACAGAGATCCACCTGCCTCTGCCTCCTGAGTGCTGGTGTGCGCCACCAAACCCTTAGCTGATTTAAGAAAAGAATTCCACTGAGTTGATTTAGCAAGAATCCCTCTGCCCTCATGCTTCCTCTTAGGAATTTTCTATCCATTGACTCAACCCTGCTCCTTGGTTCTAAGTCCCAATTTCTCTGTATCTTTTGAGTGGAATTCAATCTAACTTCCCTGCTGAAGCCCATCCTGTAGAAGTTCCTTTCAACTAAAGTCTTTCTTGCATCTTTAGCAAAAGTCAGTCATAAAGTTACTTTAACCCCTGCTAGTAAAATAGCTGGCACTGTTTAACTACTCATTGGGATGTTTCTGGATTCTGTGGCTAAACGATAACAGAAAAACAATCACAGAAATCTGCCTGCTGGTTGTATCCACAGAGAATGGCTGGAAAACCTGCAGAGATCAGTGGCCATATTCTCTTCCTGACACTGCCCAAATTTCCTCTTCTCTAGAGGAAGAGAACTTTAGCTAGCCCTGTGTGAAAAGTAGAGGAGAGCTAAGAGGGGGAAAGGCATGAGCCACCATTTTCAATAGATTCAAATTCACATTATGTATAAATTCATATTCTTCACGAGACAAACCTCAGCAGGACTTAATATCATTAGACATTAAGATAATGAGAATGCTGCTTACTGAGCTAATGAGATATTTAGAACCTATGAAGAGATGCACTCCAAGCCTCATATAGTTTATGTATGCATTTTGGTTTTGTAATTTATTATTTTATGTATATGAGTATTTTGCCTGCATGTATGTAAGTGCACCCATGTTGTACAATGCCTGCTGCAGAAGAGGGTATTGGATCCTCTGGAACTGAGGTTACAGATGGTTGTTAGCTGCCATGTGGGTGCTGGGGTTCAAACCTGAGTCCTCTGCAAGAGGATTTAACCACAGAGCCATCTCTCCAGCCCCATAATTTGCTTTTTTGAGACAGGATCTGATATAGCCTAGGCTGGCCTCAAACTTTCTTTGTAGACAAGAATAACCTTGAACTTCTCATTCTCCTGCCCCTAGAGTTTTGGGATTACAGGCATGCACCACCACACTTGGTTTATGTAGTGCTGGGGATCATGCAGGGCTTCATGCATGCTAGGCAAGCACTTTACCAGATGAGCTACATTCCTGTCCCCCAAATACTTTAGTATAGAAGAAAAACAATTAGAGTGGTGCTGGCATAAAGGGATGCACAGTTGGGGAAGAGCACAGAGGTGTCTCATGATAAAAACAATACATGTGGTATGAGCCCTTGTATGTATAATCATATCCTATTTGAATATGAAGTGTATTTTTAAGTTAAAGGCTATGAAGACCAATAAATCATTCCACTCAAGATGTTAGGATGAATGTGGAAGCACATACTTATAATCTTGGTACTATGAAGGTTTGAGCCTGCCTGGGCTACATAGCAAGATCTAGTCAAAAATCAAAAACAGAGGTTAGAGAGAGGTGACTCAGTGGTTAAAAGCATTGGCTACTCTTTTTTTATTTTATTTTATTTATTTATTTATTTATTTTTGTATGTGTATGAATGTACTGTCTGCATGCAGGCGTGTGCACCCGTGTGGTACAATGCCACGAGGTCGGAAGAGGGTCTCGGACTCCCCTGGAACTGGAGTTCTGGAATTGGAGTTATAGACGGTTCTTAGCCGCCATGTGGGTGCTGGGGATCAAACCCCGGTCCTCTGCAAGAGCAGTTGGTGCTCTTAATCGATAGGCTATCTCCCCAGCCCCTGCCACAGCCCTTGATTGCCTCCCAGAACCTAAAATTACCCTATCGATGAAGACAGGACATACTTCTGAGTCTGGAAGTAGAGCAATAGAGCTGGAACTGACCTGGAAGCTACCTCGCCTGAAGGTTTGCTCTCATAGCTTTGGAGAGCACTATGCAAACTGCTAAGGAAGAACACCAATAAATGGTCCAATACCAGCTCTAAGACCAAATATCCACGTCAGTGACCAGCACAGCAGACAATATTGGGGCAATAGTGGGAGTTTTATCTTGGGGGAAATCGATGGCTAACTAATTGGACCTAAAGCCCACTCATGTGTGGTGCTGTAAACATAGCCAGGGACCTGTGTTTCTTTTGGACTTTGGAAGGTCTGTTCTTAAAGGAGACAGCAGGGGATGGCCTTGTTACAAGGGGGAGGACTACAAGAAGCATTTCTCCTGCCCCTACTGTGGTTCCTCTCTGGAATTCAGGACTCTAGAATCAGAGACCTCCAGTGACGCCCTTGATAGGTAGGGATCCCACTTGAGAACCAGTCTGGTGTCACCCTGTGAGAACAAAGTGATCCCTAGGCTGAGCTTCAGAACAAGACAGATTAAGTCACCCAAGTGTGGCCTTTGGACCTCCAAACCTGCAGCTTGTTAGAAGTGCAAATTCTCAGCACCATCTAGACCTAGAAATCACAACCTCTGGGCTTGGTGCCAGGAGACCGTTCTGACAAGTCCTCAAGCTGAAGGCCAAGAGTGCTAAAGTCTACAAAGCACTGGTATAGGGAGACTGGCCAGCTGACTGAGCACAGAGTTAAAGGTGTCCCAGACACAGAGCTCCCAGGAAATCCCCGGTGCCTGCTCCACTCAATGCATGGACAGATGTGCTCTCACCCACCCTGATGCCAGCTTTGGAAGTAGGAGATAGAATATTGATAACAAGTTTATCTCAATTAGAGACATTAGCCAGAAAGAAAAGCTAAACTTTTAAAGAACAAATTTAAGCTTTTTTTCATTAAGAGACTATTGTCTGATCATTACAGACGATTGGAAAGCTGTACACTTTTGTAACTAAGTAAATGGAATACTTTTTGCCTATACCTCTTAGGAATGAAAGTGTGTTGGGGTCTTGTTTCTGTGTATTTATTTATTGGTCACCTATGTTGTACAGTGTCTGAGGAGGTCAAAAGAGGGTGTCAGATCCCCTGAAACTGGAGTTATAGATGATTGTTAACCACCATGTGAGTGTTGGGATTCAAACCTGGGTCCTCGGAAAGAGCAATCAGTGCTCTTAACCACCAAACCATCTTTCAAGCCCCAGTGTTTTTATTTTTGAAACAAGGTTTTATCACTTGTAGCCAAGGCTGGCCTGGAAACTGTAGAGATCCCACTTCCTCAGTTTCCCAACTATTGGAATAAAATGCTAGACTTAATTATTTGAACTCACAGAGATCCACCTGCCTCTGCCTCCTGAGTGCTGGAATTAAAGGCATGCACCACCATATCCAGCTTAGACTTTTTTTTTTTTTTTGTCTTTTTAAGAGAGGGTCTCCCTGTAGCCCCAGCTGTCCTGGAACTCACTCTGTAGACCAGGCTGGCCTTGAACTCACAAAGATCTGCCTGCCTCTGCCTCCCAAGTGCTAGGATTAAAGGCATGCGCCACCACGCCTGGCCTAGACTTTTTTTTTAAAGATTTATCTTTAGTCATGTGTATGCAGGTGTGTCTAAGAGTTGGCATGTGCATTAAATGTAGTTGCCTGAAAAGACTGTGCGATCCTATAGAGCTGGAGTTATAGGTGTTTGTGACCTGCCTGACCTAAGTGCTAGGAGTTGAACTCTGGTCCTCTGCAAGAGTAGTACATGCTATTAACTACTGAGCCATTTCTTCAGCTCCCAAATGGCTTTTGTTTTGTTCATTTCAGTACTGGAAATTGAACCCAGGCTTCATGCATGCTAGGGAGGTGCTTTACCACTAAACAAAAACCCTAGCTCTTAAAAATGCTGTTTGTGCCGGGCGTGGTGGCGCACGCCTTTATTCCTAGCACTTGGGAGGCAGAGGCAGGCGGATCTTTGTGAGTTCAAAGCCAGCCTGGTCTACAGAGTGAGTTCCAGGCCAGCTGGGGCTACAGGGAGACCCTGTCTCGAAAAGACCAAAAAAAAAAAAAAAAATGCTGTTTGTGAGCCAGAGAGTTGGCTCAGTGGGTAGGGGGAAGGTAGGAGAGGTGCCTGTCACTGAGCCTGATGACCTGAGTTTAATCTCTGGGACTCACATGGTGAAGAGAGAGAACCAACTCCCCCAGGTTGTCCTCCGAGTCCCATATACTTGCTGAGGCACACTCAGATGTGAGGTACACTGGATGTGCTCTTGCATGAGTGTGCACACACATAAAATAAATAAGTAAAAATGTGGGCTGGGCATGGTGCTGCACACCTTTAATCCCAGCACTCAGGAGGCAGAGGCAGGCAGATCTCTGTCAGTTTAAGGCCAGCCCAGTCTACAGAATGAGTTCCAGGCCAGCTGGGGCTCCAGGGAGACCTTGTCTCGAAAACACACCCCCAAAAAAGGTGCTAAAAGATTCTGTTTATAACTGACATTGGGTACTAACAGAGCCACTAAAAATTATTGTTATTTTTTTCATGACAAGTGTTTATGGCTTATTCTTAGTGGTAAGAATAAAAATTACAAAAAAAGAAATAAAAAAAGAATAAAAATTACAAAAGAGCATCAAAAAATTGATTTTTGTGAAAGTTTATATTCGTTTATGCATATGTTCTTGCTTACATAATATATATATATATATATATACATATATATATATACATGTACGTATACAGGAAAAGGACTTGAAATACATTCTAAATACATTGTGCTTATCTTTAGATGTAATATTGAAGCTACCTTTTATTTTTATCTCATATACGTTGATTTTTTTGTTGTTGTTATTTTCGAAACAGTGTCTCCCTGTTGTCCCAACTGGCCTGGTACTCACTATGTAGACCAGGTTAGCCTTAATCTCACAGAGTGTTAGGATTAAAGGCCTGTACCACCATACCCATCAACATTCCTTTAAAACTTTTTTTAAAATTTTATGTGTATGTGTGTTTTGCTCATGTGTATATAAGTGCACCTGTGTCATGCAGTGCCTGAAGAGGGGGTTGGATTTCCTGGATCTGGAGTTACAGATGATTGTTAGCTGCCACACAGGTGCTGGGAACCAATCCTGGGTCCTCTCAGTGCTCTTAACTGCTGAGCTATCTCTCCAACCTGCATTGCTATTTTTTAATAAGTGTAAATTATCTACATAATTAAGTGGGCTTTTAATCCTGAAAGTTGAACCCAGGGCCTTATGCATGCTAAACACAAGCTCTAGCACTGAGATGTATAATTAAATTTTGTAAAAATATGAACGAAGTTGCTCATGAAAGAAAATTTTAGGAAAAGGAAACCCTCTATTTAAATCAGGATGGCTAAATCTCAAGAAACAATAGCAGCTAGATTTATTACGTGCTCCCTGAGCAGAGGGTCCTGCTGTAAGCACTTTGGATGTATTCATTTCTTTGAGCCTCACTGATGAGGGCTTGAAGTAGATGTTCCTGTTGCCTCCTTGTCAAATGTAGAAGCTGAAGTTGTGCATCTTGATGTCAAAATTGGATCGTGGCTGGGCCAGGACTCTGTTGATTTGTCATTAACATGGAACAGTTGCCTAATGAGACCAGATATCATTAAGAGCAAATTTCCAAAAGATACACATATTCCATTAACAAACTCCCCATAAACTGATGTTAAATGAAAAAGGCATAGGCTATATCAGAGCTGTGGAGCCATGTATATTTACCTTGTCTTCCCCAGTCAGGACCAGCTTCCTCTACTTGGGGAAGCAGAGTGTACTAGTTATTTCTCTGTTGCTGTGATAAAACACCATTGCCAAGGCAACTTAGGGAAAGAAGAGTTTATTGGGCTACAGTTCCATGGACTCTTACATCATGGTAGGGGAGACATAGCAGCTGGGGTGGCAGAGCAGAAAGCCGAATGATCACATCTTCAAGCAGTCATAGGAAGCCCAGAGCGACTGAAAATCTGGCAAGGCTTAAGAGCTCTCAAAGCGGGCTGGAGAGATGGCCTAGAGGTTAAGAGCGCCGACCGCTCTTACAGAGAACCCGGGTTCGATCCCCAGCACCCACATGGCGGTCGAGAACCGTCTGAAAATCCAATTCCAGGAGAACTCCAGTTCCAGGGGAATCCGAGACCCTCTTCTGACCTCCGCGGCATTGCACGACACGGGTGCACAAACCTGCATGCAGACAGTACATTGATACACATACAGAAATAAATAAAATTAAAAAAAAAAAAAAAAAAAAAACAAAAAAAAAAAAAAAAAAAAAAAAAAAAAAAAAAAAAAAAGAGCTCTCAAAGCCCACCCCAGTGATGTGTTTCCTCCAGCCTGGCCACACCTCCTAAAACCTCCTAAAACAGCGCCACCAACTGGAGACAAAATGTCTAGAGCTAGGCTGGTGGCCAGCAAAGCCCCTATGAGCTGCCTGTCTCCACTCCACCCCTAGTACTGGAGTTACAGGCTTGCACTTATGGGCAACACCAGGTTTTTGCATGGGTGCTGGGGATTTGAACTCAGCTTTTCATGTTTGTACAGCAAGTGCTCTTACTTGCTGAGCCATCTCTCAGAACCTCCAGAAGGTTCTGATTAATGACCCCCAATAAAGGTCTTCATTATCAGAAGATCTTCCCTGGCCAGGACCTGCTGGACTACTGATAACAGCCAGATCACCCGGGGCCCTTGCTGTTGCTCATCCTCCAGCATAGCACAGAAGGGTGGGCAGCGCAGAAGGCCCCTCTCCTGCACCCCCCCCCCAGCAATCCTAGACATCTGCTCCCTGTAAAAGCCCCACAGGAAGGTGCACTTTCATTTTGCAAATGATCAAGGTGGATATTTTTCATAGCTGAAAAGTTTCTAGTAATGGGCTGGGTGTGGTGGCATACACCTTTAATCCTAGCACATGGGAGACAGAGGTAGGCAGATCTCTGTGAGTTTGAAGCCAACCTGGACGACATATTGAGTTCCATGCCAGCCAGGGCTACAACAGTGAGACTCTGTTTCAAAAAACGAACCAAAAAATATTTTGTAATGGTTATATAAAAACACAATGAAGAGAATTAAGGGTATACCCAATGACAATGATGAAGCTAATCGTATGCCACGTCTGAGCACACTCTATCTCTTCTAGGCTATCACTTATAATTTATGAATTATAGACATAGTCTCTTTACCTTCCCTGTGGTGTAGATATGAATTGTCTCTACCAAAGCTCATACTGAAATTTAATTAACAATGGTGATATCTTTAGAAGGTGATTAGGTCACAGATCACCATTTCATGAGTAGATAGAATGAGGACATCCCTTGTGCTTTATTTGTCCTACTTGCCCATCCTCCCTTCCTCTTCTGAGAGGCTGTGTCTTGCCTTTAGCAGACAGAGCTGCCTGATTATGACTTCTCAGCCTTCAGAACCAGGAGCCCAAATAATCTTTCCTTCATAAATTACCTAGCCTTAGGTATTTTGTCATAGCACTAGAAACTGGACTAAGATATTTCCTATAGCTCATGATATAGTTCTTACGTCACCCTTGCTTCCTTTCCACTTTCCCCAGTATAGTTCTAGGACTATTTTTGTTCAAATCAATCAATAGAGGCTCTCTTATTATGTCTACATCAACAATGTTTTTTGTAAATCTAGGGATATGCTTTGACTCCAGTTCTTCTCTTCTATAGCTCTGTCAATTTTTCCTAGAGGCTTAACACTTTTATCTTCTACTAAACAAAACCCACAAAGACAAAGATTTATATGGCATTCAGTATGGAATTAATTATACCTTTTTTTCTCCTAAGAAGCAAAGGCCTCTCTGGGGGCCTGGGCCTGCTATCCTGTTGTCATTTGGGAGTCTTGAATAGGGCCAAGGAGGAGGATTTTCCTTGCAGAAGGCTATCCCTGGCTTCAGCAGCCACTCAGTGAGAAAGTCCCTACTGCATCCTGTGGTATAGAGGGAGGGGGAGTAGTCGGTGTTCTGATGGATGCTACCACTAGGTCAGACTCTGTGTGTGCTTATGAGTGACATGTGGAGGTCAGGGATTAACCTGCAATTCCTCAGGAGCCATCCACCTTGATTTTTAAGCAGAGTCTCTTACTTGGCCTTGTACTAACCTGATTTACCAACAAGCCCTAGGGATCTGTCTGTCTCTGCCTTCCTAATTCTGGGATCACAAATGCACAACACCACACCTGGCCTTTTTATATGGGTTCAAGAGATGAAACTGGAGTTCCTATGATCCCATAGTGAGCACTTTACTGACTGAACTGTCTCTCCTGCTTCTGGGCCAGGTTTTCTTTGCAGCATCCCCACCCCTGTGAGCCTCAGCATTTCTGCTTCCTTTAGTTCTACACTGGCATCCACCTCTCCCAAGAGGACAGGCACTATCACTAATTGTCAGGGACAGAGCTCCAACTCCTGAGAGAGCAGGCTGCTCTTTCCTTGATGGCCACATAATTAGTCTGCACCTCCCTTTTTCCTGGGAGTCAGACACTGCAGAGTTAGGTTGTGTTTAGTTTATTTCCCATGATTTGGGGGTGCAGGCTGAGAAATAAAGCAGCCACTTTATGCTTCAGCAAAGGCCCCCCTAGTTACCCTGGGAGGCTGCAGAGCCACCCTTACAAAAGGCTTCATTTCTGAAAGAAAGGGTGCAATAGGACCAAGTCTTTACTTTACAACGATGTGTGGAATCTGTCCAATTTTCCATGCATTGGAGAAAGAGTCTAGAAGGAAATAATCAGTTTGCTAACAGTTGTATCTCTGGAGGTACATGTCAAAATGATTTTTAGTTTTTATACTTTTCTTCATTTTCTTACTATTGTGAAACCATGTCCTATGAGATGGTTTTTAAAAGATCTTTTAAAATACACATTTGATTCATTTGGAAAAACAAAAGACCCCGAATAGCCAAAACAACCCTGAGCAAAAAGAGCTACACAGGGGGGATCTCTATACCAGACTTCAAACTGTACTACAGGGATATAGTCATAAAAACAGCCTGGTACTGGCACAAAAACAGACCTGTTGACCAATGGAACAAAACTGAAGATCCAAATCTGAGCACATACAATTTCAGCCATCTTATATTTGACAAGGGGGCCAAGAAGCCACAATGGAGAAAAGACAGCATCTTCAGCAAGTGGTGTTGGCAAAACTGGATCACCACCTGTAGAAGAATGGAATTAAACCCCTACCTCTCACCCTGTACAAAAGTCAACTCCAGATGGATCAAAGATCTCAATGTGAAACCCCAAACTTTGAAGGTGATAGAAGAAAAAGTTGGCAGCGGACTACAAGACATAGGCGTAGGAAAAGACTTCCTAAATCAGACAGCAGCTGCGCAAGAATTAAGGTCGACAATTGACAAACGGGACCTCATTAAACTCAAAAGCTTCTGTACATCAAAAGAAACAATC
The DNA here is from genome assembly GCA_009823505.1 of Rhizomys pruinosus. Lineage (NCBI taxonomy): Eukaryota > Metazoa > Chordata > Mammalia > Rodentia > Spalacidae > Rhizomys > Rhizomys pruinosus. The sequence goes on along the minus strand of VZQC01007669.1, from coordinate 272,656 downwards.
AAGGAAGTGAAGAGAAATCTCAGAGTGGGAGGAAAACTTCACTGCAAAAACATTTGCCAAAGCATTGATTTCCAGAATATATAAACTACTCAAAAAACAAAGAAATAAGAAAACAAATGCCCCATTCAATGGATGGAGCAAAGAACTGAACAGAGACTTCACAAGTGATGAATTAGAGATGACTGAGAAACACAAGAAGTGTTCAACATTGCTAATCATTAAGGAAATGCAAATGAAAACCACTTTAAGATATCATCTTACTCCAATAAGACTGGCTAGGATCAAAAAAACAAATGATACCAAGTGCTGGAGAGGTTGTGGGGAAAGGGAAACACATCCACTGCTGGTGGTACAGCCACTATGGAAAGCAGTGTGGAGAACCCTTGGAAGACTTGGAATGAACTTGCATCCGATCCAGCCATACCACTCCTGGGCATGTACCCTCAAGACTCACCCCATCGCAGAGATACATGCACAGCCATGTTTATTTCAGCTCTCTTCACAATAACAAGGAGCTGGAACCAACCCAAATGCCCCTCAACTAATGAGTGGATAGAGAAAATGTGGTACATCTACACAATGGCGTTCTATGCAGCAGTAAAGAAAGACGACATCATGAGCTTTGCAGGAAAATGGCTGGAGCTAGAAGACATCATGCTGAGTGAAGTAACACAGTCCCAGAAAAACAAACGACGAATGATATCCCTCATCTGTAGATGCTAGTGCCAATTACCTAGTTGTAAGTATTTCTTGTGCACGGCCCCTTGAGCTTTTGTCCAAAGCAGTTGGGAGTGATGCATATTGGAAACAACAACAACAACAACAACAACAGAAAGGACTGCATCAAAGAACTGATTGAAACAATGAACTTCTGCTCAAAACAGTCAACTTCCACATGGATGAAAAGCATGTTTGGCAGAATACATGAGCTCTGGTGGGGTGGGGGGATAGGGTGGGGGACATGGGTCTAGATTTGACAGTCTTGTACGAAGTACATATTTTTAAAAAGCAATGTAATAAAATAAAATAAATAAATAAAAAATAAAATACACGTTTGACTGATATCAGCAATGGATTATTTGGCCAAGGAGATGTTGGCCAGTGGATCCAAGCCCCTCCCAAAAGGTAAAGGCTTCTTGCCCGTAAACTGGGATAACTGCAAGAAGACAGGCAGTAAGGTCCTGCTGTTGAAGACCTGATGTAAGCATGGGAAAGATGTATTGAGACCACACTTGCAAGTGTATAGGTGGTCTCTGGAATACCAGATAGTGTTATCAAAGGCCACTAAACCAATAAAGCAAATACTGGTGTCCTTGAGTCAAGCAAGACTCCTCTATCAGCACCAGCTACTCCTCACCTGCCTGGAAATACTGTGCAGCAGTGGCAGCCATATGTCTGTATATCCCAAATCTAATTGACTATTAGCTCTCTCCTTGGAAGAATAACCCACAGCTGATGCCACAAGCTTACATCCTCTAGTGGTTGGGAGATGTTATAAGCCACAGTAAGACCCTGTCATCTTTTACAGAAAAAAATATAATTCATGGATTAGCATACCATCCAAACATCTGTCTATACCAAAGAAACCTACCATAACAATTAGTACTGTTTAAATACCTATATATCTAATTGCTTGTGCTTCATTAGTAGCATTGAAAGGTTATTCCTGGACAAACTGTCAGCCCATGAAAGGAAACAGCCTGAACTGATCAGAATCCAAAATGACATCTCCAGAGAAAGTAGACTGTTTTGCTTCTCGCCCACCTGTGCCCCTTTTCTAAGCCTAGGGAACAATCTGCAGAAGAGGGGGCACGGTAGAATGTAAGAGCTGCGATTGGGGTGAATGGTGAAACTGCAGCAATATAGACTGGACACATATTTGATCAACATGATTGTACATACAAGTCCCTCCAGCTGGATGGTGGGGGCTGTGTGGGTTTGGGCACAACTGCTTGCAAATTGGTTTTACATAAAGGATGCTTGTACTCATAACTTATTGCTTTTTGTTAAAAAAATGAAATTAAAAAAATACACATTTGAGACAAACAAGATGATCTTTAGGTGGAATCAAGTGTCTTTGGACACATCTGACCTCTAGAATGAGGGTTAGAGGGTCCCTTTGCAGTAATGGGTACCCTGGGATTGTCACAGCTGTATCCTCAGCTCAGAGTGGTACACAAAGAGCAAAATAGTTCTTATACATAATTGGATGGTGAAAGAATGAGTGGGCAGGAATTTCTGGGGCCTGAGACTGATCCAACCAGGAACTTGGTCATGGGGAGGAGGAGAGATTGGGCGCGTCTGTCTCAGCTTTGTCTCTGAGCCCAGCATTCAATGTTGAGTCCTGGGAGAACAGGATGTTGTAAGGAAAAACGGAAAGAGCTGTCATTCTAACAACAAACAACTTCGCTTTAGAACAGCATCAAGAAACTGTATCAAAGAAAGCAGGGAAACGTTCACTCCCCTCCTTCTTTGTGGAGCAGCCGCACTCTTTGGCAGCCGGGTTTGTGTGGGAAACAGAAGCATAAGCCATCCCCGGGGAGCTTAGTCTGGTTGAGTGCTGGCAGCAATTCGACTTTCAGTATACTGCACAGGCTAAGATTACTGAAACTCATCTGGGTACATGACATTCTCTTAAAGTGCCCAACATGGGAGGGGAGGGGTGCTGGCCGTTTCTGTCTGTGTTCTGCCCCTGTCAAAGCCAAAGCTTGCTACTGAAGTTCATAAGCAGGCTGGAAGTGAGGGTTCCCCTTCTAGTCCTCAAGTGTCAGGCCTGAGACTTGATCCTTTCTCATTCTTATTTCCAAATTAATATTTGCTAGAAGTGAGACCTGCTTTCCAGTTGAGGTAACTATTTCTTTTTTCTTTCCTCCTCCTCCTCCTCCTTCTCCTCCTCCTCCTCCTCCTCCTCCTCCTCCTCCTCCTCCTCCTCCTCCTTTAGGAGGAAGGGTTTACTTTGTCCCACAGTTTGAGGAAACAGTCCTTCACTGGAGGGAAATCATGGGAGCAGGACATGAGGTAGGTGGTCACATCGTGTCAGGTGACCATTTCTTGACCAGTAGGAAATGCCTGAATCTTCATCGCTCAGCAGTCGGTGACCCAGGCAGGCAGTCTGCAGCCCAGTGAACCTCTGGCTGTCATGTCTTCACTTAAGGGAATTTTTACTTTATTCTTATCTCTGTCATATAAAAGAGTGGGGGCAGAGGGGAATCTGATCATCAAGGAAGAGGTCAGAGAGTGGTCTCTTAAGGTTGTTTATTAATTTATCAATAAATAACTTATTAATTCTGTGTGTGTGTGTGTGTGTGTGTGTGTGTGTGTGCTTCCAGAGTGGAAGGCATTCTATTTTAAAACTTTAACATATAAACTCAGACTTGGGACTGGGGACTTGGCACAGCAGGTAGAGTTCAGATCCCTGGTACCCACATAATGCCAGGCAGACCCGGTGACCCACATGTATTTCCATTTCTCCAAAGGTGTACCTGGGTTGACTAGCCCCATTGGTGGACTCCGGGTTCAGTTGAGAACCCTCACCTGCCTCAATAAATAAAGAACAATTTAGGAAGACTCCTTATATCAGCCTTAGGTTTCCGTACACACATACACCCACACACATTTAAAGAAGCATACCACCCTCGTGCAGATCACACACAGAGACACATGAAAAAAGAAAGAAAGAAAAAGCCAGACTGGGTTTCTGGCCTACTACATTTCTGGGCAGAATTGAGAATCAAGATTTTGGGATTCTGGACTCCGGACTCCATTGAGAAAACTCAATGGAGGAAAGATAGTATCTTCATCAAAGCGTTCTGGCAAAACTGGATTACCATTTGTAGAAGAATAAACTTAAACCCCTATCTCTCACTCTGTTCAAATTTAAAAATCAACTCCAAGTGGATCAAAGACTTCAAGGTGAAACTGGAACCTCTGAAGATAATAGAAGAAAAATTTAGCAGCAACCTCAAGACACAGGCGTAGGAAAAGACCTTCTGAATCAAACAGTAGCTGCGCAGGAAATAAGGTTGACAAGTGGGATCTCATTAAACTCAACAGCTTCAAATTTTCTGCAGAGTGGCCCATATCATATACACCATATTCCCGCCAGCAGGATGCTTTCTTTGCTTCTTTGCCATTACAACACACACACACACACACACACACACACACACACACACACACACACGCACCCTATCGTCCATGCTTCTCTGGAGAACTCTGGATGATGCTGGCAGTGACTCCTTTCCTGATCAAGCTTCCTCTCAATTAGGCCTCAGTCTTAGCTTACTCTACTCAATTTTACCAAAAAAGTTCTGGTGACCCAGTTTATTGAGACCCTCCCTGATAGCTAATCAAGCTCCTCTGCCTTCACCTTCCTCCAGGTTCCTCTCCCTTAGTCCGTCCATTGGCTACAAGCCCCCATGTCTCCCTATTTGTGTTTGAGTCCAGTCTGTCTCCTGCCTTAATCTATTTGGGAGTTGTAACAAATTGTCATTAGCTGTGTGGCACATAAGCATCTGGTGGCTTATAAACATCTTTGGGAGACCCAAGACCAAGATGCTAGCAGACTCAGGGTGTAGGAAGGACCACTTTTCTGATTTTTGGACAGTCCTTTCTACTTGTGTGGAGGTAAGGACTCTGGGGCCTCTTGAATCCCTCAGATTGTGAGCCCTAGTCTCATTATGAGGACTCTGCCACATGGCTTTAACCACTTCCCACAGGCCCAGTCTGTTCATAATATTGAAATAGGAGTAGATAGAGAAAATGTGGTACATCTACACAATGGAGTTCTGTGCAGCAGTAAAGAAAGTTGATATCATGAAATTTGCAAATAAATGGATAGAACTAGAAGATATTACATTAAGTGAAGTAACACAGTCCCAGAAAAACAAAAGATAAATGATATCCCTCATCTGTGGATGTTAGCACTAAGTACCTAGTTGTAAGGCAATCTGGGCAATATTAATGTTGTATTCCTCATGATCTGAAAACAACTGTGCTCTTATATTGTGAATCCCTAGACAGGTTCTAGAACTAACCTACCATTTATTTTCAGACTATGGATTTTTAGTATATGATGGTAGGCATGTATACACGTTTTAGAGTAATTCCAACAATGGCAGTCTATAAAAAAATAGAGTAACATAAAGTTAAAATGGAAAAAGGCAAATCAAGAAATATGATATGGAAATAACACAGTTTGTTTTCAGAAGATATCATTTTAGTGCAATGTATCAGGCTGGTGTAACTCAGCCTTTCTGGGTGCTTAATGACCATACTTAATACCCACACCAATTTGGCCAAGGGACCTATGGGATAACTTTGTTCCTTGCTCTCAGAGGTCAACTAAGTCTCAGTGGACTATTCACGGGGGCATCTCTTGAAATGTCCTGCAAATGTGAGTCACCAGTCTTCCTGTGTAGGGAGGTCTTAGAGATCCACTAATGGGACTTCAGCCAGTCTCCAGTCTATAAAGAGAAAAGTCTGCTCATGGCTTCAAAGAGGGAAGCCTGGTCTAGCAAAACCTGACTTTGTCCTCGAGTGGATAGAACTGGTAAATGAAAAGCCGAAAGGAGCCAGGGGCTCCCACCCCCCCCAAAAAAAAACCCTTGAGTGACCCCTAAGGACTAGATCCTCAAATGACCTTGAGAAGACAAAAACCTTGGTTAATCTGGGCTAACTGTGTGGCATTAAGCATCCATCCAAAAGGAAAGTATAACCAGAAATAAATGATCAGTAAGGCCTGAAAAATTGTACTTCAGATATAAAACTCGAGATCTTAGTAAATAGACAAAAAGAAAAGAAAAGAGAGAGAGAGAGAGAGAGAGAGAGAGAGAGAGCACTGTTGTTTTGCCTATCTTCAATTCTTATTGGCAAGTGCATCTACTCTGTGGCTGCCACTGCTTTTGCTATTCTTCAAAGACATGAGACACAGCTTTTTAACTCTCCAATATGGACTGAAGACTCATGTCTCTCCAAGAATCCTCCAAACCTTCAATGCCAAATGGGGACTACTGAGATATCCAGCTTGTGGACTGAGTGGCTACTGGAATTTCAGCTTCTTCAGAGTATAGACTGCCATTGTTGGACTACCCAGGCTGTGTCGTGGAGGCTAGTGCAGGAAGATCAAGACAGGACACATGCTTGCTGGACCTCATTTGGATGACCATGGAGGGGAGGGACCTCAGTGTGGAGCACAGGGGCAGGATTGATGGTTGTTTGGGGAAAACATGACATCTTTTAGCAAAAAAAAAAAAAAGAAAGAAAGAAAGAAAGAAAGAAAGAAAATCCTCCAACTCAGGTGACATGTGTATGTATGCATGTATATATTTATGTATGTATATATATTTATGCATGTGTATATATATACATATATGCAATACAAGTTGGAGAGAACAACAACAAAAGAATGGTGGGAAAAAGACTGAAATAGTGAAGTTCTCCCCAGAACAATAAGCCTCTGCTTTGGAAAAAAAACTGGAAAGACTCGTAAAAAGATGCAAGACACATATGGCAGAGTGCAGGTACTCAAGTGGGGTGGGGGGAATTGAAAGGGAAGTGACTCTAAATTCAACTGAGAAATTATGTATGATGTATAGAAATAGTTTAATAACATTAATAAATTTGAGCCAGGAATGGTGGCACACACCTTTAATCCTAGCACTTGGGAAGCAGAGGCAGGTGGATCTCTGTGAGTTCAAGGCCAGCCTGATCTACATAGTGAGCTCCAGGCCAGATGAGACTAAAGGAGGATCCTGTCTCAAAAAGACAAAAAAATAATAAATTTTAAAAAAGAAATAGGAGTTGAATTTCAACATATGAGTTTGGGGGAAACATAAACACTCATACCAAATCCTTCCTTATTAAAATAGTTTAAAATAAAAATTGACTTATCTTTATTTATTTTGAGACAAGGCCTTGGATATTTTAAGCTAGCCTTAGACTATCTATGTAGCTGAGGTTTACCTTGAATTTATGAACCTGCTGTTTCTACCTCGTGAGTTCTGGGATTACAGGTGTATGTGACCCTGTCTTGTTTATATTATGCTAGGGATTAAACCTGGGGCTTCATGCATGTTAGGTAAGCATTCTAGCAATGGAGTTACATCCCCAGCCCCTGTCCTGCCATTTTAATATGTGTCTAATAAAAAATTGATTCTCTGTGACTGTACAGACCTTAAATCTAAGGCAATATTTGCAAGGATTTAATACTCTGGAGTCTCATGTGGGTACTGCTTCCCAGATTCCTACAATAATCAGAAATACTGAGTTCAAAAATAGCACATGAATTTGCCTGGGGTGCAGCAAACAGGGGAGGTAAGAGTCTTACTTGTGTTCTACTCAGGAGTGTGGTACGGACAGGTGGGGAGGCGTGATAATGGATGGACATATTTCTGCACGCCTTTGGCTTGAGTGGAGAAGCCACAGATCAGGCAGCAGTCTGAGCTAGGTAAGGTCAAGGAGCTAAAGAACAGAGTGTATTCATTGCTGTGAGCTTCTTTAGGATAGGCTGTCCTCGGCACATTCATCTGCAAATCCACAGTCACCCCAGTACTACCAAATGATGCATTAGATTGCCAGACGAGGTCATTATGGGGCTGCAGCTTCTCCTTAAGGAGCAGCTGGTGATCCACAGGGTGTGACAAGTGCTCATCTGGGTGAAGGAGTCACAGTGACAAGTGGCACATCAGACAGATTGTAACATCCTTTCTCTGACTGCACGCTGACAAAGAACTGAGCTCAGCTGTCATCACAGAACATGGGAGAGGGAGCTTCCTCCCACTCCCAGGCCAAAGGCCACAAGAGCCAGGTGGGGAGGCACCAACCTCACGAAAGAGGAGCCAAGGAAATGTCAGAAATTTGATCAGAGGGACAGGAACAACTGAAAAGAGAGGAGGGGGCCCGGGACTTGGTAGGCACCTGGAAAGCAGTTTGACTGTGGCATACCTGGGGACATAGGCCAAGGTGTCTCCTGTCTTGGCTAGGAATGGCTCAGGATATGGGTGGAGCTGTTTGCACAGAGAACTGTCCCTGAGACTCAGCAGGGAGAGCTCTGGGTGCTGAGGCCAAATTCACCCTGTTGTTCCTGCTCACATCCAGGGAAGATGCAGGCACAGGAAGAAGCATCTCTCTGTTATTGCAGGGGTGTGGATTCAAATCCAGAGTCTTACGTATGCTAAGCAGGTGCTCTACCACTGGTCTATATCCACAGACTCTACTCCTTTATAATGTTGAAAATTGGTGCCATTTCCTTCAGTGACCCACATCACTGCATGGTAATAACAGTGGTGGTAATAAATGTAGCCAAGTTTATTGACTATTCTCTCAGGCCAAGCACATGACATACATAATTGCATACAATCAACCGTGTTATTCATATTTTAAAGATGGGAACACTGAGGCATATGGAGCTAATGAAATGTTCCCAATTACACAGATAGAGGGAACTTAATGTGGGTGCTGACATTCTGGGTTGACACTTAAGTGCCATGTTATTATCTTAGCCTAAGTATTTATCCCAAAGTATGGTTACCACTGACCTGATCACATGTGAGATATAACCTCAACAGGGCCTTCTAGTCTTAGGACTCTCAGGGTTTAGGTTGGGCATTTCTGCATTCTTGGTCTCTTATATAAAGAATTGAAAATGAAGGCTCACACAGATTTGAAAAAGTAGCAAGATGAGTTTATTTGGAGTAAAGCAAGATAGCTTTATTTGGCAGTAAACCGAGTACAGATTATAGAGGTTGACAGTGGACCACATGAGTAAGAATACTCAGGGCCCCAGGTCTCTTTCTGTGAGATCTAAAGGAAGGAGGGGCTGGTTACCAGGGATATAATTTGGATGGCTCTCTATTTTGATTGGTAGATTAGGTCACATATTCATTTTTCCTACTGCTCAGGTCCCTTCTCATAATGAATCTGATTTTGAACTGTGCATTTCCAACTATGCAGAGATAGAAGAAAATAGGAGATTCTCTCTAAAAGTTTATTTGAGAATGCAGTTCTTTTCTTAGTGAGCATGCACACTGTATTAGTCACTTTTTCTGTTGCTGTACTAGAACCACCAGGACTAAAGGAACTTATAAAAGGAAGAGTTTATTTGAGCTTATGGTTCCAGGGGAATTAGAGTCCATCATGGCCAGGAGGCATGGTGGCAGATGACAGAGCAGAAAGCCAAAGTTAATTCAGGTAGGTAATTTTTTTGGGGGGGAAGGCTTTTTGAACTTTCTACTGTCCCCAGTGACATGCTTCCTCCAGCATGGCCACACTGTCTAAGACCTTCCAAAACAGTGCCACCAGCTGGGGACAAAAGTGTCCAAATACTTGGAGCCTATAAGGGGCAGTCTCATTCAAATAACCACACATACCAAACGCGTTCAGGCCAGATCAGCTTGTCCGTTCTTCATTTAGGAATATACTTGAATAGAAACTGTCTAAAGTTGGTTGTTGTTTGGGACAGAGAAACTTATACTATTGTTTAGATAGGGCTTTATGTATAGCCCTATCTAGGTAGAGCTCTGAGATTGCAAGGTGCATTGTTTGGAGAGGGTGTTATGTGCCATAAAACATGTAGATAAAGAGCTAGGCTGTCAAGTGGATTATTAGGAGGTGCGTGCGTGCATGCGTGAGTGCGTGTGTGTGTGTGTGTGTGTGTGTGTGTGTGTATGTGTGTATGCATATCCACATAGCCCAGTACAAGTAGAGTTCCAGGTTGCTAGGCTATTCCCTGTGCTTACTTGGTTCTGGACAAACATGGAAAATAAGCTCTCCCAGTGTGTACTGTTTCCTTCCATGCTAAAAAGTTGTGTGGCTGTCAAGGGAGCTCCAGTAAGCAAAGAAGTCCTTGGCTAATTTGGGTTTAATTTAAAATTTTTAGAGACTTCTTGCTCCTATGTGTTCCCATTTCAGCTAAACAGCATCCCTGTGTTCCCTGGGAGGGAGCTGAATCCTTATGCTGTTGGTGAGCAGGCAGACTCTCTCTAGGGGGACCAGTGGGATCATTCAGCACCGAGGACAGGACAGCTCCTCACTCCAACACTGGGGGCCCACTTCTGGCCGTGGTGCTGAAGGCTGCTTGACATCAATCCTTAACTTCTCTTCCTTGTGTCAACTACCTTAGGCTACTGGTGGCTCCTGGGGTAGCTCAAAGGTCTTGTGGGCAGCCCGGCCCCAGTGTATGGTCTGTCTTCGTGGGTTACGTCCACAGTTCTCCATTGGAATCATTTGCCTAATTCAGGAAGACACTGAAACAGTTTGAACACCAGGAATAGTTCCAATAATTTCTGATTCGGCATCCACCCCAATGACAAGCCTCTTGTTCATGAAATTAATAAGAAAAAGATTGTTGGTAGTAGCTTTTTACTTGTATTATAAAATTAAGTAATAATACATAGTAAGCTTGGGCTCTGGCCTGATAAAGAATAATTTGCTTTTGGTATTGTTATTTTCATATATTCTTCTCAAAACTTTGATGAGCAGATAGTGCCATCTTTATTTTTTAGGTGAATAATCTAACAATTGTCACTAGTAAATAGCATATATTGGGGCCACTCATCCAGAAAATAGCAGAGGAAAGTTAGATCCTAGATCATCTTGTCCTTAAGATACTGTTAAAATATTTTGCTCCTTTCATGTATATGTGTGTTTGTGTGTATACAGGTGCATATGTGTGGGGGATGCTCATGTGTATTTTAGTGTGTATGTATGCAAGTGGATGTCAGAGGACATCCCTGAGTGCCATTCCTCAGGTGTGGTCCTCCTTCTAAATTTTAAGGCAGGGTCTCTTATTGGCCTGGAGCTTATCAAATATGTTAGACTGGCTGGTCAATGAGCCTTAGGGCTCTGCCTTTCTCCAATTCACCAGTACTGGGAATACGCATGCATTCCACGATGCCTAGGTTCTTTACATTGGGTTCTGGGGATGGAACACATGTCCTTGTGTTTTTAAGGAAAGCACTTTACTGACAGAGCTATATCTTCAACCCCATTATGCTCCTTCTTAAGATACAGGCCACATGAACAGAAATACACAGCAAGACTGCATGATCTGCCTTTCTTCTGAGTTCAGTCCAGTGGTACATAGGAGATGACACTTACGGTTTTGCAGGACCTGACTGTGTGCTTATTTTCTCAACTCTGTGTTCAACAACATCACATGTGTAGCATGAGATCAGCAATAGTTGCAATATTTACATGATAGAGCTAGGTAAATACAATAAACCAGGACTTTCTAAATGGTTCTAGATGAGATATGGTTTACTGGGAAAGCACTGGCCAAGGCTATTAGAACGAGACATGAGCAATGTCAAAAGGTTATCATTTGTGCCGGGCATTGTGGCACACACCTTTAATTCTAGCACTCAGGAGGCAGAGGCAGGAGGATCTTTGTGAGTTCAAGGCCAGCGTGGTCTACAGAGTGAGTTCCAGGATAGCTGGGGCTACAAGGAGACCCTGTCTTGAAAAGACAAAAAAAAAAAGGTTATCATTTGTATATGATGCTAAATGTATGATTTTATAACTAACTAACAATATATAATGAAAAGCAAATGCAATTTAACATTATTCTTTTGTGTGTGTGTGTGTGTGTGTGTGTGTGTGTGTGTGTTTGTGTGTGTGTGTGTGTGTGTGTCTTTTTCGAGACAGGGTCTCGAACTCAATGATCTGCCTGCCTTTGCCTCCCGAATGCTAGGATTAAAGTCGTGCACCACCACACCTGGCACATTATTCTTATATTAAATCTGGTGGTTCTTATATTAAGTCTGGTGGTTTGGGTTTTTTTGAGGCAGGGTCTCCCTATAGCCCCAGCTGGCCTGAAACTCACTGTGTAGATCAGGCTGGACTTGAACTCACAGAGATCTGCCTGCCCATGTCTCCTGAGTGCTAGGATTAAAGCCATGTGCCACCATGCTCATCCAAGTCTGTTTTGTATAACAAATTATCTTGAAATTTAGTGGCTTAAAATAACAATAAATGCATGCTGGCCTTTATACCTTCTTGGTCTAAGAACTTGGGAGAGACTTAGCCTAGTAGTTCTGACTTGAAGTGTCTTACGAGGTTTGGCATGATGGCATTTTTCTATAATCTTAACATTTGGGAGGCAGATAGAGAATAAGAAACAGAGAGTCATAAGTTCAAGGCCAGCCTGGTCAGTGTATAGCAAGTCTGACTCAATATATTTTTTTTGTCTTTTTGAGACAGGGTCTCCCTTTAGTCCCAGCTGGCCTGGATCTCACTATGTAGACCAAGCTGGCCTTGAACTCACAGAATTCCATCTGCCTCTGCCTCATGAGTGCTGGGATTAAAGGCATGCACCACCACACTCAGCACATTATTCTTATATTAAGTCTGGTAGGTTTTTTTTTTTATTTTTTTATGTGTATGAATGTACTGTCTGCATGCAGGTCTATGAACCCGTGTCGTGCAATGCCGCGGAGGTCAGAAGAGGCTGTCGGATTCCCCTGGAACTGGAGTTCTCCTGGAATTGGAGTTTCAGACAGTTCTCGGCCACCATGTGGGTGCTGGGGATCGAACCCAGGTCCTCTGTAAGAGCAGTCGGCGCTCTTAACCACCAGGCCATCTCTCCAGCCCCCAGGGTCTCCCTGTAGCCCCAGCTGGCCTAAAACTCACTGTATAGATCAAGCTGGACTTGAACTCACAGAGATCTGCCTACCCCTGTCTCCTGAGTGCTGCGATTAAAGGTGTGTGCTACCATGCCCAGCACCTCTGACTCAATAAACAAATAGAGTGAGCTGGGCATGGTGGCATTTGCCTTTAATTCTAGCATTTGGGAGGCAGAGGCAGTCTATCTCTGTGACATCAAGGCCAGCCTGGTCTACAAAGCGAGTTCCAGGCCAGTTAGGGCTACAGGGAGACCCTGCCTCGAAAAGACAAAAAATAAATAAACAAAACAAAAACATTAACAAACAAAAATTATAAAATTATAGGCAAGACACAGACTCGGCTTCCAATTATCTGTACAGTTATCTCACAGCTGGAAAATTTGTGTTTCCAGTTGTTGGGAGTCATTGGTTCCATCATATAGACTTGGCCTGTGGATGTGGCCTTCCTCTAGGGTGAGTGACCCAAAGAAGCAAAGAAAAAGCTTCAATGTCTTCCATGACCTGGCTTCAATTGTCCAACTCTGCACTTCCCTAATATCCTTTTGGTTGTGCATTATGCTGTTCAGCATAGGAGACTACCTGAGGTCATGGTTACTACACAAGGTCACGAGGAGAGGGGAGAATCACTGCGGGGAGGGGGGCAGATCTTGATGGCTGGTACCATGAATAGATAAGATATTGTGATTTGTTCATCTTCTGGGGATGACACTGAATCCTATATCTTGGTATCCATAGCAAATAGTTTTCTTCTAAGCAATAAAAAGCCTGCTATTAGCAAGGCAAACAAACGATAGTGCCTGCCACAACATTATATACTCCCAGACAAGAGCTCTTCTTGTTCTCAGCAGACAATTGGCCTCTACATGTTTTCCCCCAGCTTATTAGCCAGAATAAATCACCCTTGTGTCTTCTCTACTTGGTTGGCACAAGCCAACTTCATGTCTTTGATTGAATAGGAAGCCTTTTAATGGGGGTGGGGCCGGAGCCCAGAATGCATCTCTGGACAGTGAGTAAGGGAAAAACAGAGACTGATGTGGAAAATAGGATTAGTTTCTTTGGCTCCAAGGAGGCAAGCGCAGATGAGGCCTCTGGCACATTTGGTCTGATCCCAGGTGCATAATTCTGAAGCTGCTGCTTTCTGTATCTAGACTGAAGGAAATGTGCATGACGGATCCTAAGAGAGTTTTTCTTGGGAGTATCTGAAACATTTCCAGAGCAGTATACAATGAAGAAAGAGAAAGGAGAACAGCTTTATGACAAATCATTTATTTATCATTATATTTGATACCTTCATAGTAGAAATGGTTCTGGTAAATTCCAAGGAAGGAAGATATTGTTTTGATATCACGGATTGCTAATCACTCAAAATGTTAGTAAATGAGTGTTGGTAAGTCTTTACCTTATAAAATGGCATAGGCAAAGCAGATACTACACCCCTCTTTATTCCCTGTAGCCTCCAAGTTTTAATGTTTAATTATCTTCAAATGGAAAATACACTTTCCTCCTAATTGAGATACCTGGGTGGTGGAAAACATTCTCTCAACTTAGCTTTCCTTATAGACTTTATCAGTTGTCCCATCTACTTATAATATGGATCCTGTGTAGAAAAAAATCACACCACACAAGGCATGACAGACTCAACAGCTGTTTGAGATGGGATCACTGGTCAGGCAGATTAAAAATATTGCTTGATTTTCCATAAGGCACACAGCAAAACCCCTTCTTATTGCAATGAGGACAGAAGTGGGGGATGGAAAATGGATGGTATTATTGTGGGGAGAAGCACAATTGCTGTGAATGGGTCTCAGGTGCCCGTCGTCTCCATCCACCTAAAGTAAGGGTTCCCTTTTTCCTCTCTTGGAACATTTAGATATGTACTTGTAAAGCTTCCCACCTGTAATAGGATTCAGTTAAAGAAGGAGACAGGTGGAATATTATAATTATTATAAGGATTTAACTGCCGGGCGTGGTGGCGCATGCCTTTAATCCTAGCACTTGGGAGGCAGAGGCAGGCGGATCTTTGTGAGTTCAAGGCCAGCCTGGTCTACAGAGTGAGTTCCAGGACAGCTGGGACTACAGGGAGACCCTGTCTTGAAAAGACCAAAAAAAAAAAAATAATAATAATAAGGATTTAACTTTGCACAGGCTGGAAAGTTACTTAACTATTTTAGAAGCTGACTAAATAGTCTATGAAACTGTCCTGTTCACCACTGTTCCCGAGCCTTGAAGTCTCCTTAAGGCAAGAAGAGAAGGGAAGGGAACGGGATAAGGAAAAGGAACAGGTAAGGGGAGGGGAGTAGACATGTGGGAAAGAGCCAGGAGTAGTGGTGCTCACCTTTAATCCCAGCAGTCTGGAGGCAGAGGCAGGTGGATCTCTGTGAATTCAAGGCCAGCCTGATCTACACAGGGGGATCCAGGCCAGCCAGCTGTGGCTATAGGGGAACTCTGTATCAAAACAGAGGGAAAAAAATGAGAACCATCATGACAAACTTAGCCCGAATGTGAATTGGCTTATACCCAGGCCTGGACTGGTGCTGACTCTAAACTTGTATATTGGATGTTCTGTAAGAAGAGCTGGGTCCTTCTTCATGGAGCTAGATACTCACCTGGGGCATGAATAGATGCTGAATTGTACAGCTCTTGGGAGGTAGGAGCAATCCTGGTTGGTATTCCATGCTAGCAATGTGGCCCAGCAGATTCATGAGAGTGAATGAACTGTCTGGTGCCCTACACAGACCTTCTAAATGGCAGAAAATATGGCTATTTCATTTCTGTCATTCAAATGCCTTGCAAATAGTCTCTCGTGGCCAAACCTACCAGAAATGAGCAAGAAAGAGATTTTGAGAATACTTCCTCCTGGCCCAGTTGATAGATGAAAGTGACAAAGTTGCTTCACCACTTCGCAGACTAAAAGCACTAGGTTCTTTGCCCATCATTTCTGCTTAATCTTCCTAGTATCTGGCCATAACTCTGGTTACTTCAGCTCCCATATGTGAAACTTTCATTCTTTGGAGCTATTACCAACAAACATCTTGTCCGTAATACCACCTTGGTCATGGTTTTCTGTCATCTGTGACCTTCCCATCCAAGCTGGTTCATGACACTGTCTAGTTCAAATGTCCACTGTGACTGCTCCTTTCCATCCAGTTTGTATTTTCCAAAGCCACACTGTGTTCTTTTTTTTTCTTTTTTCAAGACAGCCTTGTAGCCACAGCTGGCCTGGAGTCACTATGTAGACCATGCTGGCCTTGAACTCACAGAGCTCCACCTGCCTCTGCCTCTGGAATGCTAGCATTAAAGGCATGTGCAGCACCATGCTTGTCCGCACACTGTGTTCTTTGACCTCACTAGTACAGATGGTCTGTAGAATTCTTTGCTTTCTCCCAAATAGCATCCGTCTTTTCCCTTATGTATCTTTTTATTCATATTAGATTGTCTGGACAACTCCTTACCTTTAATCTTTTTTTCTGTTCACCTAAAAAAAAAATAGCCCTCAATTAGGGATGAAGTTAAATGGCTTCTTTCAGAATTTCCCGTGAACAGGACTGCAGCTAGACAGAGTTTAACAGCCTCACTAAGATACCTGCCTTCCAAAAGATTCTCAGCACTGCTCCAACTCCACCTGCTACATTCCCCAGCCAATGTATACACATCATATACAAATTTATGACTTACTAATTCTTATAGACACATGGCTAAAATTACAGATTCATATGCAGTTCTAAGAAATAATACAGAGATCTTTCTTGCATGTTGACCAATTTTCTTCAATGATAATTAACACAAAATATATTATATTACCTTGATATTGTTATTCACTGATCTTATCCGATTTTGACTGTATTTGACCTCATTTATGTTAGAAAGTGCTATATAATTTATCATGATGCAGGTTTTATTATTTATTTATTTATTTATCTATTCATTCATTCATTCATTCATTTGAGACAGGGTATCACTGTGTAGCCCTGGCTGGTCTGGAGCTCGCTATGTAGTCCAAGCCAGCTCTGACCTCACAGAGATCTCCCTATCTCTACCTCCCGAGTGCTGGGATTAAAGGAATGTGCTACCATGCCCAGTCTGTTGTCATTTTATAGTCACATCCTCCTTCCTCCTATTCTCTACTCCCATTTGGAACTCTGGGCACTTTAGTAACCTATCCTGTTTTTTAAAATTTCATCATCTGGCATATACCAAATAAATGGAAATAAAGTATGTAACTTGTGGCAGAACTTTTTCTTTTGGCATAATTCCTTGAGGACTCATCCAAGTGTCTGTGTGTTATCAACAGTTTGTTCTTTTCCCTATTATTTGTGTGTGTGTAGTATATGCGTGTGCATGTCTTTGTTTGGGTGCATGTGTACATGTATATGTATAAAGCTTGAGGCCAACATCCGATGTCTTGCTCAGCCACTCTCCACTTTATTTTTTGTCATGAGGTCTCTACTTTATCTAAAACTCCTGGATTCAACCAACTTGACTGACCAGTGATCTGCCTGCTCTGCTCCCAACACTGAGGTTACAGATGAGTGCCCATCCAGCTTTTCCATGATTTTGGGAATCCAAACTCAGGTCTTTGTGCTTGACAGGTTAGCATGTCATCAACTGAGGCGTTTCCCCCAGCTCTCTTATCTCTTTTATTGAACAGTATTCCATGCACGCACATGCCATAGTCTGTTTACCTATGTCATAGTTTGTTGAAAGATAGCTTTGGTGATTCCTGTCTGGGGCTATTAAAAAAAAAGTCTGTTATGAACTTGGGTGTGTTTGTGTGTGTGTGTGTGTGTGTGTGTGTGTGTGTGTACAGAAGTTTTCAGTAGTTCCTTGGGACAAATTCCAAGGAGTGCAATATTAGGTGGTTTGATAATTATATCTTCTGTTTTTTAACTTATCATTTGTAGTTTCATTTAAACACAAATAAAACGTGTGCGAGCCCTCTATTTGTTTTCTTCATTGCACAGCCTGGCATTGGTATTGGTGACTTTGATGACCCGCTCTGTTGCTCTTTCCATCATGGTTTTGTGGTTCTTTAAGGAAGCATTGTGAGTGCTCTTGGCACAGCACATCAAGGGCACTTCTGGCTCTGTGATGCTGTGAACCAGGAACTTCTGGAAGCCTCTGGGCAGCATGTGCCTTCTTTTCTTGTTGCTCCCATAGCCAGTGTTGGGCATCAGGATCTGCTTTGACTCTTCTCCATGAGCAGTTGTGGATACCTCTGGGTTTGGGCCAGTTGCACTTAATTTTGATACATTAGTCTGACTGGTGCCTGATGAATTTCTTGGTCCTCTTTTTGATGATCTTAGGATTTAGCTGTGGTCTGAGGGAAGCCATGCTGCTGAGCAAGAGGCAGCAGAAACCAAGGAGAGGCTACGTGTTGTACTCTTAAACAAATCACCAAGCTGTCCTTTAGAGCTTATGCTTCATTTCCTCTCCCCAGAGCTTACCTTCATCAATATTTGATATTGTCTGTTTCTCATTGTCCTTTTTTATATAGGATGCTTTCATGAATTAATTGACTCGGTGATTAACTAATTTTTGAGGCAGAGTCTTAACTGTATAGCCCAGGTTGGTCTCAAACTTGTGATCCTCCTATCTGAGCTCCCCAGTAGTGGGGCTATAGGTGTGTGTCACCATGGTCAGCTTCATTGAGGCCTTAATTATCACATTCCTAATAGACTGTGAAGTTGGATATCCATTCATATGCCTATTTGCCATCTGTGTGTCCTCCTTGGGAATATCTGTGCTCTTACATTTTCCTACATTCTAGCCACATATTTTTGGTTTGTTTTCATTCTAGAGCTGGCTTTTTCATTCTTTCAATAAAAAATTTTGTAGAACAATAATTTAACCTAGCAGAGCCCAGTTCATCTACTCTTTCTATGAGTTACCATTTGAGATCAAATTTGAAACATTTTGCCTGACTGTATATCCCACAGATTTTCTCCAAAAATTTTTTTTCAGATTTTTTTTAGACTTCCCCTTTATATTTATGACCATAGTCCATTTTGAATTAATTTTTCTGTAACATGTGAGATGTGTCAGGGTTCATTTTTATTTGTTCATTTATTTTGCTTATTGAAAAAATTATCATTCCTCCATTGAATTGCTTCTAAACATTTGCTGAAAATCAGAAAATTTGGCCCAGGTTTCTTCTGGTCCACTGATTTACATGACATCTTTCCTCCAATGGTACAAGTCCAGGTTTCTTAAGCTCTGTAAGGCTTACACTTGACTGGACAGACTCCTACATTATTTTTCTTCTTTTTAAAAAATGTGTTACTGTGAAGCTGGGTGTGGTGGTGCATGGCTTTAATCCCAGCACTGGGGAGGCAGAGGCAGGCAGATCTCATGATTTCAAGTCCTGCCTGGTCTACATACTGAGTTCCAGGCCATCTGAGGCTAAAGGGAGACCTTGTCTCAAAAAAGAACCCCCTCAGAAAAAAGTGGTACTATGTGTCTATATGTATTAGTATGTGTGGTGTGTCAGTGCAGGCATGTGCATGGCATGGTGCATGTGTGTATGTATTAGTACGTGTGGTGGTATGTCAGTGCAGGCATATGGCATGGTGCATGTGTGTATGTATGTATTTGTATGTGTGGTGGTATGTCAGTGAAGGCAAGTGCATGGCATGGTGCATGTGTATATGTATTAGTATGTGTGGTGGTATGTCAGTGCAGGCATACGGCATGGTGCATGTGTGTATGTATGTATGTATTAGTATGTGTAGTGGTATGTCAGTGCAGGTTTACGGCATGGTGCATGTGTGGAGGTCAGAGCATAGTCCTCGTGAGCTGGTTCTCTGTTTCGTTTTGTTGAGGCAGGGTCATTCTTCTTGTTTATGCCACTCTGTGTATGCCAGGCTATCTGGCCTTCTGGGTGACTGTTTTCTTTCTGCCTCCCATCTTACTATAGAAATGATAGAATTACACATGCAAGTCAGGAAATCTGGATTTTTGTGGATTCTGGGAATTGAACACAGGTTGCCAAGCTTGCACAGCCAATGCTTTTACCTGTTGATCTACCTCATTGGCCCATTATTTTTATTCTTTCAAGATATTAAGCTAAGCCAGGCATGGTGGTGTACACCTTTGATCCCAGCACTCAGAAAGCAGAGGTAGGTGGATCTCTGTGAGTTTAAGGCCAACCTGGTCTACATAGCTAGTTCCAGGCCAGTGGGGGCTACAGAGATTCTCTGTCTCAAAAAGACCAAACAAAACAAACAAAAAACAAACTATTAAG
This sequence comes from Rhizomys pruinosus, assembly GCA_009823505.1. Taxonomy (NCBI): domain Eukaryota; kingdom Metazoa; phylum Chordata; class Mammalia; order Rodentia; family Spalacidae; genus Rhizomys; species Rhizomys pruinosus. The sequence continues at coordinate 252,796 of VZQC01007669.1, read as the reverse complement.
ATAGGGCAAATGAGACAAGCCTGGTGATCTGAGTTCAGTCAGTGGAAGACCCTCAGCAGAAGGAGAGAACCAACCCTGGAAAGCTGTTCTCTGACTTCCTTACATACATACATACATACACACACACACACACACACACAAACACACACACAAATTAAAAGAATATTAAGCTATTTGAGCTCTTTTGCCTTTCTTTGTAAATCTTAGGATGGTCTAAATTGCTAGGGTATCATTAATAGTTACTTTATACTTGTCGATCCATTTAGAGAGAATTGACATATTTACCTTGCCATTCTTCCAGTTCATGGATGAAATGAATCTATTTCCTTGGAGCTTTGATTTATCTAGCCAGCATACCATGTGCTACATGTGGTTGGGTTTTTTTCTTTTTCAAAAAATTAAAAAATATTTTATTTATTATTTTAATTTTATATGTACAAGTGTATTGCTTGGATGTAGGTAGATCCACCCACACTGTGCATTGCCCTCAGAGGTCAGAAGAAGGCATTGGGGGACTGGAGAGATGGCTCAGCAGTTAAGAGCACTGACTGCTCCCAGCACCCACATGGCGGCTAAGAACTGTTTTTAACTCCAGTTCCAGGGGAATCTGATACCCTCTTCTGAACTCTGCAGCATTCCATGACACGGGTGTACCAACCTACATGCAGACAGTACATTCATATACATAGGAAAAAATAAATAGTTGGGCATGGTGGTGCAAGCCTTTAATCCTAGCACTTGGGAGGCACAGGCAGGAAGATCTTTGTGAGTTCAAGGCCAACCTGGTCTACAGAGTGAGTTCCAGGACAGCTGGGGCTACAGGGAGACCCTGTCTCAAAAAGACCAAAGAATAAAAAAAAAGGGCATTGGGTCCCTTGGAACTGGAGTTATGGATGGTTATTAGCTGTTATGTGTATGCTGGGAATTAAACCTGGGTCCTCTGCAAGAGCAGTCAGTGCTTTTAATTACTTAGCCATCTGTCCAGCCCCTCTGGTCTTGTTGTTGTTGTTTTTCCATTTGTACTTATTTCACTTTCTCTGAGCAGTTATAAATGGTGTTACATTTTCAATTTCAGTTCCATACACTATTTGCCAACATACAGAAATATAGTTGCCTCTTGAATGTTCATCTTATATTTCCCATTAAAGCTGAATTCATTGATCACTTATAGGTATCTATTTGGAGATTACTGGGATTTTCTATGTAGAGGACCATGCCATCTATAAATAGAAGCATTTTGTTTCTTCCTTTCCAATAAGCATGGCTTTTTATTTCCTTTCTTGACCTTAACTGTACTTACTGGAACTTCCATCGCCATGCTGAATGAGACTGGTGATCATAGACCTCCCAACTTGCTCACAGTCTGAGAAGGGAAGCATTCATTTTTGCCATTAAACGTGATATTAGTTGTGGGGTTTTTTTTGTCATTGCTCATTACCAGGTTGTATTAGTTACTTTTCTCATTAGTGAGACTGTGTCACAGAACAACTTAAGGGAATAAAGGTTTATCTTGACTCCTGGGTTGAATCCATTGTGGTGGAGAAAGCAAGGTGGCAGAAGTGTGCTGTGCAGGCTCCTCACATCTTAGTGGGGCAGGAAGACGAGAGCCAGACAGGAAGGAGCCAGGGATAACACCTTGTCACAGGAAGCACCTTCCCTAAAGACCCACTTCCTCTACCTCGCCTGTACCTCCTAAGGTTCCACAATATCCGAAAATGACATCACCAGCTGGCCACCAAGTGTTCAAACACATGAGCTTGTGGGGCATTTCATACCGGAACCATAACATAACCATAACATACACTGTAGAGAATTGTTAATCTTTTAAAAATATTTCATTTATTATTTTTATTATTTTATGTGTATGAGTATGTTGCCTGCATATGTGTAAGTGCACCCATGCCATGCAATACTGGTGGAGGACTGTGCTGGATAGCTTTAGTGTCAACTTGACACACCTGGTTGAGGGAGCCTCAATTGGGGAATTGGCTCCATTGGATTGGCCTGTGGCTATGTCTGTGGAGTATTGTCTTGATTGTTGGGCAATGTGGGAGGGTCCAGCCCACTATGGGTGGTGCCACCTCTGGGCAGGTTGTGTACCATATAAGAGGTCATGGGCCAAGGGAGCAAGCCAGTGAACAGCAATCCTCCATGGCCTGTGCTTCAGCTCCTGCCTCCAGGTTCCTGCCCTGAGTTCCTACCTTGGGCTTCCTGAGTGATGAACTGTGACCCAGGAGATATGAGCTGAATAAACCCTTTCCTCCCCGAGTTGGTGTCAGTCATAGTGTTTTTGTCACAGCAATTGAAGAGAAACTAGAACAAGGACAGAAGAGGGTGTTAGATCCCCCAGAACTAGAGTTACAGATGGTTGTTAGTGAGCATGTGGGTGCTGGTAATTGAACCTAGGTCCTCTGGAAGAGCACTCCCTGTATCTGCAGCTGACCTGGAACTCACTATGTAGACCAGACTGGCCTTGAACTCACAGAGATCCACCTGCCTCTGTCTCCTGAGTACTGGGATTAAAGATGTGTACTACCATGCCTGGCATTACTTTTTTTTTTTTTTATTCTCATGGATCCCTGGCTACCTTTGAATTTGCTACATAGCTGAGGATAAGCTTGAACTTCTGACCCTCCTGCCTCTGTCTCCTGAGCACTGACTACAGGCATGTGCCCCTATGCTGGTTTTATCATTTTTATATGTTGGAGATTGAACCCAGGGTTTCAGGCACACTAAGCAAACACTCTACAAACTGAGCTACATCCTGGCCACCATGAGGAGAAAACTTTTGCTCTGTCATACCCTTCCACCATGATGGACTGCCTCACTGCAGTTCCCAAATCAATGGAACCAGCCAAACCTGGGCCTTTGTTTGGTTTGAGCATGAGGGTTATACTAACTGTATAACATAAATTGAGAAATGTTTCTTGTATTTTCAGACAGTATGCTGCATGACTGTTCATGGATGAGACAAAAAGAAACATCCATTCAACCCAGATGGAGTACCAACAGACCAAAGGCTTCTGACCAAGTCTCCATCTTTGTAAACCAATGCATTTATTGGGGTTCAGTAACAGGAAGGAGCATGGGTGTCTCACAGGCATGGGTGTCATCACAGAGAAGTTGAAGGGACTGTGAAATAGTGCTCCCGTGGCTTTAAAAATATGGTTGGTGAATTAAGCTGAACTTTGAGCATGTATGTCTGGAGAGCTGTGTGTCTCATGGAAAAGTTTATGCAAGAATGTTCTCCTCTTGTTTCTCATGAAATACATTGACCCCCTAAGTGTACATAGGTGGAGATAACATTGCTGTGCTCACCTTATCTTGCTGAATTATTATATTCTAGCCATATTATCATAATTCACTGTTCTGTAAATATTTCACTGTATTCTCGTGAGCATAAGCCATTTTATCGCTGTTCAGTTCTGTAGACATGTGACTGTGGTTCCTATGCCGAGAGAATAAAAGCAGAGCTGCTGCCAGTGATACTGGCACTCCTCTGTGAAGTCACTTTCTCAGTTCTGCGATAATCCATGCAGGTCCACTGGCTACCCTCCTGGCAGCCACAGAAGTCCCACCTCAGGGAATTGTCAGCCTCTTGTAGAGTGGTGATTTTCGGATCTCAGGGAGGGTAGGGACCTCTTGAAAGGTTTTATAGTTTAGTGAGTCCTGCTCCATGAGGGCATGCATAAGCCTGATCTTGTATATGAGTCATCTTGGGTGCTTTGCCTCAAAGTGCCAACCATCATGTCCATCTAAGAGGGAAGCAGGTACAGTATAAAGAGATTGTGCAGGGCTGGAGAGATAGCCTAGCGGTTAGGAGCGTCGACCGCTCTTATAGAGGACCCGGGTTCGATCCCCAGCACCCACATGGCAGCTAAGAACCGTCTGAGACTCCAATTCCAGGAGAACTCCAGTTCCAGGGGAATCTGAAACCCTCTTCTGACCTCCACGGCATTGCACGACATGGGTGCACAAACTTGCATGCAGACAGTACATTCATATACATACAGAAATAAATAAAAATAAAAATAAAAATAAAATAAAAAAAAGAGATTGTGCAGAATTGATGTTATGTCTTCTTTAAATATTTGACAGCATTCCCCAGTAGAATAATCTTGTTCTACAATTTCTGGGTTGGGGGAGCCCTGAAATAATAAATTCTATGCCTATGGTAACACACTTTTTTTTGTCTTTTTGAGATAGGGTCTCCCTGTAGCTCCAGCTGGCCTGGAACTCACTCTGTAGACCAGGCTGGACTTGAACTCACAGAGCTCCTCCTGCCTCTGCCTCCCAAGTGTGGGGATTAAAGTCATACACCACCACACTCGGCTACATCCTGGACATTTTTTTACATATGTCTCTGGGTCTTGCTGTATTTTCAGCCTTCCTGCTTTGGCAGGGGACAAGGGTACCTCTTCATTACTTCCAGGTGAAAGTCTGGGTTCCTATCCTGCCACTGTTGACACGTGTGTTAAGAGTGGTGGACACCTCTTACTGCCTGAGAGAGGTGGAATGACAGTCTCCCTAATGGTATCTGCTGACAGCCTTGGGGCTCATTCTTGGTTGTCAAGAATGAAAGCCTCAGGTCCTAAGTGAATGTGAATTTGCCTAGCATCATCTCAGCAGGGCTTGTGACGCCTGGTCACAGCCTTGAAGAGTGAAGGCTCGACTCCCTGTTCAGTCTCTGCCAGTGCAGGTGGGGATGAAGGCCACAGTCTTTTCCACCAAATTGGCTGGAGTAGCTGGAGCTTTTATCCTTTCTTTTTTTGGAAACAGGATCTCATGTAACCCAGGCTGACCTCCAACTTGCTGTGTAGCCAAGAACATGACTTGAACTTGAACCTCTGCTCCCACTTCCCAAATGCCGAGATCACAGGTCTGAGCCACCATGCCTGATGATTTGGTCCTGGGGAGCAAACTCAGGGTTTTGTGCATGTTAGGTAGGGTAGCTCTCTAAAAACAACGGAGATGCATCCCCAGCCTCACAGGGAGCTTTTTCCTTTACTAAGTTTCTTTATTTCTGTTTACTGGACTTAAGATATTGCCTTTTATTGTGGCTGATTTCTTTTTTCTGGTATCAAGTACCTTGAGAAGGAGGCTGGATTATTTTTCTTTCCAAATTTGGGATCTTGGAGGCAAAAATAAATCTTGAAGAAGTAACTATGATGTCATTCCTCAGTTTCCAAGGTCTCTGGGCAGTTCCCTGTCTCTGTTTCCTGTCAGTCTTCCGCTGTTACATGTATAAAAGCACTAGAGTGGTTTTGTTGTACTTAGCAGGAAGAATAAATATAAAAAGTGCATCTACTCCCATTTTCCTGGAAGCAGTTCTCCCATTGTGGTTTTAAATTGCATTTCCCAGATGGCTATTAACGTTCCATATACTTACATACCAGTTGCAATGCTCTGTGTTGAAATGCAACCAATATTTCAAATGTCTGTTCTTCTTGGATTTGTGGTCTTCTTACATCTTGCTATCTGCAGACCTCTTCCTCCTTGAAGAAAATCAGTTCTCTCTTGAGCATTCTTCTGGCTTCTGCTAAAAGTTCCTCACATATATATCTCCTTATCTGCCCCTCCTACTCCTCTGTCCCATGTGGGGTCCTGTCTATTTCCTCCTCCCAGAATGCCCCACTGCGAATTATTGCTATCTTTATATTCTACCCTTCCTTCTCAACTAATCTTTCCAACTAAACGTGCCCTAGTGTCACTCTGCTAAACAAAAGCACACAAAACGTCCCACTGTCCTTCACCTTACCACATTCCTCTCTTCCTGAAAAGAAGTCACCTTTGTTTCCAGCCTGGCTTCTACTCTCATCCACTCACTGAAACAGCTCTTGCTCAGGCCACTGACGACCACCAAGTCATCAAATCCAGTGAGCATTTTTCAATCAGTATCTTACCAGACCATTCCTCTCTTCTTGAAATACTCTCTCCCCTTTACTTCTAAACATCCCCATTGCAGGCTTTCCTCACACTACTCTAGATCCTCAGTCCTTGTCTGTATCTCCCACACCCTCTTTGGCTGGTAAAGTACTTTAGCTTTAAAGTCCTTGAGTCTCAGCCCCGATTCCTTTTTCTGTCTATATGCTCTCTTTCCAAAATCCCATGCAAGACCACAGCTTTGGTTATCAGCTCTATAGAGACTCAACATCTTTCCCCATCTAGCCTTCCCTGAGCCCCAGATTTGTACATTCAATTGCTTTCTCTACATCCCCACTTGACTCCCACAAAGATCCATCAGCCACACCCAAGGGTGACTGAACCCATGCTCTTCTACGACCCTCATCACCTTCAGTTGTTTATCCTGGTGCTGCCATCACAGATGAAGGGACCTCCATCTTTCACTTGGATTTCTATAAATAACTCTTGAGTGGTCTCTATGTATGCACTCTGCCTTCCAAAGACTATTCTTTGGGTCAGAATGCCAAAATATACATGGGATTACAGCAGATTCCATTCCATCCACTGTGTATAACACCAAGACTTAAATCCTGGGCTGGAGAGATGGCCTAGCGGTTAAGAGCGCCGACCGCTCTTACAGAGGACCCGGGTTCGATCCCCAGCACCCACATGGCGGCCGAGAGCCGTCTGAAACTCCAATTCCAGGAGAACTCCAGCTCCAGGGGAATCCGAGACCCTCTTCTGACCTCCGCGGCATTGCACGACACGGGTGCACAGACCTGCATGTAGACAGTACATTGATACACATACAGAAATAAAAAAAAAAAAAAAAAAATTTAAATCCTTAACTTGGCCACTTGGAGGGCTTCTGAGGCCTGGGTCTGCTTCTCTCTAGCCTCAGGCCATCCACGCCCTCTCTTTCATTTATTACTTGAGCCTTAATGCCATTTTAAAAATGCAAGAACTAAAAGGGTTTTGTTTTCCCCAATCTCAGCAATACTAAGTGCAGAGAGGCAGAGGAGAGGCTCCCTCCTATTCTACAGAATCGTAAGCTCCCTGCTGCGTGGCCTGGAGTTAGGGCTCCACTCCTCCTAGCACAACTCATTTTCAATCCTGTCCTTACCCACAAGGCCCTTGGATGCATCTACCACCATTCTTTATTCTTTCTGTCAACTGCCACTGGTGCAGATCAGTAGGAAACCTAGTGGATCGTGGCACTAGGCCATGACTCCTCTCAGCATTGCTTCTGTAGCATAATCATGCTGAAGCATAGTGCATGTTAGGCCAGTTTGGGACAAAGGCCAAAATGGCATGGACCAGGAGGTCCCCACCCTTCTCTTCTGGCCAAGAGCCCACACTTGCAAAAGCCCTCAAAGAAAGCCCTGACAAACCACTGGACAAAGCCAACACCTAGATCTGGATTCCAAAGTGACCACGGGACCTATGAACCACCTACAGGACACTGACCTGCCCGAATTAGCCACATTCCAGTACCTGACTAACATGTCACCATCCCCCCTCCCCTGCCTTATAAGAAATTCCTATCCCAGCCTGGGCTCGATTTCCTTGGCCTCCACCTGAGAGGCCACCGAACTCACCTGCCTTTTATTTCCTGGAAATAAAGTCTGCCTATTTTTACTTTCAATTCAGACTTATTCAGCTTTTCTCTCATCACTTCAATGCATGGTGAAGCCATACCACAGATCACAAGAACACAGCTCCCAGCACCCCGCCTTCCCTTCTGTATTAGTCAGGGTTCTCTAAAGAAACAGAATCAATAGAAAGAATATATATCTATATACAGATTTATTGATTTGCTCATAGGATAGGGTCCAAGGTGTCCAACAATAGCTGTGCCGAACTGGAAAGGCTGAGAATCCAGGAAACTGCTCAGTCCACTAAGGCTGGCTGTCTCAGTAGACCCAATATGGTGCTGAAGGCCCGATGGATTCCAGGAGATCTGCCTGTCTCAGTACATGCTGGGATCCAAAGAGTTGATCACAGCAGCAAGACAAATTCATCACTGAAGGAGAAGGCAAACCACAGGACCTTCCATGGCTCCTTTTCATTCTCACCTTTAGTAATTTGGCTCTGATCTCTTTTTTGTCTTTGGCCAACTAAACTTTGGATTTATTTATTTATTTCCCTATAGCTCCAGCTGGCCTGTAACTTAAAGTGTAGGCCAGGCTAGCCTGGATCTCATAGAGATCTACCTGCCTTTGCCTCCTGAGTGCTGAGATTCAAGGTATGTGCCACCATGCCCAGCAGCAGTGTTATTTTTTCACTCCAGAATTTCTGTTTGATTCTTTTTATAATTTCTCTTTATGGATATTCTACACTTGTTTGAACCTTGGTTGCAAAGTTTTCTTTAGTTGTTTAGGTGATTTCCTCTAGTCCTCTGAATTAAAAAAAAATTCCTTTTTATTTGTTTTTCTTTTATATGTGTGAGTGTTTTGTCTGTATGTTTGTAAATACATCATACGCATGCAATACCTGTAGAGACCAGAGAGAGAATTAGAATCCCTAGAACTGGAGCTATAAACAGTTGCTAGCTGACATGTGGGTGCTGGGAAGTGAACCCAGGTCCTCCGCAAGAGCAGCAAGTGCTCTTAACTTCTGAGCCATCTCTCTAGCCCCTCTTTGAATATTAAAAAATGTGTTTTTTTTTTAATTTTTTGGTTTCTTGAGACAGGGTCTCTCTGTAGCCCCAGCTGGCTTAGAACTTGCTATGTAGACCAAGCTGCCCTTGATCTCACAGAGCTCGACCTGCATCTGCCTCCTGAATGCTGGGACTTAAGGCATGTGCCTCTTCACTCTGCTCTCTCTTTGAATATTTTTAAATAGCTCATTAAAGTTTTTTCTTAGTAAATGCAATGTCTGGGATTTCTCAAAGCACAGTTCTATTGACATTTTTTTCCCTGTCTGTAAGACATAGGTTTTCTGTTTATATATCTCATAGGTGTTTTTTTTTTTTTTTCTTAAAAATTTGCCGATTTTCTAGAATCCATATTTTGAAGTTTGTGGTAAACTCTTGGTTAATTTCCACTGTTATTAAAATGCTAATTTTGCCGGGTGTGGTGGTGCATGCCTTTAATCCCAGCACCCAGGAGGCAGAGGTGGGCAGATCTCTGTGAGTTCAAGGCCATCTGGGACTAAAGGCAGACCCTGTCACAAAAATACCAAAAAAAAAAAAAAAAATGCTGACTTTGCCTCCCCTCCCCCGTGTGTGTGTGTGTGTGTGTGTGTGTGTGTGTGTGTGTGATATGTATGTGTGGGTTCCATGTGCATGTCATCATGTCATGGCACATGTGTAGGTTACAGGACAGTCAAATGTTGGTCCTCCTTTGCACCTTGTTTAAGAATAGGCTCTTATTTGCCACTGCCGCATAAACTAGGCGATCTGGCCCTCACTCTGCTGGGGATTCCCGTCTCTGCTTTCCATTTCTCAATCTTGCCATAGGAATGCTGGGATTATAGACATACACTACGGCCTCTGGCTTTCACGTAGTTTCTAGGATCCTGGGATTATAGACATACACTATGGCCTCTGGCTTTCACATTGTTTCTAGGATCCAGGGATTATAGACATACACTAGACATACACTACAGCCTCTGGCTTTCATGTGGTTTCTAGGATCCAAACTCACATCCTTGCACTTGCTCAGCCAGCACCTTACCACTGACCCACCACCACAGCCCTGAGTTTGCTAACTTCAGCAAAAGTTTGTTGCCTGACACAATGGCCCACATCTTTAATTCCAGCATTTGAAAGAGGCGGAGGCAGGTGGATTTTTGTGAGTTTGAGGCCAGCCTGGTTTACATAGTCAGTTTCAGGTCAGTCAGAGCTACATAGTGAGACTCTGTCTCAAAATATAAATAAATAAATAAATAAATAAATAAATAAATAAATAAATAAATAAATAAATAAATAAAGGTATGGTGGCACACACCTTGCCTTTAGTACTAGCACTCAGGAAGTAGAGGAAGGCAGATCCCTGTAAGATCAAGGCCAGCTTGATCTACATATCAAGTTCCAAGTCAGCTGGGATTAGACAGAGAGACCTTGTCTCAAAAATCCCCAAAACATCAAAAACAAATAACTAATAAATTTTACTTATTTATTTATTGTGTGTGCACGTGTGTGTGTGTGTGTGTGTGTGTGTGTGTGTGTGTGTATCTGCATGAGATATGATGTGCATGTGGAGGTCAGAGGACAACTTGTAGGAGATTTTTCTCCCTTTCTACCTTGTTGTTTGTTTGAGATAGTGAGATAAAGTTTCTTGTAGCCCAGGCTGTCCCTGAACTCTTGATGTTTCCAAGGATGTCCTTGAACTTCTAATCCTCTTGCCTCTACTTCTGAGTGCTGGGATTACATATTTTCTCCACCTTGCCCAGTTTCTGTGGTACTGGGATTGAACCCAGGGTTTTGTGCATGCAAACAAGGACTGTACCCCTAAGCTACATTCCCAGCCCTTGGATTTTGCTAACTTTTTATTTTTGGTCTGTTCGAGACAGGGTCTCCCTGTAGCCCCAGCTGTCCTGGAATTCACTCTGTAGACCAGGCTGGTGCTAACTTTTTTTTAAAATTCAGTTTTAATTTATTGTCATCACTTTTTCTTCATGATCCAGATAGTTTAAAATGCAAAGAAAATGAATTTTCCATATGTCAGAGACTGGCACTAAAAAAAAATTCAGACTGCACATGAGTTATACAAATGAAAATATCTAATGGAGATCCAGTTATCAAAATCAAAGCACTCAACATAGTAAAAGTTCACAATTATTTATACAGAGCACATAAAAAAGTCAGCATACTATCCAACCGCTGTGATTTTTAAAGAACTATTGCAGAAGTTTGAAGAAAGTAGACTATTAGTTAACATAAAGAGATCAAAGATCCTGAAACAAGAATTAAAAAGAAATTTTTGCCTTTATTAGAATGGCATTTAGCCTTTTAAATATGCCAATTTTGGAAATCACATTATTGTTTTATTAATAAATGACACTACAGAATTGCAATACTGGTCCAACATTCTTGTCTTTTTTAAATCAAGAAAGAGATGGGCACGATTGGGAAGCACTAGCAGGCATCGGCTAGTCCAGGAGACTAGCTTCCTAGTTCCAAAAGCACTTGCAGAGAAAACCACTGGGGGCTGGGGATGGAGAGAGGAGCAGGTCAGAATAACCATGAGACCCCTAAGTGTGCGTCGTGTCTCAGGAGGCTGCTTGTTGAGCTCAGCCTTTACTTGGTCACTTTTTTCCTCCAATAATACAGTTTTTTTATCTTCAACTTTTTCCTCTCAAAGTATAAAAGTATGAAATATAAACAAGCTCCCGCATGGCCCACTTACAATTCACACATTATAGAGCCATCTACACCCACAAATCCCAGCAAATCTTGGATAGTTCAATAATATACAAAATATCAAGGCACAGAAAGAACTAAAACCCACTTCTTTTTGATACACATAAGATTCAAATATTCAATCTAGAGGAAAACAATCATTTTGGCTTTCTTCTACATCTGCATGTTGATGCACTCATTAAAATATTCTTGTATAATCAATCTTGTTTGGTCTTACACTTTCAAGTCAGGTTTAAATACTAAGAACCAGCCATTTAGACAAAACAGGTCATTGGGAAGATTCTCTTTTCCATTTCCCTGACCCCAGCAGACTGGAAGTCCACTCTAGGACATGACTCCCAACACTGGATTTTGATGGCAAATGCTAGACCCAGTTTCTTCATAATCTTTCTTGGCGTGGCATGCTTGGTAGAACTCGGGCATGGAACCCAGCATTGACCCTCCAAACCAGACTGCATACCACTGCATGTGGTGGGTGATAACTTGTACATCAATAGGCTTGGGCTTCAGTCTACCGCCACTTCAGCCTGCCATCAACAGTCTTTTTCAAATCTCTCTGCAAGTGACGTCCAAAGTCCCTAAACATGGTTGAACCCCCAGAAAGGACAATATTCTAGTAGACGACGCCTGACATCACTGGGGTAATTCTGGATGACTTCATCTACTACTTCTGAGATAGGCTGTGTAAAATCTGGATTAGCAAACTCTAGATGAAAAAAAGATTTCAGGTCCCAAGAATCCCTCATAACCGACATCAATGGAGAAGTCTTTCTTTGAGATAGCATTGATTCCAGCGTACTGTTTGCTCCACTTTGACCCATCTGTATCATACTAGTTAAATTCTTTTACTAAATCTGGGCAGATATAACTGTAGTGTTCCTTCACTGCCTTTGCAGTTTCCAGGGACTGTTCTGGAGGTGTTCCTGCTTCCCGGTTTCGAAGCAGTTTGCTGAATAAAGTATGTTAAATCTCATCCTGCAATTGGAATGTGTTTAATACAGCTGCCGATTACATACCCTTTAGCCACAGGAATGACGTGAGTGACTCCATCACCACTGTCTATTACCGTCCCTGTCAGGGTCCGCTCTCCTACCTGTTTTGAGGTCCAGGATGCAGCTAAGGCAAGAACAGCCTGCTCAGCAATGTACAGGCCTGGAACACTGAAGGACTCAAACATTATTTCAGCAGTATATTCCCTGTTTTTCTGGAGTATTCAGTGGGAGTTCAGTCAAAAGAAAATAATGGTCTTCAGGTTCTGCCCTTAAATATTTAAAAATCACTTGCTCCATCAATCTTTCCATTAAGTCCCAATCTTCAACTATACCATGGCAGATCGGCCACTTTGTCACATATGTATGTTTTTCTATTGCTTCATCACCAATGAAGAAGTCTAGGTCATCCACACCTTTCATCACACTCCTCTGGGCTTGATCACCTACTTTTGCTGACTCTTTAATTGCAATACAGGATGGGAAGATAAACTGTGATTCTGTATTCCCAGCATACCCTAGTTTTGTGTATCCTGTGCCACAGTCCACCACACAGGCCGGCAGTCGTCCTGCCATCTTCCACTGTGCCCAGCACCGCCATCTGCTCCATGGTGCCAGGTTGGAGACCAGAGCTAGGTGAACAAGGCCAGCACAGGCTGTCCTGAGGAAGGGAGGGAGCAGCAGAGGTGAGTGAGCAGGCAGGCAGGCAGGCAGGCGCTGGCTGGATTTTGCTAACTTTTAAATGCCAATGTTGTCACTGATTTTGTAGAGCAGAAGATTTTCATCAGTGATTATTCCACCTATGCTGAGATCATGGTAGTTTGCATAACTTCTTCCTTCAGCACTTGTAACCAGTGCCAATGCATGCCCTGCGGTATTCCACTGCTAAATTAGGAGTGTTTACCTCCTTAGTCTTCTCCTCTAGAACAAAGCAAAGTCCTTCATAAGTACCAAGCTACTGCTGAAGGAATAAGGGACTAAATCTTCCATGAAGGGACTAATTGAACTCTCTCTCTCTCTCTCTCTCTCTCTCTCTCTATATATATATATATATATATATTTATATATATATATATATATATATATATATATATAAATTTTTAAAAAGACATATATATATATATCTATATATCTACCTCCTGAATACTGGGATTAAAGGCATGTGCTGGGGCTGGAGAGATGGCTCAGGGGTTCTTACAGAAGACCAGGGTTTGAATCCCAGCACCCACATGACAGATATATATATATATATTATATATGTTTATACATATATTTTTGTTTTGTTTTGTTTTTTTTCAAGACAGGGTCTCCCTGTAGCCCCAACTGTCCTGGAACTCACTCTGTAGACCAAGGTGGCCTTGAACTCACAAAGATCCACCTGCCTCTGTTTCCCGAGTGCTAGGATTAAAGGCGTGTGCCACCACGCCCGGCTATATATGTCTTTTTAAAATTTTTTATTTATTTTGTATGTGTATGAATGTACTGTCTACATGTAGGTCTGTGCACCCGTGTCATGCAATGCCGTGGAGGTAAGAAGAGGGCATCGGATTCTCCAGGAACTGGAGTTAAAGATAGTTCTCAGCTGCCATGTGGGTGCTCAGCCCAATTGAACTCTTTTTGTAGTTTTGTTTTGTTTTTCATTTTGTTTTATTTATTTTATTTTTTAAGTCTTTACAGTTTTGCCTCTAATCTGCTCTCTAGGTGGAGAGGAAAATCCAGGACACAGGAACCTCCCTGTAGCTGGGGAGCTGTTGGCTACTGACAGCTGCTAGTGGAGAGTCGGTTTTCTTTAGTGGTGTCTGGTTGGGTGACTATCCTCCAGTCCACAGCCCCACACCCGTGCATATGTGGGCAGCACTAATTGGACTCATGTATTTTGTGCTTCCTGGGAGAAGTAGGTCTCCTGGTTGGGCCCTGTTTCTATACTGTGTACCATAGAATCCCTCTACTTTGGGTTCTAGATCTCCCTAACTGCCTGGGGTTCCTTAATAGCCAGATCACCAAGGGGTGGTGAGAGGGAGGGAACTGCAGAGGAACAAGGACAGAGGCTGGGGAGGGGATGAAATTCAGGACAAGAGAGGGGCTTTGGTATTCCCTGGGCTGGGCTGATCCCAGCTCTGCCTATTCCAGTCACTGCTTCTTCCAGACTTTGTCCTGGTTCTGAGCCAAACTATGTGCTCAACTCTCTTTTTTATTTTTTATTTTTATTTTCTAAAACTTTTTTTTGCCTTTCTTTTTTTTATTGATGTTTTGTGTATTTCATGCATCATTTTTCATTTCTGTTCAGGCATATTCCCCTATCCCTTCCCCCCACCCCATCCCATCCTAGATCATGTATTCTGTCATAACCGTCCTGCATCTTTCTCTCAGTCTTTTTTTATGTTTAGTAATTCACATTTTCCTCCGTTAATTTCATATTATTCTAAAATATGGATACATATTCTCCACCCATATACAGTAAATACAGAGCCTGAAAATAATTGGTGGGTGGATTCTAGAGCCCACTGAGGGGTTCACATTATGACAACATAGTTGCTTTCAGATAAACCAAAAATATAACCATACTGTCGCTCAGCTTACCTTTCATCTGGGGGATTTGGTGTTAGCAACCACAAATGAGGGAAACCATTCTCTGTTTGTCTTTCTGGGACTGTGTCACCTCACTCAGCATAATGGCTTCAAGCTCCATCCATTTACCTGCAAAGTTCATAATGCCAATTGAACTCTTAAAAATTATTCTTGTGGGGCTAGAGAGATGGCTCAGCGGTTAAGAGCACCAACTGCTCTTGTAGAGGACCCAGGTTCGATTCCCAGCACCCACTTGGTGGCTAAGAACCATCAACTCCAAATTTAGTTCCAGGGGAATCTGACGCCCTCTTCTGATCTCCGCGGCATTGAACGACATGCATGGGTGCACCAACCTACATGTAGACAGTACACTCATACACATAAAAAAATAATAAATAGGGGGCTGGAGAGATGGCCTAGCGGTAAAGATCACTGACTGCTCTTGCAGAGGTCTCAGGTTCGATCCCCAGCACCCACATGGCGGCTGAGAACCACCTTTAACTCCAGTTCCAGGGGACTCTGACACCCTCTTCTGACCTCCGCAGCATTGAATGACACATCACGGGTGCACAGACCTACATGCAGACAGTACATTCCTACACATAAAAAATAAATAAAATTAAAAAATGATAAATTAATTAAAAAAATTTTTTAAAGATCAAAAAATTATTTTAAAAAAGTATTCTTGCATTTTTATGTAGATAGCTCTGTCGGAAGAGCATCTCTCCTCCTCCTCCTCCTCTTCCTCCTCCTCTTTTGTCTTCTTCTTTTTTCTTTTTGAGACAGAGTCTAAATATATGTAGTCCTAGCTAGCTTAGAACTTGCTATGCAGACCAGGCTTGCCTTGAACAGGCATCTGCCTGTCTCTGCCTCCTGAATGCTGGGATTAAAGGTATGTGTTAGGGCTGGAGAGATGGCTCAGGGGTTAAGAGCACTAGCTGTTCTTACAGAAGACCAGGGTTTGAATCCCAGCACCCACATGGTGGCTAATAACTGCCTGTAACTCCAGTTCCAGGGGATCCAATGCCCTCTTCTAACCTCTATGAACACTGTATGACACAGGTACACTTACATACCTTCAGGCATAACATTCATACACATAAAATTAAAATAAATGCATAAAATATTTTAAAGGCTTGTGTCTGATCCATCATTTTTATTTTTTCCTTTGAGACAGGGTCTCCCTGCTGACCTGGCTGTCCTGGAGCTCACTCTGTAGACCAGGCTGGCCTTGAACTCACAGAGATCCTCCTGCCTCTGCCTCCCAAGTACTAGGATTAAAGGCATGTTCCACAACGCCTGGCTGGTTCATCACTTCTTTTTTATTTTATTTATTTTTTATGTGTATGAGTTTACTGTCTGCATGTAGGTTTGTGCACCCGTGTAGTGCAATGCTGGTTAGAAGAGGGTGTCGGATTCCCCTGGAACTGGAGTTAAAGACGGTTCTTAGCCACCATGTGGGTCCTCTGTAAGAGCAGTTGGTGCTCTTAACCTCTGAGCCATCTCTCCAGTCCTAGTTCATCACTTTTTAACAGGCGATTTTCCTAAGGCAGGTTCCATAGTCACTCAGAGCCATAGTTTTTTCAAGTATGCGATAATAAGATAATAACATCATGTCATTGTGATCCAGTATTATCCAGAGGTTTAGGTGTGTCGACTCCTACAACTCTGACAGCATCGTGTCAAGCACTGCTGCTTCATAATCATGAGTGCCTTTTCTAATTTCAGGGTGTCCTTTTTAATCACTTCCTGTTTAACTGGAGCAAGGATTTGCAAAAGAGGTCCACCAACAGCAACTGATGAACACAATTTGTAGCTTTCTAATATGTGAGTTTTTGCAAAGACCGGCTGGAAACTCCGTGCAGGCTAAATAATGAAAGCACTTTGTATCTGGGGCTCATGTTGATAGACTATGAGCCAAGAGCACCTGTTGCCTCACCTGTCTGGCCCGGTAGAGAAGAGGATTGTGAAGTGGCCTTATGAGCAGGCTTGGCATCAGAGCTGGGGGAAGGGAGGCAATCTCAGGAGTACAAAGGGTAGCTACATCCGGGATGCAAAAGGGAGAGGCCCTGAGCTTTTGCCATGGAGACCTGGGTGCGGAGGCTTGTCCCAGTGCCTTACTTTGCTAACAGAAGTTATGCTGGGACTTCTCTAATTTATTCTTACTTTCTGGTATGGTCTTTCTCAAAGAAAATAGTTCCCTTATTGACACTGGAAAAACAACTGAGCTAATCCGATCCATTATTAGATAATTGAAATTCCGGTCCAGAAAATTTTGCTGACTGTAGTTGTGTGTTGTGGCTGGGAGTCCAAGGTTCCCGCCACCTCACCTGCCACGTCTGGCTAAACTACCTCCCACAGCACCTGAGAAAACACCTTAGATCTGAGTCACAGGATAACCTTGTTTGAAGGATATCTGACCTAGATGTCTGGGCCTGCAGAGCTTAGGCACTAGGTCTGGGACCGAGAGTGGGTTTCACACTGTGATGTGAACAGGGGTACTGTTGCACCTGTACCCCTGCCCACTTTTCTTGGAACCCTCTGCCTGCTTCTACACTTTGATTGTTCTGATGGTGACTAAATATGAAAATGATCTTTCGTTGTAATCCCCTTTGGTCCACCTGCTCATGAAGACTCTCCTTCATTGCTTTAGAAACAGAATGTTGGTGTTCAGGGTCTATTCATAGTACTAGCCCTCTTATTGCTGCGTCCTGTTCATCCTGATTCCTGATCTATCAAAGAGAGACCTTGATAGAGTGGCTAGAGCTTTGTCATTCTGCCCCACACCTACAGATGCAGGTGGCTCCACTCAGGACACTCCCTTCATGTCTTCCTATTTCCAAATGGTCATTGGAATCAGACACTTGAATATCTAAGAGGCATGTGTGTGTTCCACACCAAGTCTGGTTTCCTCCAACTTAGCTTATTGTCCATTTAAAAATCTATGGGCCAGGCCGGGTGTGGTGGCACACGCTTTTAATCCTAGCACTTGGGAGGCAGAGGCAGGCGGATCTTTGTGAGTTCAAGGCCAGCCTGGTCTACAGAGTGAGTTCCAAGACAGCTGGGACTACAGGGAGACCCTGTCTCAAAAAGACCAAAAAAAAAAAAAAATCTATGGGCCAGGGACTGGAGAGATGGCTCAGCAGTTAGGAGCACTGGCCGCTCTTGCAGAAGACCCAGGTTCAATTCCCAGCACCCTCATGGGGCTAAGAACTGTCTATAACTCCAGTTCTAGGGAAATTGATGCTTTCTTCTGGCTTCTGTGGGAATTCCATGACATGGTACACATATAAGCATGGAGATAAAACATTCGTATACACAAAATAAAAATAAACTAAAAATAATAAAATAAAACCCAAGTGTCATCCTATGTTCTCCCATATCCTCAAGCTACACACAGGTAGCTTACATATGGAACTGGAATTCTCATTTCAACATCTCTGCTGCCCTCGCCCACTACTTACCTCCTGTGGTGATTGGCAGGGCCGATCAAATGTTCAGATTACTCGATCCAGGCAAACTGAGGAAGTCGTCAGGGTATCTGAGTTTGCAAACTGCTCCTGCTGGCCTTCTTAGACTTACTCCCACAGATTTCCTAAGGGCACTGCACATGGAGGTATGCAAGACAGAATCTGAATTTGAACCTTTTCTTTTTCAAAAAAATTTATTTTGTTTTCTGAAACAGTGCCAGGTAGCCCCCAAGCTGGTCTCAAACTTCCTATGTAGTAGTGGACAACTGTGAACTATTGATCCTTCTTGAGCCCTCTATCTACAAAGTGCCGGGATTCCATGCATGAGCCTCCACAGTTGGATGTGAATTTACGTCTTAAACACTTTATCATCTATAATATTTCTTCAGTGAATGCAATTCACTGACATTGATCAGATGAAGAGACTCTCATCTTCCTCGTATAATAGTTCCCAGAATCTCCCACCTAAGACAATTGGCAATTGGGATTAGTAGGACTATTATGTCAATGATCAGATCCATTTTTCTGGCAACAGGAATCTCCTTAGAGATCATTAAATTAAGTCAGTATTAAGGACGAGAGAGAAGGGACATTACTGGGAGTCATTGAAATACAAGGCTAGAATCCTGATCCGGTTTAACCTCAAGCCTGCCTCGCCACCACATTCTCATTTGGATGAGTCTGTAAGTTGCTCTCTTTTCCTTTCCTTTTCTTCTTTAAAAAGCTTTTGTAGGGGGCAGTGGGCAGTGAGCCACTACACATGTGTGGAGGTGGGAGGTAGGAGTCAATCGTCTTTCCACCACATGGGTCCTGGAAATTAAACTCAAGTTATCAGGTTGGCAGCAAGCGCCTTTACCTGCTAACCCATTTCACACACACACACACACACCCCCACTCCTTTTGAGACAGCATCTATTATGTAGGCCTGGATGTCCTGGAAGTCATTATGCATATAGACCAGGCTGGCCTCCAACTCACAGAGATCCACCTGCCTCACCTCTTTCTGGAATTAAACGGTGTATCACCATGCCCAGCCTACTGACCTTTTCACTTTTATTTTTTTGGATATGAGTGTTTTGCCTGCATGTATGAGCACACCCATGTTGTGCAATGCCCTTGGAGACATCAGATCTTATGGAGCAGGAGTAAAAGATGCTTGTCAGCCACCATCTGAGTGCTGGGAACTGAATCTGGGTCTACTGTAAGAGCAGCCAGTGCTCTTAATCCATTTATTGATTGATTAATTGATTGATTGATTGATTGATCTGTTTTGAGACAGGGTCTCCTTGTAGCCCCAGCTGGCTTGGAACTCACTATGTAGACAAGGCTGGCCTTCAACTCTGCCTGCTGAGTGGTGTGAGCAAGGGTATGCACCATCAGGCTCGGCTCCATATTCTTATTTTTAAAAGGCATTTAATATTGGGTTGTCTCATGCATAAAACAACAAAAAATGTTATTATGTTTAATCTTGGTTCTCAACTTCACTGGATTAAAAATTTCTTAGAAATAAATCCTGGGCAAGCCTGTGAGGGCATTTCCAGGAAGGACACACCAAGGGTGAAAGGCTCACAGCAGCAGTTGGTGGCACCAACTCTTAGGACTGGGGGCCTGGATAAAATAAAAGGGAAAAATACCTGTTAGTCAGAGTAAGCATCCTCTCTCTATGCTTCATAACCACTATGATAAGAACTGCTCTGCTCGGGGCTGGAGGGATGGCCTAGCGGTTAAGAGCGACGACCGCTCTTGCAGAGGACCCGGGTTCGATCCCCAGCACCCACATGGCGGCTGAGAACCGTCTGTGACTCCGGTTCCAGGAGAACTCCAGTTCCAGGGGAATCCGAGACCGTCTTCTGACCTCCGCGGCATCGCACGACACGGGTGCGCAGACCTGCATGCAGACAATACATTCATACACATAAAAATAAATAAATAAATAAAAATTAAAAAAAAATTAAAAAAAAAAGAACTGCTCTGCTCTGGCCTGCCTCTCTCTTCTCACCAAGATGGACAGAAACATTTGAATCCATCAGGCAAAGCAAGTCATTTCTCCTTTAAGATGTTTTGCTCATATGTCTTGTCACAGTGATGAAACATGAACCCCAGCATTCGGATCAAGAAAAGTATTCAAATCGTTAGGTAGTCACGTGACACTTTTTGAAAACAATATATGCAGATCAGTTGACCTCTGATCATGGCCCCACCACTGAGTTCTAGGCAGCAGTACCTGCATACACACAATGTTATGTAGCAACAGTCCCTATTCCACTTCCTTACCTGCCTTACTCTTGGCCCTGTCCACAGCAGTTGAATGATTACCTATTGGTTATTTTTCTAATTAAAACTTTTCAAAGTCAGTTGGGTGTGGTAGCACTCACCTTTAATCCCAGTGCTCAGGAGGCAGAAGCAGGTAGAGCCAGCCTGGTCTACATGGAAAGTTCCAGGCCAGCTGGGGTTACAGGGAGACCCTATCTCAAAACAAACAAAATAAATACCTTCTAAAGTCTTTCTCTTCCTCTCTCAAAATAAGACCTAGTCATGAAGCGTGCATGGTGGTAGATGCTCTCCCAGCACTGGGGAGGCTGAGGCGGGAGGATGGGTGCTTCTAGGCTAAGCTGGGGTATGTGGCAAGTTCCAGGCTAACCTAAGCTACAAAACAACAGCAGTGAAATAAGCCAGAAAATCCCAAATGCTTTCCTCCTTCAGCCGGGAGGGACAGACGCAGCCCTAGGAGCTCTTCTTCCTTACCCCGGACTCTGCCCCTGCATTGGGGATCTTATATTTCCAGAGCAGACAGGTTCTTTCCCAACTCCTGTTCATTTGTCCTGGGAAGCTTTTCCCCTGCTCTGCCTGACTGTCTAATTCTGTTCCTCTAAATCATGGCTTGAATGTCATCTTCACAGAGAGGTGGTTCCTGGCCACGTTTCCCTGTTATGTTTGGTGTGGTTACCTCCATTGGGAATGATCTTTCCTGTACTCCTTGTCACTAGACTGTAAGCCATAAGGCCTTTGCCTATCTAAATTGTATCTCTGACTTAAAGTTAGGCTTGGTAACTATTTTGTTGAGTTGTTGAATGCTGTCGAACACCCACCCAAAGGACCCTGCAATAGGAAATCGTTTAGTGAGGTTCCCAGAGTGCCACCCAGCTCCTGAGGCCTGGCATGGGGTCTTTGAGTCCAGTGACAGAGCTGGAATCTTTTGTGCTGGTCATCCCAGAGTCGAGAGAAATCAAAAGATTGCCCAGTCAGCTACGGGGAAGCATGAGTGGCGGGCAGAATCACAGACTGCTGCTGCTTTAGCTGTGACATCACCTGGGAGCTCGTTATAAATGGAGACCCAGGCCCACCCTCCAGACCTGCATTTACCAGGAACCTAGGACATTCCTGTGCCCCCCTAGAGTTTGTAAATGCTTCTCTTTACCACTGGAGTCTAAGGCAGGAGTCAGGAGCCATGCTTTCCCACTCACTGTGCAGCCTGAAGCAGTATTTGTACCCTCTCTGTGCCTCAACCTCCCTATTACAAACCTGGCCCTATTAACTTAAAAATTACATCATGGTAACCAGGTATGGTGGCGCATGCCTTTATTTCCAGTGCTCAGGAGGCAGAGGTAGGCAGAGCTCTGTGAGTTCAAGGCCAACATGGTCTGCATAGAGAGTTCCAGGTTATCTGGGGCTACAAGGGAGACCCTGTATCAAAAAAGACCCCCCACAAATTATATTATAGTGATAAAATAGAAAGTCTTAGATTGAGATGTCTCCTAATTTATGAAACTTTGGAAATGAGCAAGAGAAAGAGGTGAGTGAGTCACAGGACAAAGGGGGGGGGTGAACAAAGGAGATACTTCTAGAGAGTACACACACACACACACACACACACACATGCACATGATATACACACACCCCTCAGAGATAATTCATAGCGCATTTTTTAAATTTTTATTTAGTTTTGTATATGTATGAGTGTACTGTCTGCATGTAGGTCTGTGTACCCGTGTCATGCAATGCCGCGGAGGTCAGAAGAGGGTCTCGGATTCCCGTGAAACTGGAGTTCTCCTGGAATTGGAGTTACAGATGGTTCTTAGCTGCCATGTGGGTGCTGGGGATCGAACTCAGTTCCTCTGCAAGAGTAGTTGGTGCTCTTAACTGCTAGGCTATCTCTCCAGCCCCAATAGTGCATTTAAATAACCCATACTTCATGAGATGGGAGGGTTCTTAACACCCAATAGCAATGATTTTCTGTCTTATTTGCATTTTGTAATCTCCAGAAAGCCTTGAGATGTCCCAGGCCAAGCTAGTCACTCAAAACTGTTCTATCCAGTGGTAGTTAGCTGCAGAAGGGCTGCACAAGATGGGGCTGTCGTCCCATCACAGCTGGAGAGGGGCTCATAAGGCCCCACCCTCCGTGAGTAGCTCTGATGGCTAATGGCTGATGGAGGAGTTAGAATCATTTTCCTCAGTGGCTGTAGCTACTAACAAGTTGCCCATTCTCCAGGAAAGACATGCCCATGCGAGCAAGCATAATTAAACTCAGAGGATCACAAAACAAGTAAACGAAAACAAAAGACATGAAGGTAGGAGGGGACGAAAGAGTTCAGTAGGTGTGGGAGACGGAAGGGAGCCGGTAGTGGGGGATGAAAAACATCCAAGCAACCTCGTATACATGTATGAAATTGCCAAAGAATAAAATATTAATCGACAACACAGATGTGTGGTGCCACTCAAGCTTTTAAGGCACAGACTCCCTGGATATTCAGAAAGTGTGGGTAGGCCAAAGAGTCTGCGTTTCTGACCCCAGGTGAAGTTGATGTATTTGGTCCAGGTGCTGCTCTTTGAGTCTCCAGAGCTCAGGTGATTCAAACATGCCCACCACGTGAAGAATTCCCCTCTGAGGATCCAGGAGTTGTATGAGCTTATAGATGTTGCATTTAATTATTCTGTATGCAGTACCCATGGACCCTAGACGAGGGTATCAGATGCCCTGGAACTGGAGTTATATAGATGGTTGTTAGCTGCCCTGTGGGTGCTGGAAACTGAACTCAGGATGTCTGTAAGAGCAGTAAATGCTCTTAACAGTTGAACCATCTCTCCAGCCCCTAGGCCCTAACTCTTAAATTTCCCACCTACTCCTTACTAGCACACAGGCTGGGGACCCACTCATAAGCACATATTCCAACCTAAAATATATCAAGATTCTCGCTAAGACAGGACAGAGGTAAGAAGGGAGAGAGATGGTGGAGAATAACTTGATCAGACATCGAGGATGGAGGATTCTTGCCTAAACCTAGTTGACGTGGCTTTTGCTAAAACTGGGTATCATAAGGAGTTTCACAAAGGAGGAGGCAGGAGCCTGACTAGATTTTGGCTGACCAGAGACAGTCCTGGTGAGTAGGTGGCAAGTCCTGGAGGGGTGCCCAGGTCTTTCCGACACTAGCTGCCATGCCTCCCACCCAGAAGGGCGAAACTGCCATCAACAGCTGCCACGGGAAGAGCAGCTGAGCCAAAGAGGCTGCCCCAGCAAGACAACGGAGGCCATTGTGTGAGAGCTGGATGGGCAGAGGGAAGAACAGGTGTGTGGTGCTGGAACCAGGGAACGGCTTATGAAGGAAGCAACCAGTGACTGAAACCTCCTCCGAAACGGAGGAGGAGTGGGAAGATCTAGGGTTGGTGCCTTTGGATTTCATCCAGAGTTTCCCAGCACTTGTTTCTTTGGAAACATTACCCACCGTTATTGAATGGTGCGCAGGGCACATGTGCGGTGGTACCAGCTGCTTCTCCAGGCTCTGTGCCTGGAGTGCCCTCCAGCCCCTCACCCTGTAGTTCACAGGGTGTGCCTACTTGTACTCTCAGCAGAAGGGGCCACTTTTCAGATGAGAATCCAAGGCTGGAGGAGTCCAGGGACTGTCCCAGCTTCCTAGTTAGGCAAAGACATCTGAATTCTTTAACAAATATAGGTACAGTAAAGGACTGTCTTCCATCCCAGTTTGTCTTGCTTGAAAGCATTGTTCGCCCTTGCCAAAGAGATGTGAGTGACCGTCACAAGTAAACTAGCAAGTTGTCTTCAAAGTAATGGACCCCCAAACTTTCAGGGGACAATTTTCCAGGGAAGGAAAGGGGCAGTGGATTCAAGTGAATAGCAAAAGCAACAAATATCAGCTAAGTACAATTACATTTTTCTTAAAGAGAGATTCTGAAAGCCCACATCTGAGTGCCTACTCGCTTCCCAGGTGTGTGGGAAGACTAAGTTTCATACCTGACCACACCTGACTTGTGGTGGCCTGGGCCAGCATTTCCCAATGGGCACCCCATTCTGCCCCCAGCTCCTCAAAGTGGAATCCTAACATTGCCCACTGAGAAACAGCCCTGTGTCTGTGTGGTGTCAGGTTTCTGTATCCAGAACAGACAAAAGAAAGTGAACTTGCAAGTCCCACCAGTGCAGATGGCTCGGATGTCATCACCGAGCCGGCACTGCCACCTTGTGGCATACACAAAGCACTGCACACCTTCACCTAGGGGGGCAAATTCCTGCATATCAGAACTTTGCTTTTTTCTTCTTTTCTCTTAATTAGCTCCTATGGCAGGACAGAGAGTACTGACATTTACTCTGATAGGGCAGTTGTGGGAAGGAGAGTGAACTTATATTGAACCAAGTGACAAAGGAAAGCAGAAAAGTTCCTATCAAGTTCATGGTGAAAGAAATATATGAGAGACAGGGATGTAGTTTCATTGGTAGAGTGCTTGCCTAGAATGCATGAAGCACCGGGTTGGATCCCCAGCAGTGAATAAACGGGGTATGATGGCAGGAGGATGGGAAGTTCAAGGTCATCCTTGGCTACACTGAGAGTTCAAGGTCAGTTTGAGTGAGCTACATGACACCTTGTCTCAAAGGGTGTATGTATGTGTGTGGAAACTTCCTTGATATTTAAATAAATATATGTGGAAAATTTTCAGAATCTCTTTTACCTTTAAGAAAAAAATGTAATTGTACTTAACTGATACTTTTGCTAATCACTTGAATCCAGTGCCTCTTTCCTTCCCTGGAAAATTGTCCTGTGAAACTTTTGGGGTCTATTACTTTGAAGACAACTTTCTAGTTTACTTGTGACTATAACTCAACATCTGTTTGGCAAGGGAGAACAATATTTTCAAGCACGACGAACTGGGATGGGAGATAATCCTTTACTGTACCTATATTTGTTAAAGCACTTAAACACTAACTCTTAGAATATGAAGAGATTTTTAGGAGGCATGTTTCATATTTTTTTATTTTAAGTATTGTTTTGAGTTCTTACCTAAAAATAAAAATAAGGTGTGTGATACAGTGCCTGGCTCACACCTTTTAAGTGGGATATCGCTCTGTACAAGTGGCCCTGGGTATTATAGGGATCTCATCCACAGCTTTTGCTCTCCTCTACCCAGATCTGTTTTAAATGAGCTTTGATAAAAAGCTAATAGTTTCCTGGAGCTGCTGCAACAATGTTCCATAGGCTTGGGGGTTGATACAACAGGCATGAATCTTTTACACAGTTCCAGAGGCTAGAAATGTGAGATCAAGGTCCCACCAGGTTTGGTGTCTAGTGAGGGCTCTCCCCTTGGGGTGTGTGTGCAGCCTTTCACCATGTGGTCTTTCCTTACCGTGTGCATGGGAGGGGAAGGGAAAAAGGCAGGGAGAGTAAAGGAGTGTTCCACCTCTCTGATGCCTCCTCTTGTAAGGACCTGCTATTTAATGACATCAGGGTACCTCTCTCACTTAACTACTTGGTGATGTCACATCTAGCGCTTCCATATTGAGATAGTTTCCCTGGAGCCACAGCTGGCCTGGAACTTGCTATGTAGACCAGGCTGGCCTTGAACTCACTGAGATCTGCCTGCCTCAGCCTCTGCCTTCCAGGGTGCTGGGATTAAATCTGCCTCCCGATGTGCCTGGGCCTTTTTTTGTTTTTGTTTTTGGTTTTTTTTGAGTGATGACAGGTATAAACTGAGTCCATGTCAAACATTTTTTTGAGGAAGAGAATTTTGATAAATCTTAGAACCTCCTGGTTTTGCCTGAGGCCACTGAAAACAAAATTACAGAAAACTTGGGTCAGAGTCAGCCCTGTGTTCTCAAGGCCGCCCAGCCAGGTGGCAGTGGAGCTAGGGCCTGGCTGTACCAGAGTGCGTGCCTGGAGCCTTTCTCTTAGGCACATGACCTTTTATGGGAAATTCAGAAATAATGGTAGCATTTAGGTTCTCTGGCTAAACCTAAGAAAAGTTTGAAACTCCAGAATGGGGCTGAAAGTGAAAATGCATTCAAATTCAGAAGAACAATTCTGTTGAAACAGAATTAAACCAGGTCAGAGTGTGGATTCCTTCATATGGAATGAGGAGAGCAGACCTGAGCCATTCGAGTGCAGTCTCTAGATTAGACTTATAAACCCCTATTATCTCTGCACCTAACTGCACTTACATGGACGCAGATCTTCCATGATTTCTACTCTGATTCTGAGCCACTGAATTGACAACACTGACTCTGTTTCCTTCTAGCTGACTTTTGCTTCACCCTGTTTCAGCCCAGCCATGCCCACTGCAGCCAGCCAGAAGGTCCCATGTGGGCGGCACCTATGGTTTCAGGGGTACATTGTTTTCACAATACCGGAAAACTTACAAGCAGCCAGGCAGCACACCTTCTCTCCCAGTTGTACCTGCATCTCCATGGAGCACATTGTTTCTCCAATTCTGAGAAACTTGTTTTTCCAAATCGAAACTTTTTGTTAACTGAAAACCTCTTTGTTAATTGACCTGCCCCTAGTCTGATGTAACTTTGATGATCTGAGGTAACTATGGTTGGCTTTGCCTCTGGCATGACATAATTATGGTTTTAAGCTTTATACACCCTATCCTACTTCTTTTCAGGGCCAAGAGTTCTTTTGGGAGTTAGCCCCCTCTCAACCACTGGCTAATAAAGGACTCTTGATTTAACCCCAAACTATATGGCATTTGTGGGTATTATACCATTGTTAATATATATTTTTTCATTTGCAAATGCCCTGATAGGGTGTAGTGGCATCTTCCTGGGGTGACTGGAAAGGATCTTGGCTCAGGTTTATCTTATGCATCATGTGTGACATAGCTGTGTTGATTTTATGTATTTATATATGTATTTAATATACATTTAATATACATATATAATATGTATATATACATATTCTTTATGTATTATATGCATATATATGGAGTTTCCCTGTAGCCACAGCTGACCTGGAGCTCGCTATGTAGACCAGGCTGGCCTGGATCCCACAGAGATCCACCTGCCTCTGCCTCCCGAGTGCTGGAATTAAAGGTGTGGATCCCAGAAACTTAGCACCATCATCTATGAGCAGTGGTCTCATATTATGAAACAACATAACAGCACCCTGTGCAGCCTTATTTTGTCAGAGAAATAGAGAAGGTCTGCCTGGCCAAGGAAGTCAGCTATGGTATCAAACTGTGTTTATAATAGGCAGGACAGGATGATGGTTTAAAAAAGCAATGAAGCTTTTGTCCAAGCAGTTGGGAGTGATGCATATTGGAAACAACAACAACAACAACAACAACAACGACCACAACAGAAAGGACTGCATCAAAGAACTGACTGAAACAGTGAACTTCTGCTCAAAACAGTCAACTTCCACATGGAGAATATTGAAAAAGACTGAGAAGGAGATGAAAAGCATGTTTGGCAGAATACATGAGCTCTGGTGGGGTGGGGGGATAGGGTGGGGGACAAGGGTCTAGATTTGATAATCTTGTACAAAATATATATTTAAAAAAATAAACCATAAAAAGAAAAAAAAATAAAGGTGTGGATCCCAATACCTGGGTGATATATTTTGCCTGATCAGATGAACAAGAGCTAAGTGACACAGACAGGGGTGGTTACAAGGTCAAGTGGATGCTGGTTTGAGAGGAGGAAATAATTGCTTGAGGTGGTATTTTCTGTGCCTGGAGTTCTCCCGGTTCCTGTAGTTCACCTGTGTCCTAGGAGACTTTTCCAAATTCATATGTCAGTCCAAGAGCGGAGCAGGGTTGGCTGAGGTTGAGGGGACTGGGGAGGGAGTTCAGGAGGCACCACGATACTCGCGATGCACCCACTTGTTGGGTTCTGTGGCTGAGGCTCCGACACGATCTGTTTGGTTTTGGCTCTTCTTTCCTGGCCTCTCAGGACATGGGGTTCTCTATTTGGCTTTGTTCTATGTGTGATGTGGCCTAGGATCTCCGAGGGTACAGAGCCTGGTGAAGCCAGCGCTGCACAGCGAGAGCCAGGAGACCTTCCTGGTGTGAACTTCCAAACTCACTGCGTTCGAGCATGTGCTGCTAGATGACATAAGGGAACACATGAGTGAATGGATGAAAGAAAGTAGGGGTCCCCAAGAAAGGATCTTAAGTTACTTTACAGGAATGGGGAGAAATTCTCTTCCCCAAGCTACAGGCCAGGAAATAAGCACTCCACACAGCAAGAAATAGCTTCGTTGAGTATTTTTATTTATGACTGTAAGAGTGGTAAATGTTCATTGTAGACATTCAGCAGGGGTTGAAGGCCATAGGACAATGGGCCAGAACAAAGCCCAAGGAGGCTCCGGATATTTATGGGCCGTGGTCGAACTTCAGTCAAGTCTGGCCAAATACCAGTGAAGGATGGCCTTTGATTCCAAGCCAAGCTCAGGAGCTGTGCCAAAGGCCACCTGGAAGGTAGGCCTTGGGTACTCAGCAACCCTCAGCATCTCTCTGGAGAGATGAGGGGAGGCGCCGAAGGCAGGTGGGAGGCAGGGCAGAGGAGAAGCCAGCCCTGCAGTGTCTGTCCACTGGGAGTCAAGATCTTGAAAGTGCCCAAAGATGATTGGACCTCTAAAGTCATTCTTTAGGGGGTTCAGGACTGTGAGTAGATGCTTTGGGCGGGCTTTGCTTACATTCACAAGGTGCTACTTCTGGTCTTTCCCATCTCCTACCAACCTGGGCCAGTGGGGAGATGCCCGAGCACACCATTTCTTCTCCAAGAAATCACCAGGAGCAAAGTTCAGGATTTCCCTGGCTTCAGCCTAGGCAGCCTGCCTTCCTTCTCACCTCTCCTGCAGCACGGACAAGGATTCGAATGTCTTCTGCTCGATTTTCCTTGTCTTGAGAACCTGGCAACTTGGACAAGGTTGGCACCACCTCCTCGTGTTGTGTCTTCTGGCTCCTTCTGCCTTCGACCCTTTCCCTCTTTCAGGAGACTTTTCTCATAATTGTTCCTGCATCTCTCTTTGGGAAGTTAGTATCTGTGACAGTGGTGTGGAGGACTGGTCCCCCCAAAATATTCTGCGGATTGATGGAAGTAGGGACAGCATCATGGGCTTGGAGATGACCAGTTTCTTTGTCATGCGCTTAGCCCATGTGCAAGCTCAGCTTAGGCACTGAGATTTTTCTGCTGTCCTCCACCCAAAGCCTAGAACAAGCATCCTATATGGGGACTAGAGTTTGGCCGAGTGGTGTGTTGTCTGTACAGCACCCGGCCCAGACCACAATCTGGGAAAGAGTGCTGTGGGAACGGTGGTGCGTCTATCCTCCTCCACCTCACTTGGTTTTGTGAATTGACCAAACAGGCCTGTTATATACAAGCTTCCTGTGATTTACATATATGTGGTCTAGCTTGGGGGATCTGGAGGACTAGAAGGCAGGCCCAAGCCCACGAGGTGCCCTCACGGCCACTTCGTGCCCACCCCCAGGAACTTGTCTGTCCACTCGCTCAGGAGATTGCCATCTTCATTCTTCTTATAGTACCTGGAGCTTCCACCACTAAGACTTCCAGGACAGCCCTCTATTACCATGTCAACTGACTCTATTTCGCTCTAGAGCAACAGTTCTCACAGGGACTGTGCACCTACCATATTTTGTCTTTGAACTGGTGACTCAATGGAAGGTGCAGATGCCCATCCAGGTGTGAATGTGGGCCCTGCAATAGTGCCAGAAACCCAGAGGACCTAAGCTCTGCAGGAAACACACACTCTGCAACTGGGCCATTTGTGTTCTGGGCAAACGGCAGAGTCACTCAGAGCATTGCAAGCTGTCACCGTGGAGGGAGAAGGCAGTGTGGTGGGTCCATAGCTTCTGACGTTCAGAGTTTTAAATAAGTTGCATTTGATTTTGAAATATTAGCAATCAAGTCCAAAACATTTTAAAGCAATTAGCAGTTCGAGACCCATAGCTCTCACGAGGGGCATGATAGTAGAGCATGGCACTCACTGGCACCACTACAATTTAATAAGTATGTTTGAAACCTGGTGCCTCAGATGAGATTCCATAAGCAACCTCAGGGCTTTGCCTCCTTTTATTGTAAGACTGGGTCCCTATACGGCATGGCCAAGGCTTATACCCATAGCTCTGTTTCAGGGAACATTTTATGTGCTTCATGAGTGGATGCAATCTTCTTCAACCATTCAGCATGACTCCAAGTCCATAGTGATGTCTTTAGGGTTCAGGGAGCTCAGGTTGGAGAGCATGTCCTTCCCTAGGTCTCTCAGCTTGTGTATGGAGTATTAGAACCAATGCTCCTTCTGAGGAGTATTGAATTCCTGGATGGAGCCTAAGGTCAGACTCAATGGGGGTATTGGGGTTGGTGGATGAGGGCCTGGGGCTTGGCTGCTGGGGCTGTTGGACAGGAAGCTGGGTTATCTTCCTGGCCTTGGGCTTAGCCCAGGGTGGCCTGGCTATGGCCAGCCCCTTGGAGAGTGTCACTGGGCTCCGTTCTGCTTGCTTCTCTGTGGTGATAGGCACTGCCGGATTCCTCTGTAGACCATCCCACTGTGCAGGGCATAGTTGATGGCGTTGATTGTGGGCATTGTTTTGGCAATGAGGGCTGGCACCTGTTGTGGTAGAAAAGTTGATGAAAGATGCTGTGAATCTTCTGCTTCTCTCACTTCCTGCCCCCATGCCCTTCCTGCCCCCCACAACTGCCAATCATTTGTCCTCAGCTTGATTCTGCAGCCTCTGAGCCTTTCTTGGTGGACTGTGCTGGTTCACTGAGTGCCACAGAGCACCCTCCCCAACCCTGGCCAAACACAGGTATGTTTTTTCCCTACCCGGGTGCCAGTTTTAGCTCCTGATCTTAGAGTTCATTCTATGGCTGGCTGTTCCTATCATCCCAGTGGAGCTCAGGGAATGAGGAGGGAGACAAATGTTCTGTGCCTTATGAATACTCAAAGGAAAAGAGAGGGGAGGGAGGGAAGGAGGAAGGGAAGGAGGGAGAGAGAGAGAGAGAGAGAGAGAGAGAGAGAGAGAGAGAGAGAACAAGCAGGAAGCCAGAGGAGAGATGCAGCAAGACAGAGAGAGGTGAAGATGGGGGCAGTTCTTGGGACTTTGGAAGAGTCTGTACCATCTGCAGTTTGGGAGAGATGGAGCTCACATCTGCAATGGCTGCAAATAGGTAGAGGAGGGCATAGGGACCCCAGCCCAGCAGTAGCATCCTGCCTGGCAACGTGGTGTTCACCTGGGGAAAAACCATCACAGGAAGTATCAGTTCACTCCAGGCAGCCACAGCCATGCAGCGGTGGGGGCCAGGACAGAGCAGGCTTTGTTTAGGAAGGTGTTCATCCAGCCGAGGACTCAGTACTAGATTGCTCTTTGCCTTGAAAGGCGGTGTGACCCTGAGCCCGTTATTTAACCCTAGTTGACCTCTATTGCCTTGTCTGTAAAATAGTCCAATACATCTGATGAGTTGCCTGGAAGCAGGGAATGGGGTGTAGTAGGTGGATGATGAGCTTCCTCTTAGGTCTCTGCTCTGCTAGAAAAATCCTGGGCTCTGTGACACTGTACACAAGGTTCCACAGGCTGAGCGGCCTTTAGGTCTGGAATGGACTCACTGCCAGCTGCTGCAGCCCCTGTTGGCATCAGTCTGTCTGGGCACCCTCCCTCTGCCTCAACCCACCCAGTAACACGGGAATAATAAAGCTTTCCTTCCTCACCATATTCAAAAAAATGACATGAAAGCATATATAATGTAATACTAATATCTGATTTTATAAAAAATAATCTCTGCTGTTCACTGTGACTCCTTTGCTAATTGTCCAGGTAAAGAGCTAAATGAAAGCCATGGCAAGGGAATTTTAATGCAAAAATTCAGAAATGCCAGGAGGTCTTATTTTAAAACATCATTTTTCTTAGACAAATGTGCTTGCAGGTGTGATTTTATGTTGTGAGTAATAGCCTGTGACTGTGATTAAATTAAACACCTCAAAGCAATTTTAAAAGTAGCATTTGAAGGGCCTGTAATTTTGTGCCAAGCTTCAAATCTCTGGGAAAAAGAAGAAGGGAGTAACAGCATGGGTGACGTGCTGCAAGAGGCCTGGCTGAGGGCTGCAGGGTCGGGGCAAATCTGAGCTGTTCTGATTCTTGCTCCCAAGCCTTTTGGAGATTTGAGCCTTAGTATGCTATGTTGTATACAAGCTGAATTTTCTTCTGATTGGTGGTAGCACAGGAAAGAAACCCTAAACCCCTGATTGACATCTGCCATGTCATGCATGTTTCCAGAGTCTCTGAGAGGGTCAGGAGCCTTCCGCTATTCTAGGGGGTACTTTCTTACCTGGAGACGACCACTTCTGGCAAACTTCTGCTCCATGAGCCGGGAAGATGTGAGCGTGATGAAGAGGGGCACGAGGAAGTTGAAAAAAGCCATGGTGAAGAGGAAGGTGATGAAGTTTCTACAGACAGGGGTAGAGGAGCAGGGATCAGCTCCCAGGGATGGCCAGCCACCCAGGCCTGCCAGGCTCTGTGCTTGACAGTGAGAGGCAGGGAACTGGCTCCATCAGACAAGCACACAGGGTACGGCTGCTCCAGCTCCCGGGTGAACTCCCCTCAGCAGTCAAGGAAACACAGACACTCCTGAAGCTTGCCTTTGGGAGCCAGGAGCCGAGATGACAAAGGCCCTTCTTTTCTTTTCTTTTTTCTTTTCTTTTCTTTTCTTTTCTTTTCTTTTCTTTTCTTATCTTTTCTTTTTTCTTTTCTTTTTGTTTGTTTGTTTTTGTCTTTTTGAGACAAACTCTCCCTGAAGCCCGAGTTGGCCTTGAACTCACAGAGATCCTCCTGCCTCTGCCTCTGCCTCTGCCTCTGCTGGATCAAAGGTGTGTGCCACCACACCGGCTTAATGTTTATTTCCCAATCACGGGGAATGGAGTGCTTCAACTTGGTGAATATGTTCATTTCATCCTGGAGGTATCAGTGGACTAAGAGGAAGGAATGTTTAAGGAAAGTTCTAGGCATACGGATTTGAAAGGAACTTATGGATGACAAAGACAAATACTGTGCTACTTAAGAAATCATTGAAGGGTGGGGGCTGGAGAGAGGGTTCAGTGGTTAAGAACACTGGCTGCTCTTGCAGAGGACCTGGGTTCAGGTCCCAGCACCCACATGGGGGCTAACAATCATCCCATAACTCCAGTTCCAAAGGATCTGATATCCTCTTCCGACCCCTGTGGGCACCACACGATAAAGGTGCACTTACACAGATGCACACAATACACTTAAACACATAAAATAAAAATAATAAATCAAATATATATGAAAAGGGAAATCATTGAAAGGGCTAGGTTTGGTGACTCACACCTCAGAGTCAAGCCAGGAGGGTTACCTCAAGTTCAAGGCCAGCCTGTCTACAATATGAGATTCTGTCTCAAAAAACAATCACCACCACCACCACCACCATCACCACCACCACTACCACTATAAACAAATCATTAAAGGGGTCACAGAAAAACCTAGAATCTTAGTCAAGGTCATGAGGAGGTAGAACAGCTGACCAGGAGCTGATAGCAGTCACCAGGAGACTGAAGGCAGACCACCACTTCATCAAGAGGACATGCTAGAGTTGTCCATTAAGGAGAGAAAGGAGGAAAGGCTTCTGGAAGGACAAGACCCTTGTTGGGGGAGAGTTCTGAAGTACGTTGAGACCAGATTGCAGCTCTCAGGTTCACTCTACCAGGAAAGCCTATTGGCAGGGGTGAGTGTTTCAGGAGTCAGCGTTGTCTCTAAATCATGGGGGTAGTATGGCTCTGCCAGAAACAAGAGGCAGGAGGGAGCTGGAAGCCATGGATCGAGGCCCCAGGAAACCCCTAAAGGATTTCCTAAGCGGTGTTCTCCCCAGAGCCTGTGCATGAGGCAGTACTAGAACACAGGCTCCACAGCTGTGAAGGCTGTCATTCATCCAGTTCTATCTCGCCAGGGATTGGCCTACAGTAGATGCCCAAGGAATGCTTAGAACTAAGCTCCATGTTAGGCCATCCCTGCCAATGCAAAGCACTTACATGCTTTGAATCTGTTGATCTGAGGGGATGGATATATCCCAAAGTCAATGAAGTCATGGTCAAGACAGAGCTCCCTGTGCTCAAGAGGGTCAAAGGGTGGTGCAAGCTGTTAAGACTCACTATACAGTGCTCCTTCAGATGCCTAAATCTGGGTTTCAACTTTCACGACTTTTACATCAGTTGTTCAGTCTTCACAATGGGCTTCCCTCAGTCCTAGTGCCGCTAGATGTCATGACTAATGCCAGATTGCTGGCCAATGTCGGCACTGCTCTGTTTGAGTTTTCAGTTGGGACAGGCTTGTCATAGGGACTTAAAAGCCAAGATTCCTATGGAAGGTAGCCTCAAAGCTGCAAGCCCACCTTACCTGTCACCCCTAGAGTAGTCCAGGGTGCAGCATGTCCCCAGGGGCTCATAGTCATAGTGGCCCCAGCCCACAAGGGGCAAAGCTGCCCAGAAGGCAGAGGACAGCCACACAAACACCACCAGGGGAACGGCTGTGTTCCATGCCAGCTGGCTACCTGTATGGGACAGAGAAACAATAGATTTTGAGAAGACAGCTTGACCACGTGAAAAAGAATAAAAAGAAAGAAAAAGAACAAAGTTCCTGGTTGCACAGTGCCCTCCAAACATAGCTCTGAATCTTAATAGTGTGGTGGCTCAGGCAAGTCAGGGATATCTCTGCACCTCAGCTTTCTCTGCATAATGGACCTGAAGCTCTCTTCCTCTCCAGGCTGTTGGATAAGCAAAGGAGATCACGGGTGGTGAATACATCTTCACACATCCTAGATGCCCTCTTCAGAGAACAGAAAGGAGGAAGGAGAGGGTGGGAAAAAAAAAAGGACAGATGTGTTCCCCAAGCCAAGGTTAAGGTTGAGACATGGGCAGTGACTCGAGTCAAGTGGAGAGTTGAGGGAGGAGGGAGACGCTTGCTCAGAAGCAAGATGTATGGTTGCAGGATTCTCTCCAAGAACTCAGGAACTGGGGTTCTGTCTCAGTGCCCTTGGCAGAAACGAGGTACTGCCAGCATGTTAGCTGTGACCCGGCCTCTACCCAAGCCTCTGTCTGCTGTAGCATCATTCACCCTTTCCTGTGCAGCTATTGTGGGACCTGCCTTCAGAGCACCTGTCCCAAGTGTCCTCATCTGTCATTGGTTTGTTTATGTCCTTCATGGACGAGACCCAGGGCAGAGGACAGGATGGGCCTGCATCAGCAGAGAAGACCAGGTCTATCCTCACCCCACACTCAGCTTCTCTGGAGGCCTCGATGGATTTTTCTTGCTTGTGTTTCCCTGCTATTGACAGAAGGTTAGTGTTCCCAAATTCAGATGATGAGGCCCTAAGCCCCAGTGTGGTAGCATTTGAAGGTGGGCCTTGGAGAGATAATCATGAAGGGGGAGCCCCAGGGAGAATAGTTTCCTTTAGTGAGGATTTCCCACAGCCCTCACGGCATTGTTGGAAGGGACATGAGAGATAGCATCTTGCTCTCCTTCATGTGAAGACGCAGCTCTGTGACCGTCTGCAAAGCTAGAAGAGGAAACACACCAAACCAGACCATGATGGCGCCCTAATCCCAAACTTGTGTGAAATAAATTCTGTTGTTTAAGTTGCCTGCTCTTTGGTGTTTTGTTATAGTAGCCCAGGCCCACTAAGACAGCCCCACCCCAACTGTGGGCACAGTCATTAATATTCACCTTGGCTCATGTATGTTAAAATGATTTTTATTAATTTTTTATATTAAATTTTTGTGAATTTCATACAATATATATATTTTTAAAAATTTATTTCTTTTTTTATGTGTATGAATGTGTACTGTCTGCATGCAGGTCTGTGTACTCGTGTCATGCAATGCCACAGAGGTCAGAAGAGGATGTCAGATTCCCCTGGAACTGGAGTCAAAAGACGGTTCTCAGCCACCACATGGGTGCTGGGAATCGAACCTGGATCCTCTGCAAGAGCAGTCGGTGCTTTTAACCGCTAGGCCATCTCTCCAGCCCCCTCATACAATATATTTTGATCATATTTACATCCCCTCTCACATCTGCACCCCCTTACAAGCCCCCCATCAAATGTATATATTTAAGCCTATAGACAGAGGTTTATGTCCCTAAATGCCCTTTGCCGTGGGTTCATCCTCTGGAGCCTGGTCAACCTGCTAAGAGCTTCACCCTTAATGAGACTGAATCTCCCCTTCCCGGCAGCCATTGGTTGCCTCCTGGTTCCTCAGGGAGGGTTGGGGTTTCTTACCAAACTCCTCCCTGGTTATGCTGGAGTTATGTCTGGCGTGAGCTTATGTGGGACTTGTTCATGCTGTCACCATTAACCTTTATGCATGAAAAAATGTAGCTAAGATAGAATACTCAGGACCACCCAGTGCCTTCAGAAGCAGATGAGCCCGCCCTCCTCCTCCCTGCTCCCCCGTCTTTCTGCTTCTCTCAGCTCCAGGGCAGAGATGTTTGTGACTATTGGGTGTGTGTACGCATGTGTGCACGAGCTCAAATGCCACACATATCCAGGGGACAGTCGAGGGGAGCTTTGGGGAGTGATTGGGATGAAAACGGTAAGAGAGGTGCCCCAAGGCCAGGTTGGCAGGAGAGGCTGACCTATCAACACTCAGACTAGGAACAGAGGGAAACTTGTGCCTGCAGAGAAGCTTGGGACAGGAGAGGTCTGTGAGGATTCAGGACTTGCTTGGCTGTTGTGAATGTACCTGTGGCCAGGGCAGATCTGCACATTCTAATACATCCATGTCCGGGAAGAGTCAGTATGTGGGGGCTGTGAACCCCACAGTAGCCTTCATGTTGGGACAATCCATAGTTCAAGACTTGGGGCTCATTTGACAAAGGGAACAATGACCTCTTGGACATTCAGGCCACACTCAATCCCAGCCCTGATTCTATGTCCTGCGGGACCCAGGTCAAGTGGCTTATCTTGTTGGGCCTCTGTCTCTTAGGCTGGGCAGGTAGGTCAGTGGAGACATGGCTCCTCAAAGCATGTTTATGTGCCTCTCTTTGGTGGCAATAATGTGTATTTTAATGTGTATTAAAACGAAAAAGATGGGGACTGGAGAGATGGTTCAGCTCCAGGAGATCTGACGCCCTCTTCTGGTTTCCACAGGCATTGCATGCACATGGTGCACTTACATACATGCAGGCAAAACACTCATAACATAAAAATAAAAAAATAACATAAAAATAAATAAAAATAAAAGCATAAAATTATAAGAACATTACACCTGTGATTTCACAGATATGATTTAGACTAACACTAAATTTTGTGGGATTTGTTTGGTTTTGGAGAAAGGGTTTCATGTTTCTCAGGCTGGCCTTGAATTCAGGAGGTAGCTGACCGCCTGCTCTTCCTGCCTCATCTCCAGTGCTGATATTACAGGCATGTGCCACCACGTCAGGCTTATGTGATACTGGGGGCTGAACCCAAAGCCTTATGGATGCAAAGGAAGCACTTTACCATCAAAGCTACATCCCCAGGCCTAAATTAGATTTGTTTTGGAGCTGAGGATGGAACCCAAGGCCTTGAGATTGCAAGGCAAGTATTCTACCACTGAGCTAAATCCCCAATCCCTCTAAATTAGATTTTTAAGAGAACTGGGCGGGGCATGGTGGTGCACACTGTAAGCCCCAGCACCTGGGATATGGACACGGGATGATCAGGACTTCAAAGTCTTCCTGACTACATGTGGAGTCTGAGGCCAGCCTGGGACTGAGACTCTGTCACCAAACAACAACAAAAAAACAAAACCTATAAAATTAAAATAAAAGTTAAAAATATTTAAAGTAACTTATTTGTTGAAAAAAGGAAAAAAAAAATGAGTGATGGGGATGCAGCTCACTTCACAGAGTGCTTACTCATCACACATAGACTGCTGGGCCCGAGCCCCTCAAAAGCCAGGCATGGGCATTCACCGCTGTAATTCCAGCACTCACAGGGAGTTCGAAGCAAGCCTGGGATGCATGTGACCTGCCTCAAAACAAAACAAAAACAAAATAACTAGCAACCACAGAGCAGGTAGCACACTTATACTATGGACACACACACACACACACACACACACACACACACACACTTTTTCTCTGTCCCTCAATTGTGCCCTAGTTACAGGGCATTTTCTAAATCTATGATCTCATTTGACTTCCAAAAATAAATCTGTGAAGTTGGCTTTTAAAATCATCTGGCAGAGGAGAAATTAAGGTTCGGAGAAGAACCCTGACTCAAGTGGCCACAAGGGCAGAGGCACTCTTTCCAACACACACCTCCAAACAGACCCCTTTGTCCTTGCCTGCCCTGTTTTACTGAAATGAATGCTGAATGCTGAACACATGCGCCCTCCCACCTTCCCCATCCCTTTTGGAAAACACCGAGCTGAACTGAATCCTGACCACCCCACCTTGCCTCCGAACCCTTTACACCCCCGCCTCCCTACAGTTAGGGGCCCAGCGACATACGTGTGCAGTAGTGCTGGTGGCGCCCCCAAGCGATGGCTGCACTGCCACAGATGCTAGCCAGTGCTGTCGCAAAGCCCTGGAAACCATGAGCCTGGCAGCCCTCCGAGCCATACGGCCAGCGCCTGTGGGAGACATTGGTCGGGGGACAGTCATTCGTCCTTCCACCACCCCCACCTGCCCAGGTAAGTGTGAGAGATTCCTGGACGCTAGCACTGTGTCTTCTCAGGGTGCAGACCCTCCAGGCCCAGCGACTTTCTCACCACCACAGGGCTGAAAGGTCTTTTTTTATGTCTCCATCCCAGGAGAGCTTAGGTGGGAAGACAGGCCAAGAGACAAGGCAGAGTCAGAGGGCGGATGCCAAGCCTCCGCCTCAGCTGCACAGGCCACGCAAGTGCCTGTTCACTATAGGAGCAAGAATCCTTACTGATTCAGACTCCAAAGAGCATTGCCCCCAGGAAGGCTCAGCTTCTTTCCACAGTGCCGCAAACAAGAAGGGGAATCTCATGTACTTGAGAAAACAGTCTTTTTTA
This sequence comes from Rhizomys pruinosus, assembly GCA_009823505.1. Taxonomy (NCBI): domain Eukaryota; kingdom Metazoa; phylum Chordata; class Mammalia; order Rodentia; family Spalacidae; genus Rhizomys; species Rhizomys pruinosus. The sequence goes on along the minus strand of VZQC01007669.1, from coordinate 213,228 downwards.
AAACAATTTTTAAAAATTTATTTATTTTTATGTGTATGAGTGTACTGTCTGCATGAAGGTTTGTGCACCTGTGTGGTGCAATGCCGGGGAGGTCAGCAGAGGGTGTCGGATTCCCCTGGAACTGGAGTTAAAGACGGTTCTCATCTGCCTAGCTGTTGTGCTGGGGATCAAACCTGGGTCCTCTGCAAGAGCAGTCGGTGCTCTTAACCGCTAGGCCATCTCTCCAGCCCGAGAAAACAGTCTTATAAACACTTTGCAAGTCATATGGCAAGAGCGTTGGATACACACAAGGAAGTACTAAACTCCAGTCAAACTTCCGTCAGCTTTCCTGCATAGGCCCCTGAGACTTAATTGACCTCTGAGGGCAAGGAACAAAGTTATCCCTTATGTCCCTCGGCCAAATTGGTTTGGGTATTAAGTAAAGAAAGAAGGAAAGAAAATCCTCCAACTCAGGTGATATGTGTATGTATGTATGTATGTATGTATGTATATATTTATATATATACATTTATGTATATATATAAAAGCAATACAAGTTGGAGGAAAAAAAACGGAATTTCCATGTTAAAGTAGCACTGTATTTTAATGCTTTTTTTGGTATTACAAGTTTCATTTATGTTACTTTGATGCTATGTGTACTCTAAAGTTCAACTTAAAATAAAATAAAAAATAATTAATTAATTAAAAAAATTCTGTCAGCTTTCATGAAACTTATCTAGGGCTTACTACACACAGCAGTTTGAGTTACTCACAACTAATTAAATCAATACTTTCAACCCAACCACCCATATGAATTAGGTCAAAATATGCATTTTTTTATTTTGGTCTTTTGAGAAGATTTCTCTGTAGTCCGAGGCTGGTCTTGAACTCATAGAGATCCACTTGCCTCTGCCTCCCAAGTGTTGGATTAAAGTCATGCACCACCATGCCCAGCTCATAATATGCATTTTATAAAAGTGTCATCAAGCCAGAACTGATAAAGCAAGGATTCAAGGCTTGATTACCTGAGCACAGGACTCATGTCCTGAACCCCTCCATCGGACCGTCTGTCTCTTTGGTCAGGTCTGAGAGACCCCCGTGTTCCATAAGTTGGCTGTGTTTTTTCAGCAATAATCAGGAATTTGAATTTAGCTTAGTTTAGCTTGTCACTCTCTACCTTCGGGGACAGTTTTCTACAGTAAGACTCTGCTCTGCGGTCCACAGGCAAGGCTCTAGGGCACGTGCATGGGGAAGGGGCTTTTACCGGAGGAGACTGGATACTGCTGCAATGAGGGCGTTCAAGCTGATGCCACTGTCCGCCAGGGCCAAGCTCAGCACTAGCAGGTGGCTAGGAGTCCGTAGCTCTGGGGTCTTGCAGAAAGCGAAGATGGTCAGGCCATTGAGGCTGAGGCCAGAAAGGGCTGAAAGGAAGAGTAAGGGCTGGCATTAAGGCTGGTGAGACCCATGTGGGAGTCCGAAGCAGAGGCTGTGGGTTGGGAACTGCAGAGATGGCTTGGTGGTTAAGAACATTGGATGCTCTTGTAGAGGACGCATGTCCTCTACAAGAACACTGGAGGGCTGGGCGTGGTGGCACAGGGCTTTAGTCCCAACACTCAAGAGGCAGAGTCAGGTGGATCTCTGTGAGTTAAATAAAAAACCACAGAGAACATAAAAATAAGTCAAGAGAGACAGGGTCTCCATGGAGTCATAATTACTGGGAACTGAGCATGTAAGAACAGGATGCTGTTGAACTCAGAGATCCTCTTGCCTCTGCCTCCCGAGTGCTTGGACTAAGGGAGTGTGCCACCACGGCCGAGCAGCGTCCAGCTGAAGAAATGTCTTTTCCAAGGTTATGTCTGAAAAAAAAAAAAGTTACGTCTGTGTAACAGGAGAAAGGATTATTGAGCAGACAGTTGCAGGGGGCCATCCAAGATGGTGGGCTTAGAAGCACATTTGAGGGCTGGGCATGCCCTTGGTCCCAGCGATCCCGAGGCAGAGGCAGGCCAGCTCTGTGAGTTTCAAGGCCAGCCACGTCTACCGACTGAGTTCCAGGCCGGCTGAGGCTACAGGGAGACCCTGTCTCAAGGACAAAAGAGCACATTGGAGGGCTGGGCAGGGTGGTACATGCCTTTAATCGCAGAACTAGGGGGAAAAGTAAAATAAATAAATGAATGGAGAAAGGGTCTCCCTGTAGTCATAGTTGGCAGGGAACTGAGTGTGTAGACCAGATTGCTCTTGAACTCACAGAGATCCACCTCCCTCAGCCTCCTGAATGCTGTGTCTAAAGGAGTGTGCTACTAAGCCCAGCTGATGCCAGGCTGACAAAAAATGCTTTTGAAAGGTTACTTCTGTATAACGATAGAAAACATTATTGTGCAGGCAATCCCAGGGGGCCATCCAAGACCCCGGGTGGTGGGGGACGACATCAGTAGGGAGTGCGATCTGCCCCTTTATTGCTGACTTGAATGTGGTCAGCTCAGCATGAAAATTTCATTGGCAGAGAGTAACAAGAGGCAGGGTCTGATTTGGGTACTCCAAACTGACATTATGTTAACCAACACCGAAACTCTTGTGCTTAGAGAAATACATATGAGGCCCCGGCACCGTGGCACGGGCTTTTATTCCAAACACTGAGGAACAAGAAAAAAATAAATGAAAAGAGATTGAGAAGCAGGGCGTGGTGGCGCACGCCTTTAGTCCTAGCACTTGGGAGGCAGGGGCAGGCAGATCCTTGTGAGCTCAAGGCCAGCCTGGTCTACAGAGTGAGTTCCAGGACAGCTGGGGCGACAGGGAGACCCTATCTCGAAAACATAAAAATAGATCAACGAAATAAGATAAGTAGAGTCAGGGTCCCCCTGGAGTTCGAACTTCTCGCGAAGTCTCTCGAACTAGCAGAGATCCACCTGCCTCAGCCTCCCTGAGCTGGGATTACAGACGCTTTGCCACCACGTCCGGCGGAAGAAGCGAGCTGTAAAAGGTTACTTAACCTGAAGGGAAGAGAACAAGGGTATTGCGCAAGACATTTGAATGGACCAGTCCAAAATGGGGGGAGCGGGGAAAACCACTAGGGAGTCCAAGATAGGGGGGGAACACTCGGGAGTGGGATGCGCCTTTTTGCTGAGGTGAAGAGTCAGCTCAGCTGGAGAGTTTCATTGGCAGAGAGGAACAAGGGGGTGGGGTCTGATTTGGGTACTCCAGACTGGCATTATGTTAACCAACACCCCGAACCCTTGTGCTTAGAGAAATACATTTGAGGCCCCGGCACCGTGGCACATGCCTTTGTTCCAGGCACTGAGGAACAAGTGAAAATACGTTAAAAGACATTGGGAAGCAGGGCGTGATGGCGAAGGCCTTTAATCCTAGCACTTGGGAGGCAGGGGCAGGCAGATCCTTGTGAGGTCAAGGCCCTCCTGGTGTACAGCGTGAGTTCCAGGACAGCTGGGGCGACAGGGAGACCCTGTCTCGAAAACATAAAAATAGATCAATGAAATAAGATAAGTAGAGTCAGGGTCCCCCTGGAGTTCGAACTTCTCGCGAAGTCTCTCGAACTCGCAGAGATCCACCTGCCTCAGCCTCCCTGAGCTGGGATTACAGACGCTTTGCCACCACGTCCGGCGGAAGAAGCGAGCTGTAAAAGGTTACTTAACCTGAAGGGAAGAGAACAAGGGTATTGCGCAAGACATTTGAATGGACCAGTCCAAGATGGGGGGAGCGGGGATAACCACTAGGGAGTCCAAGATGGTGGTGGGGGAACACTCGGGAGGGGGATGCGCCTTTTTGCTGAGAAGAGTCGGCTCAGCTGGAGAGTTTCATTGGCAGAGAGGAACAAGGGGGTGGGGTCTGATTTGGGTACTCCAGACTGGCATTATGTTAACCAACACCCCAAACTCTTGTGCTTAGAGAAATACATATGAGGCCCCGGCACCGTGGCACGGGCTTTTATTCCAAACACTGAGGAACAAGAAAAAAATAAATGAAAAGTGATTGAGAAGCAGGGTGTGGTGGCGCACGCAATTTGAATGGACCAGTCCAAGATGGGGGTGCGGGGAAAACCACTAGGGAGTCCAGGATGGTGGTGGGGGGATCACTCGGGAGTGGGATGCGTCTTTTTGCTGAGGTGAAGAGTCGGCTCAGCTGGAGAGTTTCATTGGCACAGAAGACCAAGGGGGAGGGGTCTGATTTGAGTTCTCCAAACTGCCAGTCTAGTTGTCATCAGCCCAAACTCAGGCATAGGAGTTTATGCTGAGAGAAGTCCCAGCACCCACATGGTGGCTAATAACTATCTTTAGCTCCAGTTCCAAGAGATCCGACATTCTCTTTCTGTCTCTGTAGGCATTGTACATATGCGGTATACTTATGTACATGCAGGCAAAACACTAATACATAAAAACGAAATTTTAAAAAAAGAAGCAGAGTCTGGAGTGGCTGAAGCTTAAGCAACTTCCTGGGTTCCTGTTCAGAAACCTCTCAGTGCAACTTTTCTTTCTTTTTTGTTTTTTGTGGTCTTTTCCTTGTAGCCCCAGCTGTCATGGAACTCACTCTGTAGACCAGGCTGGCCTTGAACTCACAAAGATCTGCCTGCCTCTGCCGCCCCCCCCCCCAAGTGCTAGGATTAAAGACGTGTGCCATCACTCCCAGCATCTTTTTTTTGAGTCAGGGTCTCCCTTTACTCCCAGCTGGCCTGGAGCTTGGTATGTAGACCAGGCTGGCCTTGAACTCACAAAGATCCACCTGCCTCTGCCTCCCAAGTGCTAAGATTAAAGGTGTGCGCCACCACACCTGGCTCAGTGCAACTTTTCAAATGCTACTTAAGTGAGATGACCTTTAGGTACTGAAAGCTGTGATTCACCTTGCCATCTACCTCCTGAAAAACATGATGGCACAACACAGCTCATGTGACAATCACAGTCACTGGCAGGTGCTGAGCAAGCAGGTACCAGGCACCCTCACAAGAATTTGCTTTATCCTGTCCTTCAATCTTCTCCCATGTACTATTGGGAAACCAAGGCTCAGAGATGCTAGCTAACATGCTCTAAGTGCACAGTGAAGAAGTGGCAGAACTACAGATATAATTGACATCTTACAGATTTCAAAATGCCTTCTCCAAGGGCTCTGGGGGCAATGTTAGAGAGAGCCTTGGAGACGAGGAGCCAACATAGAGCCTGGAGTGACCTAGGGCACCAGGCAGGGGGGTGAACCAGCAGAAAGCCCTGACCTTACCTTGAATTTCAGCTTGTTCACTATCCTAGTTACTGTCTATGGCTGTGATAAAAGCATTGACCAGAGCTACTTGGGAGGAAAGGGCTTATTTTTATTTAAACTTTTTAAAAATTTTTATTTATTTTTTTACATGTATGAATGTACTGTCTGCATGTAGGTTTGTGCACCCATGTTGTGCAATGCCGCAGAGGTCAGAAGAGGGTCTCAGATTCCCCTGGAACTGGAGTTCTCCTGGAATTGGAGTTACAGATGGTTCTCAGCTGCCATGTAGGTGCTGGGGATTGAACCCAGGTCCTCTGCAAGAGCAGTCGGTGCTCTTAACCTCTAGGCTATATCTCCAATCCCAAAAGGGCTTATTTTTATTTTACATCTCCCCGGGTCATGCTTCATCATTCAGTCAGTGCAGGAACCTGTGGAGGCAAGAGCTGAAGCACAGACCATGGAGGTGCACTGCATTTTTGGCTTGCTCTTCTGGCCTGTGCCCAGCTTGCTTTCTTATACAATGCAGGACCACCTTCCTAGGACCACCTGCCCATAGGTGGCACTCCTCAAAATAGGCTGAGCCCTTCCACATCACTCAACAATCAAGAAATGCCTCATAGACATGCTATGGGCAAATCCAACAGGGACACGTCCCTCCTCCCAGATGTGTCAGGGTCACAACGCAGCATGTCCAGTACAGTTAGTCACTGCTGCCTCTTAAACTTTCATAACTTCTATCAAAACTGAAGCAGCAGCAGCTAGGCCTGGTGGTGCAGGCTTGCAATCCTAGATACTCATGAGGCCGAGGCAAGAGGATTACAAATCCAAGGTCGGCCTGGGTAACCCTGCTCAAAAATAAAAAGTGAAAAAAAGACAGGCAATATAGCTTAGTGGTAAAGAATTTCCTATTTGCAGAAGGCTCGGGGTTTCATTCCTGCCTCCTAGTTACATCGTGTTCTCAGTACCAAAGCAGGGGTAGAGGGAAATGAGGGGCAGGGAAGAATGTTTCCTTTGAAACTGAGAGCATTTACCTGGAAGTCAGTGCAAGGAAGAGAATTCCAAATTTTTTCAGCATGTGCAGACATAAAGTAAAAATTTACAGCATGTTCCAGCACCGGAAGGGACGATATAGATTGTAGGGTTCCCAGAAAATGGGGGGTGTCACACAATGGTGTCCAGGATTTTCAGGTCCAGTCTCCTGGCTGTCATCCGTCTGCACCATAAGTTCTCAAAGTGTGGGGCAATGTGTGAATTACTGCTCTGGGTCTGCTTTGAACAAAGACTGCATCCTCCAGCAGTCCAGCTCCAGAGAGGCTCCAGGACAGACACTATCTCTACTCTGTACTCACTGAGTATTTGGGGATTCTGGCTTGAGGCAGGTATCTCACAGGCCCAGGTAGCTGTCATGGGGAAATACCGTTTAGTTATGGGAATAGACATGATGGGAATAAAGGCAAAGATGAGCAAAGGTAGAAGAAGTCATGAACTTGGTGCCTCGAGTCTATTTAGGCCATGGCTTTATACTAATGATCCCATTTAACCTCTACAGCCATCCACTGGGAATGCTTAGACTCTGAGGATCAGAGAGCTGAAATGACTTAATGCAAGTCACCTAGAGAGCAGATGGCAGAGCTGCCTGACTTTAGAACTTTTTGGGGGCCTGAGCTTGTACGAGATTCTTAGCAGAATTTCTGGGGAGTAGCCTGTGCTTTCTCTCGGCCAGGGGACATGAAAAGTCTGAAGCTGGCACTCTGTCACCTTCGGGGCTGATATCCCCTGTCCTGTCTTCCTCCCTGACTCCTGCCTGGCTTCCCTTCTTTCTCTTGACTTCTAACCAGCACTCTGCATCCCACAACGGTCTCCATGAGGAGAATCTCTTCTAATGGAGGGGCAGCCAGCTTCTCTCCCCTCCACAGTTGTGACCTGGATTCTAGGAACTGCTGGACCCCTGCTCCACCTGAGGTCTTGTTTAGCTCACCTTCCACCAGCAGGATTGTACCCACAGCCAGCACCTCCAGCTCCCCGAAGCCAGCAGGCAGGGTCCTTGATTCTGCCATCCTTGGACTACTCCCTGCCAGCCACCCAGTTCTTTTCCAGCTCCCCCAAACCAGGCCTCTCCTTTTTAAAGGGCTGCTCCATGTGGCAGCACATGGAGATTAGGGTGGGCTCTGGACTCCTTTCTTTCTTGCCCTTCTAAGTCTTCCTCTTGGCTCACACAGAAGGAATCCATTCACCAGTTGGACAGTGCAGCCTTTGTGAAGCTGCAATGAGCCCTACCTCCTTCATTTCAGTCCACTAGGCAGGATTAAGGCCGAGGAGCCAAATGGCGTGCTGCTGAGAGCTGAACTGGGAAAGGATTGCATAACTAAAGGAGCAGATTTGAGCTGGGCTGCCTCTGAGAATCTGATAGGAGCCAGGTCTATGCAGCTGTTGACAAGCTGAGTGTGTGTGTGTGTGTGTGTCCGTCCGTCCATCCATCCATCCGAAGACACATCTGAATGTGCTGGTAAGCACTGGGGAAAGGATGAGGTTTAAGAAGTCACCTATGGGGCTGGAGAGATGGCCTAGCGGTTAAGAGCGCCGACCGCTCTTACAGAGGACCCGGGTTCGATCCCCAGCACCCACATGGCGGCCGAAAACCGTCTGAAACTCCAATTCCAGGAGAACTCCAGTTCCAGGGGAATCCGACACCCTCTTCTGACCTCCACGGCATTGCACGACACGGGTGCACAAACCTGCATGCAGACAGTACATTCATACACATACAGAAATAAATAAAATTAAATAAAAAATTAAAAAAAAAAAAAAGAAGTCACCTATGATCATAGAAAGAACTCTGACGGGGACTAGAGCCTCAGATTCTGGTTCTGGACATGCCGTTCATAGCTATTTACTTTCCAATGTTCTCCTTTGCAACATAGCACCTCTGGTTCACTTCCCTTCCTGTTTAAGTGCTGGTTAGAATACATTGCAGATACAGACTTTAAGGCTTCACTTCCTGTCTCCCATAGAGACTTTGAACTATACAAGCATAAAATATCCCCCTGGACACTGGTTTGGAACAGATGAACTATAGTCTTCTTGAAAGTGCTTCATGATCCACTAAGAACTTTGGCTTCTACCCATGAGGTCTTGGTATTTGATCTGTGCACCTGCTCATGGTAACATCCACTGACTCCTCTTGCCTTAGGCTGGGTGGTTATGCCCAGAAGGTAATGTCCACTGACACCTATGGTTCTGAGACTGGGTACCCATGGAGAGGCAAATGTTTACTCATGTTCATGATCATATAGAACCATCTCTGAGGCATCGGTGAATTATCAGATCTTTGTAGTTTCTCTGTGAGCAAGTACCTGTAACTACCAGAATTTACAAGTGCGTGAGGGCTCCGTTCCCCTAGGCAGCCAAGGATGGGGAAGCAGGTTAATTTTCACCAACACTCTAAGGGGAGAAACTTTACTTCTTTTGTAAATGCAAGAGGGTAAGATTTGAATCCTGGTGTCTAGCCAGAAAGCTTGGATCTTTCTAATGCCCTATTACCTCTTTTTTTTTTTTTTATAGAAAGAATGTCCTAGGAGAGAATTTTCCAAGGCCCTTATTGGAGACCACAGTCCTTTCTCCATTTTCCTGAACCCGGCCCCTAAGGAGATGATCTGTTGTCCATAGCCAGGTTGGAATGAAGTTCTTTGCATGTGGTCAGCCCATCCATCCAGTCCAGGAGCCACTTACCTCTGGGTAGCTAGCTGCCCACATGCCTTATCTTGCTGGGCCCAGCCTTTTTAGGCCTGGTGCTGTTGCTGAAGAGGGATTCTCTCCCTCCCCTCAAGACTGGGTGATTCAGGAAGGAATAAGCTGCTGAGCTCTGGGGTGAGGGCGGTCCTCCCTAATCCCCAGCCTGTCTGTTTATCCGCTGGCCTTGGGTCGGGGTTTGGGAGTGATGAGAAAGTGGGTATCTTCTGGGCTTGCTGGACTGGCAGAAGGAAGCAGTCCAGGCACAGGCCTCTGCCCGGGCCGGAGAGGAGCCAGGAGTCATGCGAGCGGCTGTAGGCATGCTCTGGCTCCTGGCCCTTGGGAGCCCTCACCAGGCTTGGGGCTTCTGTCCCTCCCAGTGCAGCTGCAGTCTCCACATTCTGGGTGATGGCAGCAAGGCCAGGTATGACACCAGGTGTGGGGTGGGTCACCTGTCCTTATAGCTCCACCAGCTAGGCGGGGGTCGGGGACAGCTGGATGCCTAGTAGCTGTCTACTTGCTTGTGAGTCCCCTGCTCCCACCTGAGTCCATGTGATAAACATAGGCATGCTGGATGCAGGACCCTTAGACTGTGGGTCCTTGAAGCCCAGGGTCTTATGGGAGGGGTCTTTGATGATGTGTCATATTCAGTAAGCATGGGGTTTGATTTATCCAGGAAGTACCACGTATCTTTGCATGGTGGTGTGGGATATGTGTGCGTCATATTCCAGAAATTCTTCCTGAGTCTTTCCCAGGTTCCTAGTAGGAAGGAGCCATTTTTAAAGGTGCAGACATCTCTTCCTTACATCATCCTTTTCCTCTCTGTGCTTCCTTCTGGTTCTTCTTTCTGTATCTCCCGCCCCTTCTCTCCCACACCTCTCCCGTTCTCATGCCCGATATCCACAGGATATCCCATGACTGAACATCTGCCTCATCATCTGGCAGCATCCAGGGACCTTGGCCTTGACCCTTGTCTGTGTGGACTCTGTAAGGACAGAGGTGCCCATTCTATTGCAAACAAGGTCCCTCCAGCCCTTGACTGTCCCATGCTTTCCTTCTCCCCTTCCATGGACCTTCCTGAAGCCACTGTGGCTGATGGACCTTTGCTTTTTTCCATGTAGATCATTTTCTTTCTCTCTTCAGCAGTCTTTAAGCCGTCCTTTCTCCAACTTCCTTAGCTTATTCAGTAGGAAACTTTGTGTTTCCTAACTTGCTCAAGGATTTCAGCCCCTCACTCAAGGCCTTTCCTATCAACTCTTCAACCTTCTGGGATTCCATCCTTCCTGTCTTCTTTGTATTACATGGGTACCGGAGAACTACTGATGTCTGATCAGGGCAATGATGTTATCAGAACGACCCCTTTCCAGTGATCCCGGCAAGGTTTGGTTGATTGGGAGCGATGGAGGCAGGGGATGGAAAGGAGTCCCAAGAAAAGATACCCTGTATACTCAGAGGAAAAGAAAGTATTCCATTTGGGCTTTAAGTATCTGATGCTTTAATTCACGCAGAAGGTAAATTTATTTTCAAAAGGAAAAACAGACAGATCCTTGAGCAGCCTGAGACACTGGCCATGGCTAAGGGTAGTGTGGAGAGGGTGCTTTTTGTCACCCTGATCACAGAGTTAGCTTTGTGATCATCCTCAGAGCATATGACCCAAAGTCACGACTAGTGATGAAACAAGTCATTGAATCCATGAATTCTGACTCCATTTCTAGACTCTTGGGGATTCTGGCATGGGTTGGGAACAGGAAGGAATTCCAAGTAGCAGAGTTAGCCTTTGGGTAGAAATGAACTTCCAAGAGAAGCTTCTAGAGGCACTGACGTCAGCCAGCGGCCATTCTCCCCCGAGGCCAGGGTCCTTCTGCTGGTTCCGCTTGCCTGACACTCACAGGAGTGGGATGTATCAGCCTATCTGCATGCCAAGTCCTGTGAGGGAATGAGGTCATGAAAGACTGCAGGGGCCCTGAGATCTCCAGTGGCCGCGGGCATAGACTGTACTGAGATCCAGGCTCCCTTTGTATGTCACGAGCCTTCTCAGACCCAGCCCTAATCTTAGCCTTGCAGAGAGCCATCCTGGCCCCTTCCCCGCTGCTTCTTCTGTATCCTGAACAGTGTATGTCTCTGTGGGTTCCGCGGTTGCAGGGGGCTGGCAGTAGGTACTGTGGGCACTTGGATGGATGCTTCCCCTCGCTCCTTGTGCTAGGTTTTGTTGTTGGCTTCTGTTAGGCTCTTACTGCCCTTTAATTCCTCCTACCAAGTTCCTTCCTCCACCTGCATTCTGACCTTCTTCTCTCATCCCACACTTTATTACACTTCCTTCGTTGGGTGGGCCATGAACTACAGGAGACAGGGACTGGGACTTTGACTCTTTTCTGAGTTTCTCATCACTTAATAGGAGTTCTGTTTCTTACCTGAGGAACGTGAGTGGGAATATCTGTGTCATTTGTGATACTGTTTTCTGGCTGAGAGTAACGTAAGTATGTCAAGTGCCTGGAGTGCATGCATGTCTTATGTCAGGAAGGCATGATTTATAGCATTGGGGGAAATAGTAACTTCTTTATCAAAGGAAAGTATGAGCCGCCTCTGACCCCCCCCCCTCCCCCACCACCAGCGTGAGCAGAGAACCCTCCGATGAGACTGTGCTTCCCACAGGCTGGGTTATGATGTCTGTGCTTTACCTCATTGAGAACTGTTCTGTTCCATTCTGTCTCACCACATGCCACCCCCTCCCCCGTACCCCCATTCTGAAATAGCCTCTAACTGGATCCTTGTGGGTAGGACTTCCTGCACTTCTCTAGCCTTAGCATTAGACTTGAACATGACAGAACAAGGCATTGGACATCTGCTCACTGTTTGAGCAGAAGATATGGAGAAGCAGGGATTTATGACAGTGGTGATCAACAGTACTGGGCTCTTAGAGGGTGCCAGGAGGTATAATGAACTTTGGTGTTCTCTAATTTCAACCTGATAACTGTCCTGTGAGGTGGAGTTTAATATGGGGGCCCAAGTTATATAATATATCTAAGGACACAAAGCTGGCAAGTAAGAGTCCAGATGGGACCCCAGCCTTGGGGCTGTCAAGTTCCCCTTACCCCCCTTGACCTTTTTCTGATCCCTCTGAGTCACTTCATACTTGAGACATTTTCATGTTTATATACATATATATGTAAATGATGACAAGCCAAAGTGATTACAAAAGCATATATGTATATGTATATATATATATATA
>VZQC01007669.1:130337-201058 GCA_009823505.1 Rhizomys pruinosus | reverse complement strand
TATATATAAATTTTAATTAATTTATTTATTTTTGGTCATTTTGAGACAGGATCTCTCAGCTGTCCTGGAACTCACTATGTAGACCAGGCTGGTCTTGAACTCACAGAGATCCACCTGCCTCTGCCTCTCTGCTGGTATAAAGGTGTGGGCCACCACACCCAGCCAAAAGCAGATATAATTTAACAGCTATGTTGTGAACATAGAATTTACTACAGCTGTCCCTTCTTAGTGCACTGCAGATGTTGTGGGCTGTTAATCGGTCATAGTTTAGCCCTGAGGTCTTTCAGGCCAGTGGAGATCAAATGGTCCACGTGGAACTTATGAAAGGCTCTTCTCTGAAACTAGAAGAAACATCAGGCTGTGTTCTGGGTGCTGTCTCCAGAGCCCAACAGCTGGTGTCTGTTAACCAGGCAGATCTGGGAGCTTCCCAAGGAAAGTGGTGTTGAGATCTCTGACCTTGCAGAACTTTGCACATATATCTTCCATTTCTGTAACCAGGACTGTGGTGTGCAGTGACCCCGAGATGACCCTGCCCCCAGCTTCCATTCCTCCAGACACCTGCAGACTACGCCTGGAGCGCACCGCCATCCGCAGGGTGCCTGGTGAGGCCTTTAGGTCTCTGGGCCGCCTGGAGCAGCTGTGGCTGCCCTACAATGCCCTGAGCGAGCTGAGCGCCCTCATGCTGCGGGGCCTGCGTCGCCTGCGGGAGCTGCGTCTGCCTGGGAACCGCCTGGCTGCCTTCCCCTGGGCTGCGCTCAGGGACGCCCCCCAGCTGCGGCTGCTGGACCTGCATGCCAATCGCCTCTCGGCTTTGCCTCCTGAGGCCATGCACTTCCTGGGGAACCTCACCTTCCTGGATCTCTCCAGCAACCAGCTGATAAGGCTGCCCCAAGAGTTGCTGGACACCTGGGCTCTCCTCAAGACTGGGGCCCTCCTTTCTGGCCCCAATGCCAGGCTGGTCCTAGGTAAGAGATGGCCGTCCTTCACCCAGAACCACCCTGCTACACACCCTGGCGCCTTGGGCAACTATCCAAGCCTCTTTCAGCTGTGTATCGGGAAAGTGGAAAGCATGCCTACTACCTTTGAGGGAAGATGGAAGAGGGAAGTAGCAGGCTCGAGGCTTTACCCACTGAGCCATGCCCTTCAGACCCTCAGGCACCTCACAGTACAGGCTTATACACAGGAAAAAGTGACATATAGTCCCCAGCTACCAACCAGTGGGTAGAGCCCCCTGAGACTCAGTTTCCCAACTCGGGGTGGAATGAGCTGGCACAGTATGTCAGCTGAACCCTCTGCCCCTTCTGTCCCTTTCTGCTCCTAGTAAACCAAAGGCTTACGAAATAAAAACCAAGTAAGCTTTTGCTGCCCGGGGCGAGGCTAATAGGTGCACCCTAACTGGAAAAACCTTTAAAATCGCCATTTTCGGGGCTGGAGAGATGGCCTAGCGGTTAAGAGCGCCGACTGCTCTTACAGAGGACCCGGATTTGATCCCCAGCACCCACATGGCGGCTGAGAACCATCTGGAACTCCAGTTCCAGGAGAACTCCAGTTCCAGGGGAATCCGACACCCTCTTCTGACCTCCGCCGCCGCATTGCACGACACGGGTGCACAAACTTGCATGCAGACAGTACATTCATACACATACAGAAATTAAAAAAAAAAAATCGCCATTTTCTCTTCTCTCTCTCAAAAAGGCCACTACTCATTACCATGTTTATTTTCAAGTTCTCCATGTTTTACATTTACATGTGCATATAAATATATACACATATAAACCAAAGTTAAGTGTTGCAATTAAATCATGATATGTATTAATCGGCACCAGCTTTTTCATCCAACAGTATATCTCAGAGATCTTTCTAAATGACTCAGATGAGAAAAGAACATTTATAACATACTGCAGAATACTTCACAGCACAGCAACCACCTCCCCTTCAAAGGCCATTAGATTGTTTCTGCTGTCTCATTAACACCTATAATGCCCCAGAGAATATTCTCCACAATGCCTTCTTGAGTATGTGTACAGATGTCTCTGAAGGAGAGACACTGCCAGGTCATACGGTATACGTATTAACATTTTAGGATTAATTTCATCTCCTCTAAATTGGATGGTATAATTCTCACTCTACGTCACTAGATATGAAGGCACCCATTTATATGGTCACCCAGTGGATATTTTCTTTTCATATGTATAGTGTGTGTGTGTGTGTGTGTGTGTGCGCACATGTATTTGTCCAGGTCCACATGTATGTAGAAGCCTGAAGTTGATGTCAGGTATCTTCCTTGATTACCCTCCATTTTATTTACTGAGGCAGAGTCTCCTGCAGAACCTGCAGGGCACTGATTCATCTAGTTTAACTAGCCAGCTTGGCATAGAGATACCCTGCTTTTACTAGGATTACAAGTGCTAAGCATGCCTTTGGCCTTTCTGAGAAAGGGTCTCCCTGGTAGTCCCAGCTGGACTGGCATTCACTATGTAGACCAGGCTGGTCTCAAGCTCACAGATTATGCCTGCCCCTCCCTCCTGAGTGCTGGGATTAAAGATATGCTCATGTGCCCAGCTCTGGCCAGCTTTTATGTGGGTTCTGAGACTCCAAACTCTCACCCTTATGCTTGCCTGACAAGTGCTTTATCCGCTGAGCCATGCCCTTCAGACCCCTCAGTGAGTATTGTTTTTGAGTGACTTCTAATTCTTGATGCTGGGGTACAACAGTGAACGAAAAGAGACAAAAATCCATTCCTTCATGGAACCTATGAAAATAGCCCAAATACCTTTTGCATGAATTCTTCTGGGGCTTTTTGCAACATATGAGAACCAGGCTGCTCATCACCACAGTATGAATCCTGGCCTGCAGATGTATCATGAAACGCATTAACAAGTGCCACAAGACACCAGACTTTGGTAGGATGGAGTAAGAGTACAGGAGAAAAGATGGCACAGAGGGATGTGAAAGCCAATGATATACAATCAGATCCGAGCACGCCTCCCCAGTTCTTCTACATCTCCTCTGTAAATGTATCAAGTATATCTAGATAAATGAATAAGACATCATGCTATTGGACTTGTTATCAAGCATAATAGCAGTATTTAAGGACAAAAAGAACATCACATTCCATACTTCCATCTTGTATTTCATAAATACAAATATATAAAAAGGAAGTGGGCCTTAGATAAAGTTTTTATTTTTAAGTACAGTTTGTATTTTGTCTTATTTTTTCCCAGATTTTTATTTCCTGTCCTTATGAGGCCAGCTCTTAACATGGGTGTTGTAGAGGTTGTGGGGCAGCACTAGCCGGTCTGAATCGAGGTGGGTAATGTTCAGTCTTTCTAGGCTTCTTGAGATCAGTTCCTGACCACCTTTCCATGAATGGCCCAGCTCACACAGTAATGCCGCACCCTAGTCTGTGATGGCAGCAACTTCTACCATGTTTGGAATACCAATCTCCTCCTCCTCCTCCTCCTCCTCCTCCTCCTCCTCCTCCTCCTCCTCCTCCTCCTCCTCCTCCTTTGGTCTTTTTGAGACAGGGTCTCCCTTTAGTCCCAGCTGGCCTGGAGTTCGCTGTGTAGACCAGACTGGCCTTGAACTCACAAAGATCTGCCTGCCTCTACCTCCCAATTGCTAGGATTAAAGTCGTGCACCACCATGCCCGGCTATAACAAACTTCTTAAAATCTTGTCCTTAGGCCCACATCGGGCACAGCTCACGCAGTGAATGGAGGACCACACATGGCTTTGGCCCTTTTTGGCTCAACCATTGTTTTGCCTTTTTTTGGTAATGGCGAAACTCACCATCTTCTTTGTTTTTTGATAGAGGGGACACAATGAGCTGCCTTCAGTTCTTTAAAATGTTGAACATTTAACAGGATTGGGGATGGATCGTAGGATTTGAGTCTCTAGTCTCCTGTCCTTTTCTTTGTACCATTTGCATCTATGTAAAAGAGAACCATTGCCCAGAGTAGCCACTTGATGTGAATGCTGAAAGTGCCTTTTATGCTGGGAAGAATGGGGTCAGGGGTCAGAGAAGCATTTTTAGAGGTGAATTCTGGCATGCTACAATTATTGCAAAAGTTCTTCCAGGCAGTAGATTGAAAGGATTAGGCCAACTATGGGTGCAGTAATTGTATTTTCTTGGTCTGCAATATGGCCTGCTTGGTGCCTTAAGAATGTATCAATGTATCTTTATTTCTGAAAAAAGCAATGATGAAGGAGAATCAATGTTATCATTGAATATTAAGAACTGGGTTTAAGGGGGGCTAGAGAGATGGCTCCATGGTTAAGAGGACAGGCTGCTCTTCCAGAGGACCCAGGTTCAAATCCCAGCACCCACGTGGCTCCTAACAACCATTCTAACTCAAGTTGCAGTGGATGTGATGGCCTCTTCCAGCCTACACAGGCACTGTATGACATGGGTGCACTTACATACGTGCAGGCATAACACTTATGTGCATAAAACATAAATATATTTAAAAATATTTGTCTTATTAAAAGTATAGTATGGTGAGGCATGCCTTTAATCCCAGCACTTGGGAGGCAAAGGTGGGAAGATCTGTGTAAGATCAAGACCAGCCTGGTGTACACAGTGAGCTCCAGGCCAAATGGGGCTACAGCGAGACTCTGTCTCAAAAAACCATACCACCACCATCCCCCAAAAATAAGAACAACAAAAAACAGGTTTGAGATTCTAGAGCTAGCAAGGCAGGGAGCTGGAGGCTCAGTTCTGCAGAGGGGAAATGGAGCTGGGCCTGGCCATCTGAATGAATTCACCTCTTGCTTTCTCTCTCACTTCTGCAGGGCTGCAGGACAACCCCTGGCTGTGTGACTGCCGGCTCTATGACCTGGTCCATCTCCTGGATGGTTGGGCCCCAAACCTGGTGTTTATTGACGCTAGACTAAGGTGTGGCAGCCCAAGGAGCCTGGCTGGAGTGGCCTTCAGTCAGTTGGAACTGAGGAAGTGTCAGGGCCCAGAGCTCCGTCCAGGGGTGACTAGCATCATATCCCCTTTGGGCAGCACAGTATTGCTACGTTGTGGAGCCACTGGGGTCCCAGGGCCTGAGATGACCTGGAGGAGAGCCAATGGACGCCCATTCAATGGCACAGGTGTGTGAGCAACAGGACATTCTCCATGGAGTGCTGGGCTGAGATGGGTGGGTCAGCTTCCCAGATGGGGAGTGGACAGTATCAGAAGGAAGCAGTGCAAACTAGTCTGGACTCCCACCTGTCTGAATAGTATTGGATGAGATCCTCTCATATTCAGAGCACAGGGACAGTGAATTTGGCGATGCTGATGGCCCTCAACCTCTCCTGTTATATCTTACCAGCCAGTGTATTAGAAACTCAGGACCTATCCTGGGAGCATATAGAGCTGAGTTTTTCAGGATAAAACACTATTAGTGCATTTAGTATTTATAGCAAGTTTCTTGTTTAAAAATATTAATTCAGCTGGGCATGGTGGCACACGCCTTTAATCCTAGCACTCGGGAGGCAGAGGCAGGCATATCTCTGTTGAGTTCAAGGACAGCTTGGTCTACAGAGTGAGTTCCAGGACAGCTGGGGTTACAGGGAGACCCTGTCTTGAAAAGACCAAAAAAAAATATTAATCCAGCATCACTGAGAGTAAGTAATGATGGGGTTGCCATATGCTAAGCTCTTTACATGGATTCCTCATTATGTTAAGTCAATTATACCCATAATTCATTGAACTTTAAAAAAACACATGAAGCTGGGCACGGTGGTCCAAGCCTGTAATATCGGCATTTGGGAGGCAGAAGGATCAGGAGTTCAAGGCCAATCTTGGCTACAACAGAGAGTTAGAGGTTAGCCTGAGCTACATGGGACACTGTTTCAGTAACTACCCCCTGCCCAAACCAAACCAAACCAAACCAAACCAAACCAAACCAAACCAGACCTGTAAAAAGCATCCTGATTATCTTTATTTTGCATATAAACACAGGAAAGTGTTGCGAGGTAAATGTTTGCCTTGTATCACACAGCTCATATATAGGAATGTGGGATCCCAACAAATCTAGTTGGCTCCACAGTGTATATTTATTATTCTTGTTGAGCTGTGTGGGCAGAGATGGAATGTCTCCTTTATGGTATCAGAGACAGAACTCACAACTGTCCAGTCATGAAGTGAGTTGAAGAGAAATAATTTCTTAGCACCAAACTAGAAAACCTCATAATTCTCCCAGCTTTTGGCTGTCTCCCTCAACAAGGCTGGCAACTGTTGCTTTAGAACAGGGTGTTTGGATTAATTTATGAATAAAGTGGTAGAATAAGCTCCAGTCTGTAAAGCAGATAGGTGGAGATACTGTCTGAAATGTCAATTGGAGTGGACAGGGGTAGGCAGGGCCCTTCCAGCTGGGTCTCTCTCTACCTCATGTTAGCCCTGAACCCACCTACTCCAGATGCACAAGCTGGACACCCCAAGGGGTCATCACTGTAACACTCCAGGTCAATCTTTGAACATTTCAGGCTTTGATGGCAGTTTATTCTTAGGCTCTTCTTCAGTCTGGAGTCCAGTTCCCCATAATCTTGACCCTATTGGCTAATTTAAGTCAAAGTTTAACAGCTATTAAGGAAAGGTACTAGGGATTGAAAGATTCAGTGAGTTGGGCTTTGAAGGACTTGAGGGTTGAGTGAGTACCAGTGTTTTTTTTTTTGGCAGGGGCTGGGGGGGCACGGGGGACGGAAGAAGATGAAGACAAGTATTCACTACAGTGTATGTAGCCCAGGGGCTTAGACCTTGGCTTTGGAAGGGAGACAGGGAAAACACGGCATTCATTCATTCTTCCATTTCTGCCCCCCCCCCCGCCCTCCCCCTAGTGCGTCAGGAAGTCTCCAGTGATGGCTCTAGCTGGATTCTGCTGGATCTTCCTGTGGTGTCTCTCTTTGACTCTGGAGACTACATCTGCCAGGCCAAGAACTTCCTGGGAGCCTCTGAGACTCTTATGTCCCTGATTGTTACCGAGCCCCAGAGTTCCACACAATACAGTGGCATGCCAGGGGCCCTGTGGGTAAGGCCAGGTGAAGGGGCAGAAGCCGCAGCTTACAACAACAAGCTGGTGGCTAGGCACGTCCCCCATATTCCTGAGCCTGCAGCTCTGGCCACGAAGCCCTCACTGCCCAGCCTGAAGGGGGAGCCGGCTCTGCAGCACATGCAGATGGACGCCCCAGGGGAGCTCTCTGGGGAGCAATCAAAACCCCAGGAGGCCCAGATGGTGAGGTCTCTCAAGGTGGTGGGGGACAGTTACCACAGTGTGTCCTTGGTGTGGAAGGTCCCCCAAGCTGGGAACACAACTGCCTTCAGTGTCCTCTACGGGGTCTTTGGGCAACGTGACATGCGAAGGATGATCGTGCAGCCTGGGAAGACCAGCGTCACCATCGAGGGGCTTGCTCCCAAGACCAAGTACGTGGCATGTGTCTGCCCGCGGGGCCTGGTGCCAAGGAAGGAACAGTGTATCATCTTCTCCACCAACGAGGTGGTGGACGCCGAGGGCACCCAGCGGCTCATCAACATGGTGGTGATCAGTGTGGCCGCCATCATTGCGCTGCCTCCAACCCTGCTGGTCTGCTGTGGTGCTCTGCGCAGGCGCTGCCGGAAGTGCCGCACTGGGGGTTCTGCGGAAGCTTCCGGTACCTATGTCAACTTGGAGAGGCTGGGCCACAGCGAGGATGGCTCAGAGGATCTGTCACGGAGCAGCCTCAGCGAGGCCGACAGGCTCCTCTCAGCCCGCTCCAGCCTGGACTCTCAGGTCCTGGGGCTCAGGGGTGGCAGACGCATCAATGAATACTTCTGCTGAGCCTGAATCCCCACTACACCTCCCTGGCCACAGTCCTTCGACCTCACACTCCTGGGTGTGTGCTTAGCCACTGATTGCTTGGGCATTTGCTTATTTCTACACACCCAACATCAACAGCTAACACTTAGGCACTAATTGTGTACTGGCAAGTGTCCAAAGCACTTTGTATTAATTCACCTAACTCATAACAACCGTTGATAGCAGGCACCTTCTCTCTATTTTCCTGGAGAAGAAACAGGGGTTAAGTATTTTGCCTGCATCAATTTCTGCCGTGTAATAAATAAAAGCAAACATTGGTGGTATTGCACAATAGACACTTATTTTTCACTCTAATAGGTCTGTAGTTTGACTGGTGAGGCTCTGCTGTGTGTATCTCACTTGGGCCCGGAGCCAGAGAGTAACAGTGGCTATGTGGGGCAGACTTCTCTCAGATGACGTAAGAGGAATGAGTGAAGTCATACAATGCCTCTATAGTTCTTAGTGTGAGATTGGCAACCCACCACATCTGCCCCTAAAATCTGCCAAAGAAAGTCTCACGGCCAAACCCAACTTTAACGGGGCACATAGGACAATTCTCCCATGAGGTGATGATGGGACAGGGAATATTTGCTGAACAAATGTACCACGTTTATAGGCTAGTATAGTATGCCCACAGGACAGGAGCATGTTCAGACATGCAATGAGATATTGAGTAGTTGCGTTTCACTGGGAATAGTCCTCACACCCCTCTACATCAAATCTTGGTCACACTAATGCCAAAGCATAGACATAGTCTCTACACATTTCCTATGTTTTTACACACACACACACACACACACACACACCCTACTTCACACTGTGACCTCATTGAATTCTAATATTCATCCTCAGGGTGTTCTTCTGCCTAGAGATAATCATTTTATTTTCAATATTTTTAGAGGTTTGAATGTTCCTAAGAGACCACAGCTCATTGCTCTCAGCGTGCCTGGCTGGGGAGGGCCATGAGACCTGTGACAGGGGGCACCTCATACCCAGCATTGTCTGACACCCAGCTCATTCCTATGGACCAGCCTTAGTGGTTCTTACTGAAATTTGCCTGGGTTTGGGAGAGTATCTCAGAGCATTTGTGGTCACTTGGCAGGCTACTTCAGAGGAGGATTCTTGTTCAGTTTTGCCCAAGGCTGGGAGACGGCTGAGATGTTTCTGTGCATAGGAGAAAGTGAATGTTCCTAGCGGAAGACTCCATTTGTTCCTTGTCTACAGAGCTGATGAGCATCATGTCCTTTGGTTAACAACTGTGGAACTTCAGGGGAAGGAAGTGATACAAAGAAGTCATTTTACTAGTACCACACAAGGGACTCCACATCATGAATGTGGACTAAATGTAAATCCCTGTTCCATTTGCAAAAACCCTCACAAAACATTCCTTCCCATTTTCTCACAATTGGTGTTCTTAACAGTCCACGCTGGAGGTTGGGCTGTTTGCTTTTCAGTTGAGTAAACTGAGACTTAAAGAGTTACATATTTATACAAAGAAGAGAAGGGCTATCTTTTGGAATCTTTGAAAACTTTCTGGAGGCAGAGTGTCTTGATTCATATTGATCTCTGTAATACAGTCCACAGTAGGTTCACTGTGAAAAGTGGATTTTTGGCAGCCACGGAGACTTGGCACCAGAACATCAGGAACACTGGTGCACATAACGATGGACTTACTAAACTTAGATAATTTTTTTGCCATCCCCTTTGGAGGTTGTATTGATTATAATTTATGAGTCATTACTATTAGAAAGAATTGGAGGATGATGCCTCCCTGTCTGCATCATCAATCAATATCAAATCTTAAACAAAACCTGTTAACAAATGTCACAGGTTCTGACACTGCTAATGTAACGAAAACCAACTATGGACTATATGAGTTAATGGACATGGATGGGATCCAATAAAATGCTATTTACAAAAATAGATGACAACCTGGAGACATCCAGACAGCTTTATTGAACGTTGTTGAAAAAAATCAGGAATTTAAAAGCCAAAATGTGTTAGTATATCCAATATTGGCCGAGACGGGGGGGGGGGAGAAGGAGGAAGAGGAATGAGAGGAAAAGGAGGAGGAGGAAGAAGAAGAGAAGAAAAGGAGGAGGAAGAAAAGGAAGAGAGGAGAAGAGGAAGGAAGAGGAACAGGAGAACACCAAGGAGAAGGGGGAGGAGGAAAATCAAACGTTTCTCTGGTTCATGGGGGGCCTATCTTCACGGTGTAGATATCATCTCTGACATGGCCAGCTTCTTGATGTCCTTTATGCACTCCATCTTCCTGTATTCCCACTTGTAGGAAAGAATCATTCTGGATTGCACTTATTTTATGTTACTAAAACAAATAAGTTACCATGGTAAAAAATAAATGGTAGTTGGTTTACATATTAACCTTTTAGTATGACTCAGTCCCTGAAAATGGAATGTTCTCTGAGTATCCTAGAAATAGAATTTCTTGTCTTCCTGTGCTGAAGGCCAGCCACCACCTGGGCTATGATGAATCTGTGGTGTGCTGCTCCTGGAAGCCTAGTTTAGAAATTATAAATCAATGTTAATTAGTCTGTGTGGTTTTACGGCACAACAACATTATAGTTGTAGTCCTCCTGACTAGGCAGAAAGTATATCCAAAGTCACCAAGTTTTGGCTGCCTGTCTAGGTTGCAGGGTACGAACAGGGCAAAAATAGGATTATGTGCTAAGAAGTGGATGTAGCCTTTCAAAAAGTAAGCTCCTAACCAAGGGACTCAATGACAGATGACTACAGTTGAATCTAGTGAAGACATACATCAGGCACTGCAGTTCAGTTGTCAGGGCATTGTAGATCCATGCTATGGTAGCAGTTCTCCCATTTCACTATCTTAACACATAATAATGACCTATTCCTACTGTAGCAGTCTACATGAGTGAGTGGGAAATGATGCAGGAAGGGGTGCACTTTATTCACTCAAAGACACAGGTTAATAGAAGCTCCACCACCTAGACCATCAGAAGTTGCTTCAAGAAGGAACATGAGAAAACAAAGAATCATTTAGGGGCTTTTCAAACATCATTGCTAACATTTCAGTAGCTAGAACATGGGTTATTACATGACTTTCATATTTTGAGGGGCCTTAGAAATGTGGCTTTCTGTGTGTCTCTCCCAGGCACACTACAGAGCATGATAGCCAAGGGACCATTTCAGATGTGGTTGGCAACAGAGAAATAGAAAGGGAAAGAGCTCTGTCTTGAGAGAAAGGGGATGAGCCTGTCTGTTCTGTAGTAGTTCATATAGTTCTCTGTCCCCTCGAAGCTGCCTCAAATTTGCTGACATCGGGAGTGAGTGGCATTTTTCATTTGAATAAGTAGGATGTCGTTTTTGTTTGTTTGTTTGTTTGTTTTGTTTTGAGACAGGGTCTCACTAGTTATCTATGTCTGTCCTGGAACTTCCATGTAGCCCAGGCTGACTCACAGAGGTCCACCTGATTCCACCTCCTCAGTGCTGAGATTAAGGTGTTCACTGCCATGCCCAGCTAGGATATTCTTTTATTGAGAGTCTATAAACACAAAGTAGAAGTTGTATCACAGAAGCCATTTATATCTATTTCAAAAGCACAGAGTAATTCTCTGAAAACTGTTTTGTCTCTTCTGAGAACTCTAAGATCCAGATTCCTAAAAGTATCCTTGGGGGGGGGATAGGATTAAAATATACTCAGACCCTGTCCCCTTTATTGTCTGGATCTCATGGAATTTTAGCTACAGGTTACTTAAGCTAAAGACTGACACCAACCAACTCACTTTAATTATCTTAGACCCCCCCTCCACTCCCAACATACTTACTTCCTATGCTCCTAGACAAAATAAGGAAGTCAGAAGGCATGGTAGTCAGAAGAGAAGCTGCAGAGTGGAGTGACCTGGATAATCTCCAAGTTATATGCCAGTGGGTATTTCTCACAAGCTCTAAGCCAACTTCTAGAAAGGTGAGTAGGGCTGGATTTCTGTAAAAAGGTACGCATGGAATGCACAGAAATACAATATGGAAGGAAGATGATCGTGTAGGATTTTATAGTCTGCAGTAAAAGAAAGGACTTGCTAGTGCTTTCAGGCTCCTGTTGACTGAATTGCATATTCCCATGAAACAAGCTTAACTAAGTCTTGGAAAACTTGGCAGAGGACTCTGAAATGAAGAGTTCTCGCTATTGTTGGTCCCATGAAGTTACACTGGCCAGGCACTGATGCCATCCCCAGCCTGTCCCTGGGTGTGGGCTGGGGAAGGGCCTTGTCTGCTGTAAGCACTTGTAGCTCAGTATCGACTCCTTGTCTCCTGAAAAGTGATGGGGGCAGCATGTCTCCCCATCTCATAGAGAACTTTGTGTTCATAGCAAACTCACGTTTGAATTTTTACTTGGAAGAGAATGGCAGAAATGGATCCGAATGTAGAGATAGATTGCTGGGAAATGCCAGCAGATGCATCTGGTGTGAGTGGGAAACCCAGAGTGTAATCAGCTTAGCTGGTGACCCATTTCCTGCTCAATGGTTAGCTACTAAGCCCGATGGAATATTAAAGGAAAAAATGTTTTTTTTTGTTTTTGTTTTTTTTTTTTTGGTCTTTTCGAGACAGGATCTCCCTGTAGCCCTTTTGACATTTTCTGAAAGTACCCCTAATTAATAAGGGAGCTGATATTTCTTCACTTCCAGACTGTCAATATAGGACGCGAATCTAATGTGTTCCAGGTGCTTTGTCTTAAACAATCTGAAAACTTCATAGAAACTGTGAAATAGTCATATTCTCACTCTGCAGAGGAGAAACGGAGACTCACAGAGATTAAAAGATATTTCCCAAATCTTCCAACTCAGAACCATAAGCCATTCAAAGCACTGCACAGGCCTTGCTCACCACTCCTTTTCTTGTGTCTAGCAAGTATGTGATTTAAGCAGATATTAAATATCAAATGACTGAAGAGTGGTAGAGCGATATCTTATCAAATATATAATTTTCATATATATATATAATTTAGAAATATAAGTCTTGCCGGGCGTGGTGGCACACGCCTTTAATCCTAGCACTTGGGAGGTAGAGGCAGGCAGATCTTTGTGGGTTCAAGGCCAGCCTGGTCTACAGAGTGAGTTCCAGGCCAGCTGGGGCTACAGGGAGACCCTGTCTCAAAAAGACCAAAAAAGAAATGTAAGTCTTGCATTTTTTTGTGGTGTGAAGTAGTGTTCTGGAAAAGTCTGGGAAAATATTTTCCATTAAGTTACTTTCCAGGTCCAAAACTTTGGCCTTATTTTTTTATTTTTTTGTCTTTTTTTGAGACAGGATCTTGCCCTAGCCCCAGTTAGCCTGGACTTGGTATGCAGACCAGGCTGGCCTTGGTCTCACAGAGATCTACCTGCCTCTGCCTCCTGAGTCCTGGGATTAAAGGTGTGCACCACTGTGTCTAGTGGCTTTATATTTTTTAAATTGTGTATTGAAAGTGCACCATGTTTCTTGATTTTAGTCATCTGAGTTGCAGATGCAGGTGTTTTAATGCAATTAAGCATGACTAAACAATCCTGCTGAGAGAGCATGTGCTGAGAATTTTCACAGAATGACTTTGTTGTACATTGTTTGATTTCACCTCAAGGAAATAGCTGGAAATTATAGTTTCCAGGGCTCATTTGTGAATTCTGAGGAATTAGATGGATTCTGGCCAAGGTGCATGCATTGTGATGCCCAGAATCACGGTATATCGTCTATTTCTTTCTCAGTATTTTCTTTTATGAGTCTGAGAGAAGATAGAACAGGGATAAAAATTGAAGTCTGATCTTATAGTTCTCTTTCTAGACTTGAGAACCAGACAGTTCTTCTTAACCAGACTGTTAAGAGCCACAGATCCCTCTGCATGGGCTCAGACGGGGCCTATGATCTGGGCTGTTTCTGTGCTCAGAGCATCTAGGGACTTTGCCCTGTTGTACTGACCTACATCAGCACAGAACAGATTACTGGTAATAAGATTTGCTACTCAGAAGCTGAGACTATGCCTAGTGAAAACATACAAGGCATTTCCTACAGATAAATATGGCTTTAGTTTTTTACTGTTTCCTGCAGTTCCTGATCTCTTGGGTTATGCATGCAGTGCAGTCTTCCTGTCTGCCCAGGTGCACCTGCTCAGAGGAGAGTTATGGCAGGTGCTGGCAGGATGGCAGAGGGTGATAAGGGATGGGAAGGATGGGCTTTCATTAGGGATATGGAGTGATACAGGCTTAAAGTTGACAGGAAATCAGCTGAATCTCTAGGAGATTAAGTTTTAGTTAGTGCTGGACTTAAGTGAACAGAAATTTTTATAATAATATCAATCTTTCTCGCCAGACATGCTGGTGCATGCCTTTAATCCTGGAGGCAGAAGCAGGTGTATCTCTGTGAGTTCAAGGCCAACCTGGTCTACAGAGCGAGTTCCAGGCCAGCTGGGGCTACAGGGAGACCTTGTCTCAAAAACACCAATAATAATAATAATAATAATAATAATAATAATAATATCAGTCTTTCAAGCTAATATTTTTCATCTAGTTTTCATGTCTAATGAGATGATCCACTCAATATCACATCCAGCTTTTCTGATGTTTGTTTCAAAATGTTTGTGCTTTCTTCTACAGGACTCTGCAATGCATGTCTGTGTCTTTGGGAAAGATTCCAGGGAAACTTCCTGAAGAGTTCAAGCAAGTGAGAATTGAAAACTCACCTTTATTTGAAATTCCCCCGGGGTCTTTCATCAACATGAGTACCTTGGAGTATCTTTGGCTCAACTTTAACAATGTCACTGTGATCCACCTAGGAGCCCTGGATCACGTGCCAAAGCTGAGAGAGCTGAGACTGGAGGGGAACAAACTCCGTTCAGTACCGTGGACAGTGTTCCGGGCCACCCCTCTCCTGAGGGTCTTGGATCTCAAACACAACTGGATTGATGCTCTCCCTGAGTTGGCCCTTCAGTTCCTAGCCAACCTGACTTACCTTGACCTATCTTCCAATAGGCTGACAGTTGTATCCAAGAGTGTCTTCTTGAACTGGCCGGCTTATCAGAAACTTCAGCAACATAGCTGTGGAGCTGAGACTCTCATCAGCATGGTGTTGGCATTGCAGGACAATCCCTGGGTATGTGACTGTCGTCTAAGGGGGCTTGTTAGGTTTATTAAGCTCATTAGCCCCCCATTCATCTTGGTGAATTCCTATCTGATATGCCAGAGCCCTATCTCTAAAGCAGGACAGCTTTTCCACGAGACTGAGCTCACTGCTTGCATGAAGCCAAATCTCTCAAGCCCCAGTGCCAATGTCACCATCCAGGCAGGACAGAATGTGACCTTGCAATGCTTGGCACAAGCCAGACCCTCACCAACCATTTCATGGATATATCCTTTGATTGCGTGGAGAGAATTTGATGGTAAGCATATCTGGAGGCTGTGTAGAGGTCTGTAACTACTCTTTTTCTTTTCTTTTTTTTTTTAAGTATAATACTTTTTTTTGGTCTTTTCGAGACAGGGTCTCCCTGTAGCCCCATCTGTCCTGAAGCTCACTCTGTAGACCAGGCTGGCCTTGAACTCACAAAGATCCACCTGCCTCTGCTTCCTGAGTGCTAGGATTAAAGGCATGTGCCACCACACCCGGCTTTAAATATAATACTTTTATTGATGTTTTGTTTATTTCAGACATCATTTTTCAGTTCAGTTTAAACATATTCCCCTTTCCTTTCCCCCACCCTCACCCCACATCATGGATTCTGCCATAAATGTCCTGCATCTTTCTCTTGGTCTTTTTTCTATGTTTAGGAATTCACATTTTCCTCCTTTAATTTTATATTATTCTAAAATATGAATACATACTTTCCACCCACATACAGTAGTTACAGAGTCTGAAAATCAGTGGTGGGTCAATTCTAGATCCCATTAAGAGATTTATATTATAACCACATAGTTGCTTTCAGATAAAAAGAAATATAACAATCATGTTGTTCAGCTTGCCTTTCAACTGGGGATTTGGTGTCAGCATCCACAAATGAGGGAAACCATTTGCCATTTTTTTTTCTGGGACTGTGTTACTTCACTTAGCATAATGGCTTCCAGTTCCATTCATTTACCTGCAAAGTTCATGATGTCATCTTTCTTTACCGCTGAATAGTACTCCATTGTGTAGATGTACTACATTTTTGTAATGACTCTTTTTCATTAGGAAAGTTTCAAATCATGCCTGCTATGAAGGATAAGTGCAAGGGAGATTAGCCTATGTCTTAATGAGCTTCCTAGAGGAAAGTATTTCAAGATAGAGTCCTATTAGCAGCATTGTTTAAAATGGTTGCATGCTGACCTCATATGTAAATAGATACATTGGTGATAGTGATTTGATATATTGTGTAAATATTATAGAATTATATATGAGCAAATACATTGTTTGGAAGCCTTCTAGATGAAAACCACTATATTAAGAATTCTATATTTAGCCGGGCATGGTGGTACACACCTTTAATCCTAGCACTCGGGAGGCAGAGGCAGGAGGATCTTTGTGAGTTCAAGGCCAGCCTGGTCTACAGAGTGAGTTCCAGGACAGCTGGGGCTACAGGGAGACCCTGTCTTAAAAAGACCAAAATATAAAATAAAATAAAATAAGTTATTTACTTAAAAAAAGAATTCTATATTTAATACTAGCACTTGGGAGGCAGAGGCAGGTGGATCTTTGTGAGTTCAAGGCCAGCCTGGTCTACAGAGTGAGTTCCAGGACAGCTGGGACTACAGGGAGACCCTACTTTGAAAAGACCAAAAATAATAAAAATAAAAAGAATTCTAAGATGGGCGTGGTGGCGCACCCCTTTAATCCTAGCACTTGGGAGGCAGAGGCAGGCGGATATTTGTGAGTTCAAGGCCAGCCTGGTCTACAGAGTGAATTCCAGAAGCGGGGCCACATAGTGAGAGCCCTGTCAAAAAACCACAAAAAAAAAAAAAAAAAAAGAATTCTAGAAGTTCCAATTATAACTTATTCTACTGTCTAGTATTTATTTCCTAAACTTGCCTGAACAGAATCACTGTGGGTGCATCTTTAAAATAAGGCCTTTCTCTGGAGATTTGAATTCAGCAAACTAGGAGCTAAGGGTTATATATGCTCACAAGTGTTCCTCCTGACTCCAGCTAATTCTTACTATCAGATAAACCCGGGAAATCTCTTACAACTGAATTTTCACTCCTTACTACTGTGTTACTTAGACTATCTTAGATCAAAATTATACTAGAGCCTGAAGAGAGGAAATGGCTTCTGGGGACTTAGAACTGGGATTTGAACCTGGTACTTCTTTCTTGGAACTCTGTGTTCTGTCTTCACACCTCAGCTAGAAACTCCCCTAGGTTTTAGCATTTTATAAAGCCAGATGTTGAGGATTGAAAGACATCTGTAGCCCCTCAAATCTTCTCTCTAAAAGACAACTTGAAATAAAGTAAAATTTAAGAAATGCAGTCAGTTGTAATACATGGTGAAAAACCTTCAGATGGTTTTTTAAAACTAACTGCATTTTTTGGTTTCCCCTCTAATTTTGATTTTATTCTGTTGACTGGAGGTTAAATGGTAATGGAGGAGAAAGATAGGATTCATCAATGTAATGTCTTTTAAAACCAAGAAATGCAACCAGAAGTTGGATTTTTATATGCTTTATAATCACTCCAGAGACTGTGTTGTCGTCTCATCTCTCAGAAATCATAGCAGGTGAGACTTACTGATAAGTAACATTTACACAATATATCAAATCATTATCTCCAATGTATCTATTTACCTATGAGGTCAGCAAGCAGCTATTTTAAACAGTGCTGCTAATAGGACTCTATCGTGAAATACTTTCCTCTAGGAAGCTCATTAAGATATAAGCCAATCTTACTTACTATAAGACATATAGAGTGAATGTTATTTCATTTTACTGATGAAGAAGTTGAGGCTACATAAATTTAAGCACTTTGCTCAGGACCCTGTACTTGATAAGTGGTAGGGGCCCAAGTATTTGGGTTCAGGATCTGAGGCACTACACATCTGGAAAATAAGAAGGTACTTCTTTGGAACTCATGAATCATACAACTTTGAAAACTCTTCTGAATGCCATGGTGTTAAGCTTAGCAAGGCCAAGATGGAAGCGACTAATAATGCTTAAAAGAATGTGGTCTTTTAGCTGGGTGTGATGGCAAATGCCTTTAATCCTAGCACTTGGGAGGCAAAGGCAGGTGGATCTTTGTGAGTTCAAGGCCAGCCTGGTTTATGTAGCAATTTCCAGGACAGCTAGAGCTACAGGGATACCCTGTCTCAAAAAGACCAAAAAAAAAAAAAAAAAAAAAAGAATAGAATGTGGTCTTCTTAGAATAATTGGCTCATTTGATGCTTCTGAACAACTCTGGTTCATTTGATGGATTTTCTCTAATCCTTACCTTATATAAAAATCATATACTTGCCTTGGAGAGTTTCTAGGTAGACACCAGGTACATGATTAATAAACGAAGGCCATCACTTTTAATAAAACCTAGCATTGATGTCTCTCAAGGAAATGCACAGCTGTTCTTTTTTCTTCTTTCCACCCAGTGTTGGCCTCATCTATTGCAGAAGACACTGTTCTGTCTCGGCTTGTCATTCCAGCTGCTCGCTTGGTAGACAGTGGTAATTACACCTGCATAGCCTCCAACTCTATTGGCAGGAGCACTCTCATCATCCCTGTCCACATCCAGCCTGCCCAGGCCCTGACTGGATCCCATTCACTTTCCTCAGAGGGCAACCCCTACATTGACTTGCGAGTGGTCAAGCAAACAGTGCATGGCATCTTGCTAGAGTGGCTTGTGGTGGACAACCTCCCTGGAGAACAGTGGTTCACCCTCTACATTGCATCTGATGAAGCCCTCAGGAAGGAAGTGGTCCACATAGGACCTGGCATCAACACATATGCTGTGGAAGATCTCCTTCCTGGCACAAAATACAAAGCATGCCTCAGCTTGAGGAGCCAGCTCCCAGACCAGGGCCAGTGTTTAGTCTTTGTGACAGGCAAAGACAGTGGTGGACTGGAGAGTCGTGAGCATCTCCTGCATGTCACCGTGGTCCTGTGTGCAGTGCTCCTGGCAGTGCCTGTGGGCGTTTATGTCTGGACAGCCCAGGGTTCCTGCAGCTGCAGTAAGTGCAGTCTACGCTTCTGTCTTCATTACAGGAAAACCCCCAAGTGTCCCCAAGCAGTTCCACAGTGCAAAGAAAGCTCCTTTAAGAATAGTCCAGCTGTCTATGAGGATGGTGAGGGTCACAGAGTTATAGAGGGTATAGAAGAGATAGAGGAGGAGGGAATGGATTAACAAGCCAGGTTATGGAATAGAAGTAATATGGATCTCCATCCCCAACCTTCGAGGACAGCAGAACTTGGCTCCATCCATCTACTGAGAAAGTTTTTTGAGCATCTACTATGTTTGTAGCATGGGACTAGACAGAGGGAGTTCAACCATAAGAATGAGCACATAATTCTTATCTTCATAGAGCTAAAGCCAAGGGGGCTTTGACTTATCAAACCAATCATTATTTTATGCACAGTGTTTGGGAATTTAAATGTTACTCTTTGTTTATGCACAGCCCTACAGAATTTACTATAAACTCCTCCCACAGGTATTATCCTGTAAAGGAAGGTAGAATAATTCTTTTTTTTTGGTCAAGAAATTTAAGCTCCAGAAAGCTTAAGTTAAGATTTTACTAACATCATCCATCTGTTTGGTGGAAAGACACAACTTCAGGGAAGACTAATCTGTTGTTCCTCAAATGGCTCAGAGACTAACTGTCTTTTGACAACTGTGCTCATCAGGATGTACTGAGAATCAATAGTGGTCTACATAGCGAGCTCCAGGCCAGCTGGAACTAAAGGGACACCCTGTCTCAAAAAGACCCCCCCCCAAAAAAATTGAAGACAACAGTTGTACTGAAATTAATCACTCTTTATTTCTCAGGTTCTTTCTTCTTCTCTTCTGGGCAGAAGAAATAAACACTTTTTTAATGGGAATTTCCAGTTGCATCGAAAGTAGAAAGAATTGTGTTTGTCCTCTTCTAATGTCTTCAACAAATTTTAACATCTTCTATTCTTACTTATTTCATCTAATCTTTGCCCTATCTGTATAACTCTCTATTATCTATCTATCTATCTATCTATCTATCTATCTATCTCTCATCTATAACTATGACTTATCTATCATCTATCTGTCCTCTATCCATACACATATAACTTTAAACAAAATTCAAAGCCTCTCACTAACTTACCTATAAACAGTTTAGTTTAACCTCTCACATATGAAGAAGTTTTAGATTTTATAACCATAAGATTATTATTATTATTATTATTATTATTATTATTATTATTATTTTGGTCATTTTGATACAGGGTCTCCTTTTAGTCCCAGCTGGCCTGGAGCTCACTATGTAGACCAGACTGGCTGTGAATTCACAGAGATCTGCCTGTCTCTGCCTCCCAAGTGCTGAGATTAAAGGCATGCACCACCACGCCTGGCCTAAAATGGTTCTCAGCTGCCATGTGGGTGCTGGGAATCGAACCCAGGTCCTCTTCAAGAGCAGTCAGTGCTCTTAACCACTGAGCCATCTTTCCGGCCCCAGCCATAAGATTATTGTCACTCCCAAGAACCTATGTTTTTATTTTGTATGCACATATATTTGGGTATGCACATATATAACAGTACATGTGTAATGTAGTGAGAATTTGTCTATGAGAAATATCCTATGATACATTTTTTTTGGTCTTTTCAAGACAGGGTCTCCCTGTAGCCCCATCTCTCCTGGAACTCACTCTGTAGACAGGCTGGCCTTGAACTCACAAAGATCCGCCTGCCTCTGCCTCCCGAGTGCTAGGATTAAAGGTGTGCACCATCATGCCCGGCTCTGGTACATCTTAAAAGGAAAATTGTTGGAGGGATACAAGAAATTTTGCTTCTTTTGGCCTCTACATGTCTCCTTTCATAGGACGGAGGACAGTTGGTCTATGGGTCATGGAGGATACAGCCATCATGAAGTAACTTAGAGCTGCCACAAAGGTGAAAATAGCTATCGATCTTCACTCACAGAGGGATCTTGGCATGTGACTGAGAGGTAGAATGAGGGAAGGGACCATGGAAGAGGAACAAGCCCAAGAGTGAGAGTCAGAAACATGTTGATGAACAGAGCTGTTTGTGTGGGCTAGGAGAATGTAGTCTAGAGAGAGCTTCTGGGAATGTGCTACTTATAAGGGTTTTTAGAGTTCCCCTTGAAAAATCCAAGATTCACATTACATATGGACATAGGTTTATGGTGTATGATTCTATTTAATGTTGTTTGATTTTAAAATGGTACAAAAGTGACACACATCTCATAGAAAGCAAACTGAATTTTGAATGCTTGTCTTTTCTGGGTTACAACATTTGCCAACATATAATGATTTTTTATTAGGGACAGAACTTTGTTATTAGTCAAGGAGCAGCTGCGTATGTGATGTAATTATATATAGAGCAAATGTCTTTTGCATCTTTTGTTTAATTCATGTTTAAAGGATGCTGTATTTTCATGTCTCATTATCATACTCTTGGGACATGCTATGTTCTTATCTACTTAGAGCTGTGTGTGTGTGTGTGTGTGTGTGTGTGTGTGTGTGTGTGTGTTGGGAATCAAACCCAGAGCCTTACCTCATACACGTTAGGCAAGAATACTACCACTTAACTCCAGGTCCACACCATATAACTTGTAAGCTTTATTTTAGCATGAAGCCCTCTCTAGTCCAGGCAACTTGAAGGAGGAATTTTGTTCATAATTTTTCTTTTGTCTTCTGTCTTGTTTAGCTAGAAGTGAGTGTCAGATAGATGATAAACTCTAAACGTGTATGAGTGCAGAGATGACTGAACTAATTATTGCATATAACAAGTGACTGGACCTCATTCAGTCAGGATTTCATAATGACATGTAAATGTCTCCAACACCAGCCCATTAGTACTCTACTTCATTAATCAAAGTGGGGTAGCCTCAGCCATGGCCACCTTGAGCACTTCCCCCATTATTTCTTTCTGAGGCTCCTGCGGGGACCTCCGTGTGTCTATATACCAGTTGGCCAGTCTTGATTCTCATGCGACATCTTCTCCCTCATCCCGGTCCATTCCCCCATGGTAAGGGCTTTGATGACCATCAGTGAAGAGTCCCCACCTGCCAACTGATGCCAACACCCACGGCAGGCTTGTTGCCTCTGATTCTCTCAAAGCTTCCTCTATGGTGGGATAGGTCTGTAATTTCAGATACTTGGGAAACTGAGGAAGGAAGTTTAATTGAGCTCATGAGCTTAAGACCAGTTTGGGCCAGACAGAAAGGTCCTGCCTCGTCAACAACAAAACAACATCAACAACCAAACAACAAAATTCCTGAGGGTCTTGAGAAGTGATGAAGGTCGGCTCCTCCACACTATGTGCCAGCTTGGCTCTAAGGAGCAGCAGTGTCAGGACATGGGTTCTCTTAGGGACATCTTGCTTGGAGTTTGGATGTGAAAACGCAGGCTGCAAGTCACAGATGGCATGGTGTCTAACTGCTTTCTTCTGGTTCCTCTTGCCTATTCTCCTCCCGTCTCAGAAGACCACCAGTGTATGAAAGCATCCCATGCAAGGCTGCATGAAAAAGTCCTTTCATCCGGGACATTGCTCTTGTATGTGGGCCACAGCAAGCCACCTTCAAATACATTTTGTACTACTAAGAATAGCAACTGAGCTATCAGCAGCTACAAAGCAGGCGCTAGGTGTTTGCATATATTAGCTCTTGCTCATCACAGCAACAAGGCTTTGCACCTTCTACTGATGAGAAAAGTGAGGCCAGACACCCTGGTATTTTGCTCAAAGTCATGTATAAGTGGCAAAATCCTGTATTCACACCTAAGACTGTTGAACTGTAAAAGTTAACTTTTTATTTCAGATGATTAGAAAGTCCGCTCAGGGGGCTGGAAAGATGACTCATTCAGTAAAGTGCTTGTTATCCAAGTGTAAAGACCTGAGTCTGATATTCAAACCATGTCAAAATAATGTCAGGCATAATGCATGCTTGTAATCTAATCCCAGCACTGGGATGGCAAAGACAGGCAGATGGCTAGAGCTTGCTGGCCAGTCCGCCTAGAATAGGCAAGCTCCGGGTAAAAGGGAAAGACTGTCTCAAAACATAAAATGGAGAGTGATTGAGGAAGATACCCTAGGCTGACTGCTCATCTCATATGTGTGTACCTGAATACACATACAGTTAACACACAGTAACACACACACACACACACACACACACACACACACACCTCAAATGAAATCAAGTCTGAGCTCAGCCACAGGGAAAGAAACATTGCTGTAGATCTCTTAGAGTCATGTCTACATGTCTACTGACTGGCAATGAGATGAATGCTCCAGTCTTAGGGTTTGGAAAGGTGAGGTCATGCAAGTTATGGTTCCTGTCTCCCAGCTACTGATTTGGAAGCCCAACATCAAGCCAGATTGTAGGTTTAGGTTTATCCTAGTGTATCTGAGCAAGAAGCCCCTCACCCTGCCACTTTTTTGTGCTTTGGGATATGACTGGCCCTTCTCTGTGGGCAGAGTCTCTTCTAGTACTGACAGCATCCACTGCTCTCCTTAGCGGCTTCCTTCTTTCCCCTGGGAGGGCCCATGTTAGCCAGTAGGCTCTTTCCTCTTCCATGGTCAGCTCCAAGTTGGCTTTTCCTTGGTTCAAGTTCTTGGTTTTGTCCACAAATGTACCCTCCTCCTAAGACCCACAAAGCTGAACTGAGCTTTCAGCCCAGGGTCCACGACCACCTTCCCAGAGATGAATTGCTGGCTTTCATGCCCACATTAGGCCTTCCAACTTCTGCCCCTTATTGGACTGCATTGGGGGGGTCATTAATCTTAGCCCCAGACCCACTCTTCCTCCAAGCAACTGTGCCTAGGCTCATCCTGCTTAAAGAAGAAAAAGTACAATCTAAGCCCAGGACAGGCCAAGGTCAGGTGTGCAAGTATGCAAATGTGCTGTGATTAAGGTACAGGCAGACTACATGGACAAATTTTTCAATGTCAGATGTGGGGGTCAGGGATTGATTTAGCCATTGAAGGAACCTAGGAATATTGGGTCAGGAATATTGGCCTCCACAGTCATCAAATATAAAAGCTTGGACAACAGCTTGTCCTTTGTACAATAGATTTTAATTACCATTTACAAAATAGGTTGATTGAATGCATGCTGTAGAAGGCTGAACTCCCTCTGGTGGGCAATCACGATTCAGCCCAACTCTTTCCTGAAACATAGGCTAGAAAGTGACTTCCAGGTTGGGCTCCTTGCATGCTAGAGTCCATCCCTCAATACTGTCTGAGCTAGGGAATGCAGACCCTTAGGCAAAGACTCTGCACACTGGCACATCTGGGTAACACCTCAAATCACAGACATAGACATCAAGAAAACCACATGTGCATACAATCTACTACATCAGTGACCACAGTCCAGAAAGCTTATTAGACTGTACGTGTCGAGATTTCCTTGAAGAAAGTTCCTTGAAACAAAGCAGAACTTCTGTGTATTACCCATGGTAGCTTTCAGGGTTTCTCTCCTGGGAGAGACTGTCACATACTGACAAGGTATGTCCTACCTAGTGGAAAATGCTGTGGCCAGGAGCCCTCAGACCAGAGCCCTGCTATCAGTTCACTGTGTGGCATGGAGAGAACCACTTTTTCCTTGGGGACTCATTTTTCTGTCTTAGCCAAACAGACATGGACTAGATCTCATTGCCCAGCTCTGGTTCTTTGTGATGGTAGCATGGAGTGAGGGCTGGGTGGAAGGGAAGTTGTGTGAGCCAAGCTATTCTCAGGCTCTAGCTGTTAAGGACAGTGGTGCCCTCTAACCTCAGTGTGGTGCCTCCTGGGGGCATTTGGCAGAGTAGCTGTAGGTGCTAATACTTTCTGGATGAAGCGTACCCAGAGAACTGGCATACAAAAATACTTTGTATTCATGCTGCTGTGCACTTGGTTCAAGCCCTCTCCACCACTGTTTTCTTGGGGTTTCCTTCATTTTACAGACAAGGAAGAAAGTGAAAGAGTTTAAATCACCTCTCTAAGGTTACATGATGTGAGAAGGGTTGAATGAAAAAGTAAGTCTCCTGGGAATGCAGACCTGTGATCCATTTTCTACCTGGCCCTGCCCCTTCAAGGTAGACTCGAGACATCTGACATCACTCTTGGCAAAGCCCATATTAGATCTCCATGTCAAGGGCACGATCTTACCTAGATGCTGAGTTCCATTGTCCCACATCGCGCTATAGTTAGCATGAGTTTTCAGAGCATCGTTGCCTCTTCCTTCACTGGTTTTGCTCCTCTGTGGCCCACAAAGCTCACTGACTTTCAGCTTTAGCTAGGAATAAACCTCTACTCTACTAACTTGCTGTTTTCTGAGGCTTCAGGATCCAGATTCTTGGCAGCCTTGTCACCTGTGGCCAGGGCTCTACTCCTTGTCTAAGGGTTGACAAGAACCCAGTGGGACTCCAGTGACCGTGGGGTTCAGGTTGGGGAGTAGAAACAGGCAGACTTGCCTTCTTGTCAGTCCCAGCCTCTGAGGAATGGAAAGCATGTGGCTGTGCCCAGATTTGGGTAATGGGTACATGTTTGCCAATTGTATACCATAGTCTGGGAAGTCTCTTGTTCAAGGCCCTGTGAAGAACTCTGCATGTGGAGGAGTTACATCATTGTACAAAAGAGGGTGACCTTGAGGGGCACAGGGTAGGGAGTGGTGGGGTGACCAGTGTCGGAAGGGAGGGAAGAGAGGGTCATGGGACATACTCTAGAAGTAAGCCTTGTCTACACTCTTCTTCTCAAACTTTTGCTTGAGCTCAGAGACCAGAGAGGACTGGATGGAGCTTTCTAAGGTCTTGGGCTTGGATGATTGTTGGGGTTGCTGGGGGGTGAGAGATCCAGAGACTGTGGGCACCGTCCATTGGGCCACTGTGCTGGGTGCCATTCTGGGAGGTGGTGGAGGAGGTGGGGCTCTGGGGGGCACTGTGATTTCTGCATCGTTGTTATTGCAGTTCTCAGTGGGAGGTTCCTCTTTGAGCATGAACTTGGTAGCCGTCTTGGCCCTCCTGAACTTGAGCCACTCAATACGAATCGTGCGCGGTGCAGGGCTGGGCCTTCGTCGGAGCACGCGTCGTACAGGCAAGACTTTGTTAGATTTCTTGTTACGCCAGAAGGTGGCAGTGGAGATAAGTACCGTTGTGGCCACAACAATGGCCATGACTCCAGCCAGCACGCCCACTGCCTTCATGGGGTTGTCCTTGGTCTGTATCAGGAAGGCAGCCATGGAGCCTCTGGACAGTGTCTGGAAGAGAGAGTCATTCCTGCATTCATCTCTTCCCCCCTCGTCCCTGGAGCATGGTGAGCTCCCCTAAACCTGCCAGGTTCACTGCCACTCCTTTGAGAATCTCAGGCAACACACTGAGGGAAAGCATGCAAATTACCTCCTCCAGGTTCCAAACTCCTGTTTTGCTGGACTCCGCCCTTATGAGAACAGAATATTACTTGTCTTTGATTACAGGGAAGCCCATAAACCTGAACAAACCAGACAGCCCTTAAATCATGGGTTTCTGCTAGTCACTGACCTGAGAACTACACAGAATGATTTTACATCTACCTTCTGACACCTGAGTGAATGAGACATTCATAGGAAAAATAGAGGCTTAGATAGCCCAGAGTCATACCACTAATTAACACTGAAACTAGAATTTCAACTTGATTTCCGGTTTACAGGTTTGATTTCACAGATAGCCCTTGAGAGCATTAAGCATCTTTAGCCCCAGCTGTCCTAGAACTTGCTCTATAGATCAGGCTGGCCTTGAACTCACAGAGATCCACCTGCCTCTGCCTCTTGAGTGCTGGGATTAAAGGTGTGTGCCACCACGCCAGGCAAGGATCTTTTGAAGGAAGCCAAGGGATTGTCCTGTCCCTGCCACGTGCTGGCCCTTTGCCTGCTTTTCCTAACCACAGTCTCATACTCACCTCTGTATCTGTGATGTCAATCTTGAGTAAGGCCGTGGTGCTGAAGGATGGGGAGCCTCGGTCCTTGGCCTGCACCTGTAGGGACCATGTGTAGTCCCCACTGGGCGTAATGTTGTGTAGGGCATCCAGGGAGCGGATGGAGTTCTTGAGCCTGATCTCCCCTGTGTGTGCATCAATGTCAAACACATTGGCTGGCTCTGCGTGGGTGATGGAGTAGTCCACCAGGTTGTTGGGCTCCTCTGCATCTTGGTCTGTGGCCTGTACATAGAGCAAGACAGAGCTGGGCTGCACACTGGAGATATCAGAAAGTAATAAGGGGTTTTCTAGATCACTTGGGGAAGTGATCCTTATCCTATTTAGAATTGGAAAAGGAAAACGTGTGTGCTACTCTGAGCCATGGTCTATGTTAGTCCCTACAGTGTGTTATGTGGTTCCATTTCCAGAACAAATCTAGGAAGTAGGTATTGGTGAAATCGTATCATAGATGCAAACGATGGAAGCTTAGATAGCAGGACAGAAGTGGAGCGAGAAGACTTGGTTGGATTCAACCCAAGTGTTCCCGGTTTTGGAGTTCATTCCTTCTCTACACTGAGAAGACAGAGTACTGTGGAAAAGTGTTGCTTTGAAGGCAGGAAGCCAAGCACTCCTCTCCTTTGAGCCTCATGTTTTTCCATTTGTCTTATTTTCTTTCCTAGAGGAGTTTTCTGGTTGGAGAGAAGAGGCTCTATATAAAGTGCAGCCTATTGCCCCTAGAGGGAGTCAAAAAATTTTTTTTACATGTTTTATTTTAAGCTAAATTCATATGGATAAGACAAGAGTGCTCAGTTGCTTCTGATACCCACCTCGATTTTCACTGCAGTCCCCCAAACCATAGTCTTCTCCTGGATACTCTGCCCAAATTGGGGATAGTGGTCATTGACATCCAACAGCGTGACAAACACCTCAGCCAGGCTGTACCTGCCCTCCATGTCCTCCGCCTTCACATAGAAGTTGTACCTTGAAGTGCCCTCAGCATCCAGGTTGGCCCAGGGCTGGGTGTAGATAAGCCCCGTGGATGGGTGGATCAGGAACCTGCCAGACACAGGAAGCTCAGGCACTCATGCACACAGACATGCACACATCACACACACACACACGCACACACACACACATGCCTGCACACATGCACGTGTGCGCATACTCCTCACCCATGTATGCATGCACATACCTACAGTAATAAGCTGCCTCCAGAAGTTCTCAGTGAGACACCATGCAGCTTCTCTTCCCCCAGCCTTGTAGTCTGATTCTAGAGGCAGATTCAGTCTTCCGGAGCTTAGCAACCCAAACTACAGCTTGTGCCCATTTCCCTTGGCCTGCTGCCTCCTCAGCCTAGCCCTGGTTCCTGCCTTCTGAGGTCCTGGCCTCAGCTCCAAGCCGTGACCATGACCACTCAGTCATCTCACTGAGTGTAACCATTACCTCTACCTCAGGCTCCCCACTGCTTCTCTCCACTCCTTGTTACCTCCCTTCCTCGCACCCGGGATGCACTCTTCCCTACCTTTCCAGGTCCCTCTAGACTTAGGTAGACGCTCCCTTCACCCATAGCCTTCCGAATTCCTTGCCTGGGCAGTTGGATCTACTTACAGGTCTGACCCAGTTCCATAGATGGAGTACTTGACTTTGCCCCAGGGTCCTGTATCTGGATCCACAGCCTGGAAAAGAGAACACTCCCAGAGTCACCTGCGCTGTGGCCAGGCACCGAGCAGCTCATGTAGGCAAGGGCAACTTTCCACCGAAAGCTGGCAGAACCTCTGGGGTTTGTCCAATGGGGGACGAAGCTGCTGGGAGGTTCCTCTGGGCTCAAGTTTTCTTCAGGGAGGTTTCAAAGGTCAGAGGACCCAAAAGGTTTATATCTGGAAGGCGTTCGTTCCTCTTTCATAACAGAGGAAGGGAGAGGAATGGATGCACTTCAGGCCCCGTGCTTATGTTTATACATATGTCCACATATCACTAGTGAGAAGCAAGTAGCCCAGCAGCATGGCAAAGATGAGATATTCCCGCATGAGTCAGCTATAAAAGACTATACCTTTCACTGTGGGTGGTGTCAGATTCTCCCCTGCCTGGCCCCTGCTACATAAGCGAGGGATGACACAGAGCCCACCAGATGAAGGGACAGAGGCCAAGGGATGGCAAGCAGC
Source organism: Rhizomys pruinosus (assembly GCA_009823505.1). NCBI lineage: Eukaryota > Metazoa > Chordata > Mammalia > Rodentia > Spalacidae > Rhizomys > Rhizomys pruinosus. The sequence goes on along the minus strand of VZQC01007669.1, from coordinate 172,052 downwards.
TTGTTTGAGACCATAGCTAAAGACTGTAGGTCTCGTGATTTCAACTAGAACCCTAGGCCCTGGGCCAGCCCCCAACTTACTGTGACGGCCACCACGTTGGAGCCTCCTGGTGTGTTCTCGGGGATCCTAGCGATATAGTAGTGAGAGGTAAACTTGGGGACATTGTCGTTGGTGTCCAGGAGCTGGATCACTATGTCTGCTGTGGAACTGAATTTCTCTGGGGTATTCACTTCAATGGCCAGGAGCTGGGGGAAGAAGAGCCAGTTTTCTGCATGGGCAGTCAGCCCACCACTGGCACTCCCTTGCTTGTCTTGCTGTCTTTTGATGTTGCTGTTTTATCTTTTGGAGTCAGGATCCTGCTGAGCAGTCCATCCTAGCCTCAGACCTCCAAGCCTTCTACCCTAGCGCCCCCCCACTCTGCCCCCCAGTGCTAGGATAATAGGCATGCACCACCACACCCAGCTTGTCTCCCACTCTTAACTTTCAGCTCCTGTCTGGCCGATCCTCTCACTATCCTCATGGTTTCCTACCCTCTCTTTCTGGAGGGCTTGCAATTCTTATCATTCCATCTGTACTTGGGCCTGGTTTTGTTGTTGTTTAGTTCTATTGATTTGTCTATTCCTTTCTGGTTCCAAGTTTCTAATCATTCTTATAAACTTGATTTTCTCCAGATAAAAACCATTATAATTTTACCAAGGTTTCTTACTACCTCTCCAAAGGAAATTCTAGCTAAGAGTTAGTTGGGGTGAGCAGGTGGCACATGACTCTAATCCCAGTACTCAGGAGGCAGAGGCAGGGGGATTAATGAGATTGAGGTCAGACTAGGCTACATAGTGAGCTCCAAGACAGCCTGGGCTATTTGGAGAGATCCTGTCTTTAAGAAAAAATCAAAGGGGGCTGGAAAGATGACCTAGTGGTTAAGAGCGCCGACTGCTCTTGCAGAGGACCCGGGTTCAATCCCCAGCACCCACATGGTGGCTGAGAACCATCTTTGACTCCAGTTCCAGGGGAATCTGACACTCCCTTCTGACCTCCTTGGCATTGCATGACATGGGTGCAGAAACCGTCATGCAGACAGTACATTCATACACATAAGAAATAAATAAAAATAAAAAAAACAAACAAAGCATGAAATAGGATGGCATCGAAGGGCATTCTCCCATTGACATAGGGAGAACTGGCATTTTTAAAGCCAGGAACACCTTTTACCCCTTTGTGGAACTTGCATTTTTCATCATTTAAGTGTTGTATAGTTCTTGTTAGGGCAAATTCTAAGAATGTCATATTAACGGTGTTTGTAAAAATATCTTTTGTGGAGCTCCTGTCTCAAAAAGCCAAAATAGGGTGTATTCTATTCTATTCTACTTTACTCTACCTACCCTACCCTGCCTGGCCCCATCCTGCCCCACTCTACTCTACTGTACTCTATTCTATATTCTATTCTATTCTATTCTATTCTATTCTATTCTATTCTGTCTCTCATCTTCTATCCTGCAGGAAAACTGTTGGGACACTAACTTTGTGCTATAATTTTATTTTATATATAATAGTCTTTCAATCATTTTTCCTAGTCATGTGTCTACAAATAATGCTCCCTTCGACTCCTACTTTCCAATGTTTGCAGCTCTTATTTTCTCTTTTTCATGAATGAAATAATCTTGGTGATAGTAGGCATTCATGTTTTATTCCCAGCTTCAGACGATGGTTTTAGTATCTCACTTTTTACCATGATGCTGGCTAATGTTCGGATATTTATATATAATTATAAATAATTATGATTTAAATATTGTTGAAGTGTTTTTCCTTCTCATTAATATACAACTCACATATTAGTATATGATAGTATATGATTTCATATAATTACAAATGTCATAAACAGAACATGTTCTCTTGTGCTGAGGTTGTTGCTGAAATAGATGACAGACATCAGAGGCACGTGAGAAAACATCTATTTTGATAATCACATCTATTTTTGTTTTTTTTTTATTTATTAGTTTTTTTAAATTTTATTTTCATATGTGTATAAATGTACTGTCTGCATGCAGGTTTGTGCACCCATGCCGTGCAATGCCGCGAAGGTCAGAAGAGGGCGTCGGATTCCCTTGGAACTGGAGTTAAAGACAGTTCTCAGCCACCATGTGGGTGCTAGGGATCGAACCCCGGTCCTCTGCAAGAGCAGTTGGTGCTCTTAACCACTAGGCCATCTCTCCAGCTCCATCACATCTATTTTGATAATCACACAGTGCCTCTCTATTAACATGGCAAACCATATTGGTAGTGCCTTCAACTCCCCAACCCTTGCACTCCTGAGCCAGGATTGGTGGTTTAGAAGCTGGGATCCTCAATGAGGCTGAGGCTATGTGAGTGGGGAGGGATTCTTCTCCTTCCCTAGCCTGCCTCCTGATCCCCACATGCCTACATGCCCACATGCCCAGAGACTCTGGGAAGAAGACAGTAGAACCAGCGAAGACTGGGCATGATGAGGGTCTCCTCAGAGCGGATTCAGGTGCTGCTGTGAGCTGCCTGGCTCCCAGGCCCTACCTGCTCATTGGGGCAGTGGAAAGCGCCACCTACCTTGAAGGTTAACACTTTAGACTTTTCAAAGTCAATGGCAGCTGAGTTCTCCACAATGATGGTGACTTGGGCTTCGTTCAGGACTGTCTGTGGCACCACTCGGAAGATACCCCCAGGTCCCACCAGCCGCAAATTGAATTTGGCATTGGCTCCCTGGACAACAGAGTTTGGAGAGAGGAAACAAGATAAATAAAAATATCCAAAAGACATATATTCACACTAGGTGAGGAGCCCTTACACGTCCTTAACCCTGAGAGTTGAGTAGCCTTTCTTTGTAAAGGTGAGCTGATCAAGGATCAGATGTAGCAGGGCACACTGAGTCAGCACAGTAACAAATGCATAGGCTTGGTCCTGGGCTGGGCACAGGAGGAGAGGTCCTCCTATGCCATCCTTACGGATGTCCAATTGGAGGGTCAGATGCAGAGGACCTTTCGTCTGATTGGCTTTTGCTTCATAACTGATTCTGAACACCCCTAGCTAAGCAGATTGTCTTGAATGGACCCCCATCCCTTCATTCCCTCTTGGTTGCCTACCTCATCTTGTTTGGTTTACTTTGTGAACTGCATGGCCCCTCCCACCCAAGCTAAGCATAAATGTAAACCCAATGCAGTTTCAAGGGCATGGCCACACACCTGGTCAGAGTCATTGACGGTGATCTTGAGGCCACGCAGGATCTCTCCCTGGGGAGGGTGCTCACACATGGACAGTTCAAACCTATTCTGGGGCCCACTCTCTCCATAGAAGGTTGGTGGATGATTGTTGAGGTCCACAATCCTGATGGTGACTGGGACCATGGCTTGAGCTGCTGGGCTCCCTGTAGAGCTGATCTCTGTCACCTGGAGTGGGGACAGTTGGCTGTGGTTGTGTGGCCCCAATCCTTGTGCTCCCTATTCCCACACACTTTGAGATAGGAATGTATTTTATTGTTTTTAAGTCACTGAGTTTGGGGCAATATCTCACAAAGCATTAGCTAACTAATGTAGGCTACAAAGCCAGGGCTGGGGGTTCATAGGCACCCATGAAACATGTAGGAAATATATAAGCCTTTACAGGGTCTTCTTCCTTTGTTGTAGAGAGTACTCTGTTTCTAAAAGGAATCTCTAAATGATCCCAAGACCACAGGGCTTCACACCTGGATGTAGGCCCAACTCCTCAGAAGCCTCTGGCTGAGACACAGAGGAAGACCTCCCCTTTCTACTCCCACTCAGTTCCCACCAGCCCTCCACTTAGATATTTCTCAGGTTTCCATGCTGCATCCTGCATCACCACCTCTGCACCTTCCTATGGGCTCAGCTCCCTCAGTCAACGTGACTGCTTCTGGCACATTCTCGGTGTGACAAAACACTTCACTGGTTCTTCTTCCTCTGACGCCTTACTTGCGGTGTGGTCCTACTGTCCAGTTGGTTCCAAACCTGAGCGGAGCTCATGGTCCTTAAATGCTGGTCTGGGACTGGATCTATTGGGCTGTTCATAACTTCTAGAACCCTGGGGCTACCCTAGATACACCAAATTCCCTTTCCCAGGGAGGCTCCTGGAAGTTGCTGTTGACCATGTTTGGGAACCCTGCTGGCTACAGATAAGCCAGTGTTTGCGCTCAACCTGTGGCTATACTTCTGCTCAGTCTTTCTGTGAGTCTTGACTGTGGGCAAGGCCAGCTGCATAGTTGGCAGGTGCAGTGAAACATGAGAAATTAGTAAGAATTTTAAGACAACAAACCACAGAACACTAGGCTTAGAGGAGGTCTCTTCAACCACAGCTTGTGTGTGACTACATGGCCCCATGCTCTGCTCCAGAGGAAATCCTGTGTCTTGCAATCGAGGCCTTACCCCCTTTGGTCCCAGATTGGGACTCTTTTCCTCTACCTGCTTCCTGTGGACTCTGCTATAATCTCGCTTGACTCTTTCTTGACTTCCTACTACATCATGTGCTGCCGCAGCCTGGACTCCTTGAGCTTCTGTGGCTGGGAGCACCCCCTTTCCCCATTACCCCCACCACTCATGGTCTCCTCCACCGTCTTCCACCTATAGGTGCCCAGCCATGCCGGAGGCACTGCCACCTCACTCTCCCCTCCTACATTTTCATGAATCCTGGTTGTGACTTTACGCTTTCCTTTACAGGGGCTTTGCAAGTATCTGCTGCAGCTTGCCATGGGTATTCCTTGGGGTGATATCTAGCTCCTTCTCTGGACTGAATTCTGGGCATCTAGGAGGAAGGCTTGGGTCTCATCACATTTTTGGCCATCCAGGGCTGGAGGAGCAGAGCGAGCCATGCTTGTGGCGTGGTACCTGTACACGAAGCTCGTACACCTCTTTCCGGAGCTGGGCAGGGCTCTGAAGCACAGAAATGGCTCCCGAAGTCTCATTAATTTCGAAGGCTCCGTCGCTCCCTGTCATAGAACAGAACGCTGCAGTTTAGCACAGGGCCACAGGAGGGAGCAGCGGAATCCTGTCATACACTCCTCCGGCATCGGCTCATGGAGGTCTCACAGAGCGCGATACAGTCAGTCATCTACGTATTGCCCTGGGGAAACCCAGTTTCAGAGGGGTCAAGCAATCAGTCTCATAGCTGGCATAGTTCTGCACTTCTGTCCAGCCCTCAGACTCCAACCTGTGTGCTTTCTCTTTCATGTCATACTGTACGTATCACATGTGTGAGTAGATACGTGTGGATGTATTAAAGAAAAAGGGATAGAGAGCTAGAAAGAGTGGAGAACACAGGGAGGAAGAGGGATGATGGCAGGAAAGAGCTGGGAGGGGGTGCAGGAGAGGGAGGGTGTAGAGGAGAGCTGAGGAGGGACGTGAGCTGAGTGTCCTGTAACTGGAGGGTGACTGTAGGGATGATGGGAAGGAAAGACAACCAGAAAAGGAGCCCATGCAGGGTGACGTCTGGGTGGGCACGTTTGTTCTCACGTGAGCCGCTGGAAGGCTGTTCACCAGTGTGCCTTAGGGGCAGTCTCAGGGGGCAGCGGTCTCTGGGTGAGCGTGTTACAAATACAAGCTTGTCTGAGATTAGGCTTCAAGTGTGCTGACTTGGTCTTCTGAGGGATGCATAGCCCACTGCAGGGACACCGTGGCCACAGTGCAGTTGCAGAAGAAGCATACTCCAGAGTCAGCCAACTTAGATTCAAATTGAGAAGTTGGGAGTACCTATCAGCCCGTCTGAACCTCAGGTTACTTGTCCACATGCAGGCCTAATACTAGAGAAATGTCACATCATTGTATTTGATTCATTTGACTATCTGCCACGAAACTGAAATGAATGAGGAAAAAACCAGGAATTTCAAGAGCGTGAGGGACATTGCTACCCATTCTGTGACTGCATGTCTGGGGCGAAGGGAGTGCATGTGAGTCTCTGGCCCTCATGTTGCTCTCTCTCACCGGATGTGAGGACAAGCAGAGATGAAGCAAAGTTGTCCCCTGACAGGCCAGCTCCTCCACAGCACCTTGTCATCCCTGTCAGATAAGTTAGAGAACAAGGAGTCAGCTGTGGCACAAAGCCAGTCACTCACCGTTCATGAGCCTGTAGAGGACGCGGTTGGGTTTGCCTCTGTCTCCATCTGTGGCGACCACCGTCAGAACCTCGGAGCCCTGACAGAACAGAGAGTTGCCTCAGGTTGATGGTCATGTGGGTGTCACCTCTCCCCAGACACTGACCCATCATGAAGCAGCGATATTACCCCACCCAGGAAAAGGGCTAGGCTTTGTGTGGCCGCAGAATGTGATCCTGCTCCGCTCTGCTCTGCTAAGGGCTTTCTGCACCAACTGTGATGGGGGGACGACCCGAGCCCCACTGCTTCCTGCCCCCAGGGTCGGGGCGTGGGTGGGCAGAGTCTCTAGGCTTTCTGATTGTCTCCTGCCCACATCTACTCAGTTTGCACTTTGCTGCTCCAACTCCAGCCTCACCCTGCCGCCTCACCATCTTTTGCCTTCATCTCACCCAGAGGTGTGGAGGGAGGAGGTGAGAGGCAAGTGGGAAGGGGGCTGGGTTCCATAGTGCCTCAGAAGTGAGATCTCAGAATTAAGATTTTTATCCCCCTCCCCCAGGAAGTTGGAATACAACTAGACAAATCCAACTGGACCACTGCCTGCAGATTCCCTCTAAGCACCTTCTTTGTGTCCTTCCCTCTGACTTACCCACTGTGACCTGGCCTGGTGCTACCTCTGCTCCTGGAACCTGCCTTGAGCCCTGACCCTCAGAACCCAGAAGGCCCTGGGTCTCCCTCAATCTTTCCTGCAGCCTCGCTAAGGAAAGCCAGCTTGTCTCTATCCCTAGGATGTCAGCTTCTGCTTGTTTCATAAAGTCAGGAATAATCAACAGAGTCAAGGGTGAGAAGCAATCCAGTTCCACAGCAAGCTGTGAGGGGGTCGCCCAGTGAGGTCCCTCTCCAACCTGGTCTCAGCCTACAGAGAGCTCGTGGTTGGAAATTCACATAAATAAGAGAGCTGAACTCCAAGGAGGCACAAGCTCCAGTGGATGTATGGCAGGGGCTGCGAACGAAGAGGGGCAGCAGGTGGCTGGTAAGATGGGGGACATATGCGCAATGGTGAGGCTCATGGGGTGGCAGAGAGCCCAGGCTGAGCAGGAGATTTGTCACGAAGCCAGAGGATTGAATGGGAAGGAAACTGAGACTGGCCTTCTAGCTGGGCCTAGTGGCGTGGTCGGTGAGGCTTATAGTGGTTCCAGCAGGAATCATGGGAGAATTGCTGGTTTGAGGGTCCTGGAGTATAAGACATCAGTTGAGAAGGCCCCAAGGGAAACTCCCCCTCTATGGGAGGTGTCACAAAGCCTCCACCAAGTCAGGCCTGAGAGTCACCTTTGCTTCTCTTCTCCCATCATTTCCAGGACTGACCTCTGCAGCTGGACCAGAGAAACTTGAATGGTTGCAGACATGCCTGGCCTGCTTTAGCACCAGGCAGATGCTGCACAACCAAGCACGAGCCTCCTTCCCCATGTTCCAGAGGCAAGAGAACTCGAGGGACCCCAGAACCAGCCTCTGTGAGGGGAGGGTGGCGGGAGGGGAGATGTGGCGAGGCCATCCATCCTCAGACCTGGGTTCCAAAGACCAACCAAGGGAACACTAGCAAAGACTTGGGGCCACTCACCGGAATGGTGTCCTCGTACACATAGCCATAGTAGGGTGTGCCCACAAAGACAGGGGCCATGTCCTGAACGTCCTCCACATTGATGGTGACAGTGGTGGTGGCTGAGAATACCACATCAGCCCCTCTAAGCCTGCCCCCACCATCCTGGGGAGAAATCAGGCCAGAGAAGGAGGGTGAAGACAGGGTGGACTCGGGGAACAGGCTCCACAGGAATATGCCTCCCGCTTCCTCCCAGGTCAAGGCTAGCTGCTCCCTCTGGACATCTATTTGTGCCTAGGTCTCTGGAGTTCCCTCTTCCCTCTCAGGGATGTTGGGAACATCACGGAAATGATGTGCGAAGGTTTCCAGTCAGGTGCATGCATCAGGTTACCTTGGATACAGGACTAATTAACTCTATAGGGACCAGTGCTAGAGAAGAAGGGATCAGAGATAAATTCCTACTCCTATCCAGAAACCAAGCCTCAAGCAACTCCTGAGGACCTTTCCATATGTTTAATCCTAGGGTCATGTAGTTCCAGGAATATGTCTTGGGCCCTCCCCTATCCAGTGGATAAGAGAGTGAGTAGCTAGCAGGTGCACCAGACCCCAGGCTGTAGGAGAATGGCCTATAGCCAACTTGTGATCTGCAAGGTGGCTTCCTGCAAAGGAATTCAGTAAGCCTAGTAGTGTGAAGGTTGGGGTTTCATCTCCCTAAGCCAAGGGGCTTGGCTGGGCACCTGTTGAAAACCAGCAGTTCAGAAACTGAAGTAAGGAACTTCATTAAGCTTCTGGAATGGGCACACAAGGAAACTGAGGCTCAGAGAGGGTAGTGGGTCACACAGCAAGGAGGAATAGGGTGAGTCAATATGGCCACAGAGAATTGTGAGGGTGACATAAGTCTCTGTGCCAGGGATACCTGGTACTTTGAAGGGGACCTAGCTTTTGCGTCTCTAGGGGGTCATATGCTTTCTCCCAGAAGGAGATGTGGCCTCTCCAGCTCATGGACACCAGACTCCCTGCAAATATGTCCAGGCAGAAAAGATTCCAAGCCACTGTCTCCCACTCTTCGTATCTCCAGCTCTTGCAGAGACCTGTTCCTTCATAGAACCTCACTGCCCCAACCCAGCAAAGGTTGAGGGGACTACTGGATGCTCCCCTAATTCCTTCTTTTGTTACCTTGGCCACCACAGTGACGAAATGAGCCCTTGACTTTTCGTAGTCCAGTGTGGCCCCAGCCTGGAGGCGCAGCACACCGCTATGGCGGTCCATGGTGAACTTGGAGGAGTGTAGGTTCTGTAAGAGTTGAGGAGTGGCTGGATTCAGAGAGGAACCAGTCTACACCAGGAATGCTCTTTCTGCATGCTGAAGAGATCATTGGCCTTCCTTGCAGGAACTATGGCCTTTGGGCTTGGGTTCCAAGTTGAAGGCCCCTGCCCTTTGAACTCTAGGGTTTCCATTCACCAGATCTTAGGTTTTCTTGGTCTAAACCAGAATGTTCCCTTTCAGCAAGGCCTATAGGATATATCAGGTAGAAATATCTGAAGCATGGTGATTTGGCGGGAACTGGGGCTTAAGTATTATGATGAAGGAGAGAGATCTGAGAACCCTCAAACCACTCCTAGTAAAATGGCTGTGACAGTTATAGGCAGTGCCTGACAGGAGATGGTAGGCAGCCAGGAGCAGACTACAAGAGCACCTACCTCTGGTGGGGTGCTCAGGGCTCCTTCTGGTTGGGGAAGTTCAAGTGGCAGGTTCCAGGGGATGTGACTGGAGTTTTACACTTAAATAATCTACACCACAGTCCGATAAGTATATGCTTTTATCATTTCCATTTTATACATGAGGAAGCTGAACTAGATAAGTTAAGTAATGTGTTGAAGGGTCCTCGCCAGTTCCCAAGGGTCCAGGGCATTTTCCCAGAACCTATAGTTTTGTAGTTTTGGTCTTGAGACTGCATTGTTTTGGTATTTGTGAGGGGAGGCGGTGAGCTATGGAGAACGAGGAAATACTACAGAAACAGCACCCTTATGAGCAAGGGTGGCTGGCTCTTGGGAGATCGCCTTTGTCAGCACTACATAGGTAGATGAGTGGGGGATGAGACAACCTGGGTCTCTTAATTGGGATTGGTCATTCTTTTCTTTTCCTTATTGACTATTTCAGGCCGAAATTAATTTCTTGCTTCTTAAGTGTATAAAGATTGCCTGGTCCTTCTCTGGAGAAAGAGGCTGGGGAAGCAGAGGGCTGAGGGGCCTGGGGCCCCAAAGAGAGAAGGGGTCAGGTCAAGTCAGAGGAAGGCAAGGTGGGTCTGTCAGGGAAAGAGGTCTTCTGTCCCTTTCTGTTCTCCATCCCTGGGGGTACTCTGGAAAATAGAGGCACTGGCCTGGGGGCCCTAATGGTGGGAGTTAAGGACATTCCTGTGTCCTCTCCATGTCGGCACCCTGGCTGCATCCTGTATGTCCCACCTCACCTGCAGGAAGTAGGTGACACTCCCTCCAGAGCCTGTGTCCTTGTCAACCGCATGAACCTTAAAGATGCTGCTTCCAGAAGGTGTGTCCTGAGGGGTCACAAAAAAGGGTATCAGTAACAAGACGCTGGTGAGGCAGAGGCATGGGGCCTATGATGCAGAGTGATGCCTGAAAAGTGGTGAGGGGGTGGTGACAAAGAACCCCCAACCAGGAGGGAGGGGGCAGGGCCAGGAGTGGATCCAGGAGGGGAGGAAGGAAAGGGGAAGGACAAAGATAGGCGAGGGGCCCAAGGGTGCCCTTGAGGGAAAGTGAGCAGCAAAAGTTAGACCCCTAAAGAGATAAAGGATTTAAATACGGAATACTAATTTGTAAATGAGGACACAGTTGTTTTATAAATACAGACATATGCTGGGCGTGGTGGCGCACGCCTTTAATCCTAGCACTTGGGAGGCAGAGGCAGGCAGATCTTTGTGAGTTCAAGGCCAGACTGGTCTACAGAGTGAGTTCCAGGCCAGCTGGGACTACAGGAAGACCCTGGCTCGAAAAGACCAAAGAGAGAGAGAGAGAGAGACAGAGAGAGAGAGAGAGAGAGAGAGAGAGAGAGAGAGAGAGAGAGAGACAGAGAAATCAAGAGTGAAAAATCCCAGGCTGGAGAGATGGCCTAGCGGTTAATAGCACCGACTGCTCTTGCAGAGGACCCCGGTTCTATTCTAAAAATGTGGCCATATCACAACCCTAAACCATAAATACAGACATATTTAGGATCACCGGTGATCACATACACACACACAGTGTAGAGTGAGAATGAAGTACCTTCCCCCACTAACAGCAAACATTTTAAACTGTGAGAACTCCTCCTGTTGGCAAAGGGTGACAGGAGACAGCTGCTCTTTTGGGTCACAGGTAGCCTTTCCTTTTGGAGAAGAACTTTGGCTGCATAAGATTCATATGTTTGATTCAGTACAATAACTTCAAATTTTTTGTATCATAAGGATTTTCTCTTGTACTGGAGGGCAAACCCAGGGTCTCGGTCATGAAAGGCAAGAGCTTGGCCACTGAGCAGCACCTCCAATCTGGAGATGGGAGGGTCAAGTGGACATAGGAGGATCAGAAGTTCAAGGTCATCCTTGGTATACAGTGAAACCGGCCTGGGTTAATTCTGTCTCAAAATAGAAAACTCCCAAAATAAAGCCACACAATTCTCCAGCCTCAGCCTCTCGAGACATTAGGCTACAGATGTGTGCCACCAAACCCAGCTTGAAACCACTTTAAATTAAAGAATAATAAAGAGAGAAGACATTTAAAGTTTAAGTATTAAGTATAAGAGGATGCTTGGGCTCCATTAACTGCTCAATTGACAGAAACTAAAAAAAAGATAAATCTAGGCCATATTTTATATATAATACAGTACATCAAATGGGGAGCAGGAGGGAGAGGGGTGGATGGTGGTTGGAGCTAAGTATAATCAAATTATATTGTATGAAACTCACAAAAATTCAATAAAGATTTAAAAATGATAATTAACAAAACTTGACAATCAATAAGGAAAATGCTCATCTTATTAATGAAGTATAAAAACAGGATACATAAAGCATATATTTAGTATTATCACAGTTATGTTAAACACAAATAAGGAAAAAACAAACCCCTGTAACCACAAAAAATTTCTAAAAGGAAATACACCAAGATTTAATAGTATCTCAAGTTATGGGGAGTGAGAGTTTTAAAAAATGCATTTCACTTTTCTACAGCGAGCATGCATTAGAGTTACAATGGAAGATAGCAAATTGGTGTCCTGTCAAATAACCAGGACCACAGAAGGGTGTGGTGGCAGAGGTGGGGAAGGATGAGATGGCCCTCCAGGGCGGGCAGTGAACAATGGACAAGTTCTACATTCGAGCCTCTGGTACCCTGGGAAAGTCATAGGACAGCCCTGAGGCAGCCATGGGCCCAGGTGGGAACGCCTCCTTTCAGCCATCCCTCACTCACCTCGGGAACCAGGACTACGTAGGGCTCCTGGATGAACCTGGGTGCCTCATCATTGGCGTCAGTCACCAGTATCACAACTTTTTCTGCTACCTGAGGAGAGGGGTCAAGAGTTAGGGCACCGAGACCTTGTCATGGGATTAAAACTATAACGGCCTCTAACACTAAACACTTCCAAGTTTATTTGCTCTCCCTCCCTTTCTCCCCTCCTTCCTACTTTTATGCTTTCATACAAGTATTGTTAAGCAACCATTTGATGGGACATTAGCTTTGAGTCACTATGGTAACAGAAACCAGAACATGGAGATACCATTTAGAGCAACAGTGTGACGTGAAAGTCCAGAAAGCAAAAAACAAAAAACAAAAAAACCCCCAAAACCCCCAAACCAAAAAACAAAACAAAATAAAAAACCAGCTGGGTGTGTTGGCACACACTTTTAATCCTAGCTCTCAGGAGGCAGAGGCAGGTAGATCTCTGTGAGATCAAGGATAGCCTGGTCTACAGAGCAAGCTCCAGGTCAACTGGGACTAAAGGGAGACCCTGTCTCAAAAATACCAAAAAAAAGACTATACTTTCAGGGATCATTTCTATAGTTTGTAACTAGAGAAGTTTCTCTGACTGTGTAGAGTACCAGAAACCACGAGGAGGAGACGTGCTCCCTCCTGAGCGTGAAGCCGGCTCTTAGTGTTGCTCTTTTGCAACTGCTATCTGCCACTGATGATCGTTCTGCTCTTCTTTTTGGGAGAGTCAGAGGGAGGGAGCACAGTCTGAGTGGTAAAAAAAAAAAAAAAGAAACGAAGAAAAAGAAAGTGCAGAAAGCAGGGCTCTGCACAGAAGTTCCACCACGGGCAGTACAAATGTGCCCTTCCAGCTGAGGGCTGCATTCAGAGGCCCCAAGCAGAGGCCCCAAAAGGACTCTGAGGTGTGTCAGTGGGCAGCTAGGAGTTTCTGGAACAAGAGGCATCAGCCTTTCAGTGGGTTTGCCAGAGAGAACGGGTGGAAATGAGTCAGGAAGCAGGGGTCAGTGTGCAAGGCAGAGAGGAGAGAGATAGATTCACAGGGAATTCTGAGCACAGAAGATTCTTGGCTGCGTCTGTGAAAAAGAGCTGGGAGAGGCAGATGGCACCTGACAACAAGGCCCTGAAGAGCAACTTGGATTTCATCCTGAGGGAGGCGAGGGCCAGCTGTTGGCGCTTTCAGAACTGGGGTGTGGCCAGATCTAGGTTTCACAGTGACAGATGTGACAACACTTTGAATGTGGCGTGGTTGCCCAGGAAGCCCCTGGGACCTGTTACAATTATCCTGGGCAGCACTGATGGAGCTGGCAGGAAGTGGGCTGGGGGGTAGGGAAGAAGCGAAGGAGAACACCTGGGTGCCAGGCATTTGGCTCATGACTAGGCAGGAGCCATGAGCCAGTGATAGAAGTTGGCAGATGAGAAATGGGCAGACAGGTCTGAGAAGATTCTGGCAGTGTGGGCGAGATCTGTGAGAAGCTCAGCTGAAAGGACTTGCTCTCTCCTTATTCTCTTCCTTCCTTCCCCTCTGTCCTTACTGGGAGCCTCTGATGTGAGTACTTTGGGAAGGTCTTCCCTGGCCTGGGTTTGGGTTGACTAGGGAGTCCCAGTGCAACAAGAGGATCCATGCACTTCTCAGGCCCCGATGCTGTGTATTGAGGGCTGACTCACCAAGTTCAGGCCATCCGAAATGCTGATGATGGCTTCGATCTCATCCTCTCTCTGTGAAACACAGGAGCTGAGTAAGTTTGACATGCTGCAGGGTCACATGGACTGGAGGCTTCGCTGAGCTCTCTGACTCATCAGGGGCTGTGTCAAAGGAGCCCAGGAGTAGAGTGGGGCGGATGGGGCAGACAGTGTGCAAAGCCTGGTGAGCTGCCTGTGGGGCTTGGTTGTTAAGGGGTTCTCACAGATCCAGAGGGTCCTTGTGTCCTGACAGAAGATGTTAGCTACCCTGCTAGAGGAAGGGGAGAGGCCAACCCTGGTGTGCTTGAGGGAGGAGTTTCCTGTCTTCTCTTTCCCTCTTCCCCTCCCTTATCGCCCCACACCTCTGTGAATTCTGGAGTTTGGACTGGTCCATGTCTATGCTGTCCCAAGTAAGGACATAGTGGGAACTCTATGAGGTCACCAGATCTCCACACATGCAGGGCAATATGTTCGCTTCCATCTACCTTGACTGTACAGTCCTCAGCACAGTCTCTGAGTGCTGCCTTCCCCTGCAGCCCCTACTTTCCACCCCTTCCCTGACATGTGGCCAGTGGAGCAGCATCTGGCAGCAGGCTCACAGCAGAGGTCCAGGTACATAGTCAACTATGGCACCCGGTGGGCTCTGGAGGAATCTCATGCTGCATCATCCCAAGTTCAGAGGTACCCAGAGGAGAGGAACATTTCCAAACTTGGATGTATCCTCTCAGCCTCTCCTGAGTCCGGCCTGCGGAGCTCTTTGTGGCTTGTGGGACCCATCCTACGAGGCTTGGGAAAAACTCTTTAGGTGGATTCTTTTAGAAACTGGAGTGGAAACACTTTTTTTTTTTTTAACGTAGATGTGCTTAAAAGATTAGCAGGGCTGGAAGGTGCCCCTGAAAGAAGCTCGATTGTTTCCCGGGGAGGGGAAAGAGAATTCTGCCATTGGGTAGCAACTTACAGCAGAGTTGCCATATGGGGAGACAACCCCTTCCAGTCCCAGATACTCTTGTAGAGAGCAGCAGGGGCGGGGGGGGTTCTTGAACACCCAGAAAGCAGTAACCCCAAATTGCTCTGTGCAAGTTTCTATACCTCTCTGTCCAGTTCTTCAACCAGGGTGATGTTTCCAAAATTGGGATCAACAGAAAAGATGCTTCTAGTGCTGGGGTCAAAGCTGATGTGGTAGGAGACGGGGTCTCCCTCGGGGTCAGTCCCATTCAGGGTGTACACATGAGAACCTGGGGGGAGACACAAGGGGACATCTAGGAGCTAGGACTCAACTTTTCCTGCAAGTACAAGGTGCTCAGAGCTCAGATTCAATGGTTCATGGAGTGAATATTCGGTTGGGTATCCCAGGGCCAGCGCTGATCCATGTTTTCCTGGAGCTCAGGATGCTGCCTGCATCCCACATTATCTTTATTCTCCACAGATGCTGCTGTCATTGTTATAATCTGCAGTGTCGATTACGGAGGGCTTCAGGTGGGCTGTGCTAACTGGAGTCACATTTCCTCTGGTGGACTCCCAGGATGGGGAGTCAAGGGGAGGAAACTATACGCTCAGGCAGGGGGTAAGAGCTGCACCCTAGTGGGGGACTGGCTCTTTGGGGATTTCTGAACACAGACACCTCTGTTCTGCTCTTCACCAAGGGCTAGATAAATCCTGACAAGGTGAAGTATAGGGTGTGAAACTCCTTTCTTCCCCTCACTCTGCAGATCTTAACCAGTTGCAAGTTTTTTTTTTTTTTTTTCAGTCATTTTAAGACCTAGAGATGGGGGGGGAAGGAACTTCTGTTTGCTCAAGGTCACAGGGGCCCTAAGGAGCAGCAAGTCACACCCCCCTGCAGAGAGAGCCAGCCCACCCATCTTTAGGTCCTCATCCTGGTCTCCAGGACTGGTCCAGTTTAGGTCACTATGGCCTCCGTTCCTGCCATTAGCCTGGGGTATTCATAGCACAAACAGGGCAGCCCTGGGAGCCAGCCCCACCTGGCATGGGTGCTTCCATAGGCTCAGAGGAGTCACGGGTTGTGTCCCTGAGTTCTGGGGAGGCGAGGTTCCCCTGGGGCAGGCTGTGGCTAAGGCTACTTACTCACCTACAGGAGTGTCTTCCGGGAGGCTGAAGAGGGCCATGTTTCCATTACTGCTGCCTGCTCCGTTGTCGAAGAAGTGTGGGGCGAAGTTGGCCTGGGCTAGGAAGAGAAGGAAGACAGAAGGACAAACAGACACCCAGACACCCTCTGGAGCGTGCATCGCACCAGCCAAGTCACCTGTCAGGTCCCTCTGCTGGCTCTGTCTCTAACTCCAGTCCTCCCTGGAGTGCCTGGGGAGAGTGCGCTTGGGCTGGCCCTGAACTTTGGGGGAACACATATTGGGGGGGGGTGCCTAGAAACCAGGCGGAGGACAATCCCACCCTATCAAAGTGCTGACTGTGAAGCGGAGCTCAAAGGGACGGTGCTCAGGCCAAGGTCACACTAGAAGGCAAGACTCCGTAACCCTGTGCAGCAGCAGGGCAGACCGGAGAGAGGCGCCTGGGAGCTTGCTACTGTCTCGCCCTGCGGCTCGAAGGCTCCCTCCTTCCCAAGGTCCAGTGCAGCACCAGTCCCCGCGCCCCCTGAGAAGCACCGAGGCGCATCCTCCTTGGCCTCGGCCACTTACCTAGGCAGAAGTGCAGCAGCCCCAGGGCCAGGGCAGCAAGAGGCCCGCACCTCATGTCTTCGCGGGCTGTCGCCGAGGCCGGGTGCGGGACCTGGGAGCATGCCCTGAGCACCAGAAGAGAGCAGAGATGACAATGTGGGTGGCGGTGGCGGCAGCGGTGGCGGGAGGGGAAGCAGGGAGGGTGCGCGGGCGGTGCAAGGGCACTAAGCGGATGACACGCGCGCAGATCCAGAAACTGGAGGGCTCCAGCCCGCTGCCTAGAGACCAATTAGTGGATGCAGAGCTGAGGAACCAGCTTAGAGCCGCTGGAGGGAGGGCGGGACAAGGCTACCTTCCTTCTACCACGCCCCCTGTGCCCATGCACCCGGGAGCACCAGGTCCAGAGGTGGAGCTTTGTAATGCGAAGGAGTAGAGTGCCTTGCCCCCAAGGCTGCCTTGAGCTTGAGCTGGCCACAAGAAATTCCAGCTCCCTCTGGCCCCTGAGTTTGCTGATGTTCTAAATGCACAGAAATTTTCTTATTTTAAAATTTTTCTGCCGGAGCATGGCGGCGCATGCCTTTAGTCCCCGCACTTGGGAGGCAGAGGCAGGCGAATCTTTGTGAGTTTAAGGCCAGCCTGGTCTACAGAGTGAGTTCCAGGACAGCTGGAGCTACAGGGAGACCCCGTCTCAAAAATAAAATAAAATAAATAAAATAAAAATAAAAGAAAATTAAAAGAAAAGACCAAAAAAATTTTTTTTTCTGTGACTTCCAGGAAGTTGGCAGATCTGTCTGAGAGATGAAAATAAAACAGGCAGGAGACACCCCAGCCTCTGTCTAAGATCCCAAGAGGAGAAAGGAGAGACGAGACAAAAGACGATGGAGATGGTATTGTCTGTCCATCCCAACAGCCTGGTTAGTTTTGAGTGAGACCAAAGGAGCAAGGGGGTGGATCCGGGGTGAGCGGAATTAGGACCCCACCTGGAATGGGGACGGGGAGAAGGGAAGCTCGGGAGCCTTCCTGCTCCGACATGGGGGATAGAATCCCACTCCTCTTCCAGTGGGGATGAGGAGCACGGCACAGGGCAGTCATCTCAGTGCCCGGTTACTTTGCAGGCTGCCCTTGGGGTGGTGTGTCTTCCTAGAAAGGAGACACTCTGTTCGCTCCCTGGAGTGGTCTCCACAGCTAGGGTCTCAGAATCCTCCTGTTCCAGGGGTTGTCAAGGAAGCAAAGCACCAACAACCCCTGGGCAAGATCTCCCTGATCAACTAACTCTTAGCAAGTGTCAGGGATTCAAAGATCAAGAGAAAGGAGCTGAACCTGCTCACCAAAAAAGTACACCAAGTTGCACTCAGTCTGACCAAAGGCCTACGCAGTGAATCCCCGGCCCTGTGGCTGAAAATATGCACAGGCAATTGCACAGATGGTTCTGCATCTTTGCTTTTCAAGGTGGTAGGACAGAGTCAGGTCCTGCATAGAGAGGAAAAAACAAGTTTGCTAGAGATCACTCAGAGTCAAGGCTTCCTGAAGCAGGTGTCTTATTGATGAGTCAAGAAGATCTCACTCTCTGCATCCTGTCCACTAGGTGGTTCCTTTAGGTCTGACTTCTGTGCCCTAGGATCACATTGAGTGTTGACTTGTACTGGAGAGGGATGGAAAACATGAGGGCACATGCCAGCCTAGTATATGCTGTGTGTGTGTGTGTGTGTGTGTGTGTGTGTGTGTGTGTTCACTTTCAATAACATTGTCTCATTTAAACTACACAGTCCTTCTGGTATGATTGTGAAAGCTTTATAGAGGAAAGATTTAAAGCTAAAAGAGGGCAGGTCACTTACCTAGACTCACCGAGCCACTGAGGGCCAGAGGTTGGAGGCACACTACCGAAAAAAAAAAGTAAAATAGAAATAATGAGCCAGGCTTGGTGGTACATGTCTTTAGTCCCAGCACTCGGGAGGCAGAAGCAGGTGGATCTCTGTGAGTTCAAGGCCAGCCTGGTCTACATAGTGAGTTCCAGGCCAGCTGGGAGCTAAAGGGAGACCCTGTCTCAAAAAGAAGACAAAAAATTAAAATAAAATAAAAACTAACATATACTACAGAATGCATGAAATCCATTGGGGGGCATATGGGGAGAGGAGACGGGGTGGAGGAGTCTTGATTATGATTAAGATGTACTATATGAAATGCACAAAAACTCAATGAAGATAAAAAATAGGAACTGATTAGGTGGAAGGTCACAAAGCTGCGGAAGTTTTAACCTCTGGGCTTTCCCTCACTTATCTATCCCTTCTAGATCTCTAAATTCATACTTGGTCCTTATATTTTCCTTAAAGAGTCTTC
This sequence comes from Rhizomys pruinosus, assembly GCA_009823505.1. NCBI lineage: Eukaryota > Metazoa > Chordata > Mammalia > Rodentia > Spalacidae > Rhizomys > Rhizomys pruinosus. The sequence continues at coordinate 153,281 of VZQC01007669.1, read as the reverse complement.
CTTGCCCACAAATGTTCAAGGTAGAGGAAGAGATCCCCTTTGCCAAGGACTTAAAGGTTTCCAGGGGTTCAGGATTTTAGTGTTAAAATCAAGAAAGTCTGAGGTAACCTGGGGTGGGTGGCTGTAGTACATATGGTCCTGTCCTGGGAACTCCTTAAAACAGGTTTCTTCATTGTGGTTCTAGTCACACACCAGAATCCTGACCTGGTAGTCTACCTGGAGGGCTCAGTTTGCTGCACCTGGGAGAGAATCATCTACTGTGACACACAGGGCTTGGTCCTCACCTAGCAGATCCTGGGAAGCTTCAGATATAGCAATTACCTTCACCACCACATGCCCATAACCCATGAAAGGAGATTCATGAGAGTCTACTGCTGTGTCTTTCTGAATCAGTCCATGTTTAGTTCAGGTACTGGTAGTTGTTCCTCTGAGGTATAGTCATCAGTAAGCAAGACTTTGAGTGTCAACTGCCAACCTGGCATTCTTGTGTGTTCTTGCTCATTCTGCCAACACATCAGCCCAAGTTCTTGTGCAAGTCCACACCTTTGCCATTATTTGATCTACCAGAGCATAGTAAGCCACAGTCTCTGTCTGTGTACATGTCTATAGACACATGAGTTCTACAAAATGAATTTACAGACTCATTTGTACACACACACACACACACACACACACGTCTAGTTGGAGGGGTCACCTCTTCTGCCCCTCATGTCTGGGATGGTGAGACTTCTGTCCTGTATGTTAGCATCTTAAGCTACTTTGTCCAGCTGCCAAGTTTCAACAAGCTGATAACTCGTGATAGGGAAGGCCTGGTTGAGGGTGGGACTCCAATATTGAGCAGTGAGGTATTGTTAGATAAAGGGGCTATGAGTGGACTAGAATGTGTCACTTGTGTATTTGATATACTTGCTTCAGAAATGACATGTCAGAAAGTGTCTATTCTAGTCCACATGAGGTCCTGAGGATTACCGATTTCCAGCACCCCTGAGGGTACCCACCTGGTTAGAAGCTGGGAGTTTCCTTCCCAGCAGGAAGCTCTGGATTCAGTTGCTCAGCTGTACATTCAGTGTTCCTGGGGATCCCTGGGTACTGTCTTCTCTGCTTCTCCTCTATCTGCTATGTGTGTAGGCACAGGCCAGGCTCAGGGGGCTGCTCAGTGTCCTGTGTTGTGACCCTGCCTTAAACTCCCCTCCCTCTCTGGGGCCCTACCTCTCCTTTCAGCTGAAGGTATCTGCAGCTGGTACTGCTCCCCAAGAACTATTCATCTACCTAGTCGTCCTAATAACCATTCAGCAGGCCAACTGACTCCTGGATTGTTGTATGGGATTTTCAATATGACAGTCGTGCCTGGGCAGAATCTCTAGCCTTGGTGGGTCTGTCCCGTCCTCTAGTTGTGCCCTTTACTGTCTCGTCTCCTCCATGGCTGTGCCTTGGGGTAGAACACAGTGAAGAAGATCTGGTTTCCCAAGGATTTTCATCCTTGGCATACCTCTAGCTCTACCCTAACTGGCTGCTGCTTTGAACAATGCTAGAACCCTTAAAAGACAAGAGAGTGCAATGGTGTGTGAGTGCATATGTGTGTGTGTGTGTGTGTGTGTGTGTGCATTCATGAGAGAGAGAGAGAGAGAGAGAGAGAAACATAGAAAGGGAGCATATAATTCATATACATTATATACATGTATGAAAATATAATGAAACCCATTATGTATCATTAGTATATGCTAAACTTTTCAAGAAAAAAAATCATATGATAATGAAAAAGAAATGAAAGTGACAAGTACACTAAGAAGAAAGACCAGAGCTATAATCTGTCTTCCCCAGGTTCTGTGACATCTGGGGAAGGGAGTCTGCTTCAGTCATAGGCTGCTTTGGTGCTAGGTGTTGGTCAGCTTTCTGTTCCTATAACAGATCCCTGAGGTAACTGACTATAAAGAGTGGAAAATGAGGTTTCAGTCCATGATCTGTTGGTTCTCTGTGTTTGGCATGTGGTGGACCATCATGGGGACAGAATGATGAAGCTACAACTCCACAGTGCTTTGGAAGGGGGCTTACCCTGGACCACTGACCCCCAGATGATCCAAGTAGTCTAAGTCTCTGTGGTGGTTTGAATGAGTGTCTCCCATAGGCTCGAGGTATTCAGATGTTTGTCTCCAGTTGGTGGCGCTGTTTTTGGAGGTCTTGGGGTGTGTGGCTGTGCTGGAGGAAGTGTGTCACTGGGGGCAGGCTTAGTGAGTTTTAACAAGCCTTGTGGTCTACAGTCGCCCTCTTTCTGCTTCCTGTGCTCTTTGCAAGATGTGACCCTCGGTTTGCTGCTCCAGATCCAGCTGCCACGCCTCCCACCACAATGGACTCTAATTCCTTGGAACTGCCAATCGTAAGCTCAAATAAACTCTTCCTTTTATAAATTCCTTGGTCATGGTGCTTTATCACAGCAACAGAAAAGTAACTAATACAGTAATTTGGTACCGAGAGTGGGGTGTTGGCTGTGAAGAACCTGACCATGTGGATGTTTGGAGAAATGTGGAAGACTTTGGAACTTTGGGCTAGAAAAGCTGTTGACTACTGTAAGCAGAGCTTAAGGGGCCATTTTAGTAGAAGCCTGGAAGAAAGCATGGGTGCAAAGATGTGGTTCCAGGGGAAAATAAAGACTTAGGCAGCAACCGGGATATTTTGATATTTTGATAAAGAGTCTGGCAGCAGTTTGCCCACAGCCCAGATGCTTGCCTGATGCTAAGTTAAAAAGCAATGGACTGATGTCTTTGGCCGAGGATATTTCAAGACAGCCTAATGTAGAAATGGTGGCGTGGCTTTTAATGGTGAATATTGTGCAGATCTACAGTGAAGAAGAGCAGATGGGGCAGAAAGAAATGCATAATGTACAGTTTGGATCTGATAACTGCACTAGGAAGATTAAAGGTGGGGCCAAGGCTTGTGAAGGAGAGTTTCCTTTTGATAAGGAGATTAAAATGATTGAGGAAGGGCCTCGAGATTTACAAGTAAACAAAAGAATCAGTACCTTCAGGGCAAGACCACACCCAGCTAATCCTCCAGCATTTGAAAGGAAAATACTGAAAGCGTTTTCTACTCCAACAAGTCCAGGGCAGAGAAAAATTGCAAATGTGGTTGAAATAGGCCAGGGTCCATCCCAAAATTGCAGCCAAACTCAGCAGTTTCATTCACGTGGTGCTGGCTTTAGAGGCATGAAGTTTGCAAGAGTGAAGGGGTCATAAATTCTTCCTCCATGGTTTCAGAGAGCTGCCAAAGTCAGGCAGAGCGCAGCAGGGGTGTCCCTGCATAAAGTAGGCCCTGATAGGCCATTGTGTGAAGCTGTGAATGTGAAGCCTGGTTGGCAGCGGAGACCCCAAGAAGACATTCGAGATGCCAGACCTGTGAGATATTTGCCAAGGAGAGCTGCATACAGGGAGTGGTACCAGCCTAAGAAAGAGATGTGTGTTGCAAGCAAAGCTGGAAGAGCTGAGCCATCTAAGCCCTTTGGAAGTCAAGTCCCAGAAGTTGCATGTGGAGCTAGTGGACTTGGTGTTTGCCCTGCTGGTTTTCGGTCTTGTTTTGGTCCAGTATTTCCTCACTATGCCTCTATTCCTCCCTTTTGGAATGGGAATATGTATTCAGTTCCACTGGGAACTGGGAGTACATTGGGAGTATGTAATTTGTCTTTTGATTTTACAGGAGCTTACAGTTTGGGAGACTGGCCTGAGTCTCAGAGGAGACTTTGGATTGTGGACTTTTGAATGGCATTGAAACTGGTAAAGACTGTGGGGACTTTTAAGGTTGGACTAAATGCATTTTGCACTTTATATGGTCAGGAGCCTATGGGGGCCAGGGAGTGGAATGTGGTGGTTTGAATGAGTGTCCCCCATAGGCTGTAAGTATTCAGACATTTGTCTCCAGTTGGTGGCGCTGTTTTTGGAGGTCTTGGGGTGTGTGGCTGTGCTGGAGGAAGTGTGTCACTGGGGGCATGCTTAGTGAGTTTTAACAAGCCTTGTGGTCTACAGTCACCCTCTCTCTGCTTCCTGTGCTCTTTGCAAGATGTGACCCTCGGTTTGCTGCTCCAGATCCAGCCACCACGCCTCCCACCACAATGGACTCTAATTCCCTGGAACTGCCAATCGTAAGCTCAAATAAACTCTTCCTTTTATAAGTTCCTTGGTCATGGTGCTTTATCACAGCAACAGAAAAGTGACTAATACAGCCTCATTTTACAGATGGGGAACCTGAGTTTGCGAAGTCACCTGACCTCCTCCACTGCTACACAGAACTGTTGTTTAATCCCCAAACATAGCTCAGAAATTCATGAGGGTATTAACCACAGCAACTGTCCCAGCCCGGCAGGGACTGTGGACTCCTTTAGTTGCCATGGAAATGGTACACTTTCTCCAATGACCCTTACTCTACCCTCTAAGTGTGCCTGGATTCCTCAAGGACCCAACAAGACAATATGTGAATTCCAGTCTCATTATTTAGGTCACTTAGACATGTTTAGAGTTTTCCCTCCAAGCATGAGTGGCCACATTCATGACTTGCCCTGTCTATTCGTGAGCAAGGTTCTTCACTGCTGAGAAAGTTTAAAAGCCTATAGTGCAGGTGGTGGAACTCCTGAGGGAGAAAGGAGATGTTTAGCCTTTGCAGGAAGTACCACCCACCTCCTGGGGAAATGGCCTCTGGTGAGCTTAGAAATCAGTCTCTAGATTTCCCTTTAGAGAAAGGACAGATGCACAGGAGGGGTGGGGGCTAGGTGCCTTGTCCTCAGCTCACTTTTGCTTATGGCCCGAGCTGCACTAGGGCTGGTATCTTGCAAGGCTGACCTCTGCTGCACCCTTGTGTAGCAAGCGGCTCCTAGCTGGGACACCGAGGTCCCCACCCCAGGAGGTGCTCCTCTTCTCCAAGGCCAGGCTGTGGCCTCCTGTTACTGGTATGTGTTAAATTGTCGCGTCCCTTCACCCCTCAGGGGTACCAGGGCTTCCACTGTGTGCTTCCCTTTGCTGTGCCCATTTTTAGAGCTCGAGCACATGTGTGAAGTCTTGAATTTGTGTTTCTTTACCTTTTTTGAGTAGGGACCATGGAGGGAGCTAAGAATGATGGACAATACACGGGACAAGACAGTCTTCTCATTGCTGGTGAGAAGGGGGCCCCCTCCAGCCCCCAGCATGGGTCTGAAAGGACCATGTAGTGACTGTGGATGCCCATGGAACTCATTCCACCGCTGTTCAGAGCCCGTTCCTTCCCTCTGAACCTCTCCTACCGCAGCTCATTCTAGCTCTGCTACCTGTGTTCTCTTCTGCTCGCTTCCTTCCTTGTTCTCCAGACAACTCCAAGCTTCCAGTGATGCTCTGGGCACTCGTCTTCTGCTTCAACCTGGCCCCCAGTGTTACTGACCAGCTAGTTGCTGAATTCGGCTCCAGTTCTCAAGGTTCCATGCCTCTACCTCATTCTGACACATACACAGAGGAACACACACACACATACACAGAGGAACACACACACGTATACACAGAGGAACACACACACACAAACACACACATACATACACACAGAGGAACACACACACATACACAGAGGAACATGCACACATATATACACATGCACACAAGCACACACACATACACACACAGAGGAACACACACACATACACAGAGGAACATGCACACATATATACACATACACACATAAACACACACACATACCCACACCATACATACACACACACAAACATAGAGGAACACACACAACCACACACACACACAAACACACATATGCACATACACACACAAACATACATACACAGAGGAACAGACACATATACACACATACACACACATACACACACAGAGGAACACACACACATACACACAAACACATACACAAACACACACACAAACGCATGCACAAACACATACACAAACACACACACCATACATACCAACACAACACATGTAGTGTACCACATACAGCATAGCACACACATCGCGTCTCCTATACACACACCTCATGCACACATCTCTCTCTGGCTAGGATTCTCTGTCTCATTAACTGACCTTGTGCCTCAGCTTCTCATTTTTTCATTCCTCTCTTGCACTTCACCCTCAGTGCTTTGCCTTGTGATTACAATCTTGGGGCACAATGATGACCTCTCAGACGTCAGAGGTCCGTATTCTTTGAGCCTCAAAATCCAGGGTAGGGTGTGAGTATTGCCCACCTTGGGAATGGGTGACTGGAGGTGTGATTGAGTAAAGAGCTATGAAAGAACAGCTATGAAAGGGAGGTGGAAATGTGGTCCATGACAAGTACAGGCTCTGACTTGCCTGCTCATCAGCTTCAGAGCAGGTGGGCCTGATGCTCTCACTCAGGCCTGTGGGTGAGGCAGAAATGAGAGGTGGCTTCTCACCTTGTTGGAAGGATCCGATTAGAGGGAGCTTTATTGAGACAAGCCTCTTAGATGTGAGCCATCTGTCCCCTCCAAGCTCTGAGCTCACTGTGAGCATAAACACTGCTCCTAGGTAGGCCAGGAGCCTTGGGGGATTCTCTGAGCCTAACACGTTGCAGGCACCTGTCCACCCGCTCTCTGAGTAGGTCTTGCCTGTCATTTTCTAGGAAAGCAAATTGTCACCCTTAAGTCACACAGTGAGTGTTGGGCAGGGATAGGTTCTGTGTCCTGGCATGTTACACACAGGTGCCTGGCTACTATCCCATTTCCTTACGTGGTCAGACTGATGGAGGTGAGGCCTTGAGTTTTTCAGGGCACTTCCCTTTCAGTAGAATATTGTGCTTCGGGCCCTATCACTAACCTTGTCAGGCAAGGATGGCCCATGCATGCATGTGCATGATTATTATTTATTAGTTTGAATATTATTTCCAGCTGACTCACTGGAGTTTAGAAGAGGCTCCTTTAGGAACCATTGTGATTAAATGCCAGGAGCTTGGGCCCAACAGAGGGTGCCCAAGATGTTACAGTCCTGGTTGACAACATAGATCTTGCCACCCTGCACTCTAGCAGGCTTCGAAGTCGCTGGAATTGTAGCTGCCACAGGTTCTAATGGAATTCTTGACTTCTGGTCTGGCAGGGCTGTGAAGACATGCTGAGCTGAGCTTGGATCATATGGTAACTCTGAAGGTTGGGCACAGTTGGATCCAGGATTTGGAGTTCTAGAATGGCCCCTGGCTGTCTGAAGTGAAGTTCTTCAATATCACAGTTCACTGCCATGGTGAAGGTTGGGAGGGAGCAGCCAAGGCTTCTTGTGTCTCTCCAGTTGGGTAGGAGGGTCTCAGCTGGGTAGAGTGAGCGCTACACCTGTGGGAGAGCCCCGGGCACTACCCAAGCTGGTCTGCATGGTCTGCAGAGCCTCGGGCGGTGTCCTGGGGATGAGTGACAGAACACAAGAAGGAGGCAGGGAAGGGGGTAGCAGGGTGGAGAAAGAGAGGAAGACACCATTAAGACTCATGATTAAAAACAACATTTTAAGCACAAATAATCAGATATCATGCTCCTCTCTGGAGCCTGAAAGGGCCTTACCTGACAAATAATGAAAATAATACTAGGCAACTGTTATTGTTTTTTTGTAAGAGAAAAAAAAGACATGAATGAATGGAGAAAGTTATTAAGTTATGGTAATGAGATTATTGTTTCCCTCTTGACTTTATATCATTCTGCACTGCAGTATGTACAGTAATGTAGTATGTGCAGTAATGACACAGATCTTGGAGCTGAATCATTTAGATTCTAGGCCTGTAGCAGTTACTAGCCACGTGACCTTCAACAAGTTACTTGAAACTCTTCTGAGGTTTGGTCCCTCATCAATAAAAGTAAAGAGTAGCAATTGTATCTAAGTTTCAGGATTACTGTCAGGATTAAATGTGTTAGTAGACATGAATAATGCATCTAGTAATTTTGTATAACACTACCATATGAAGAACAAATTTAATTTTCATAATTCATCCCCAGTCTCATGTATTCATCACAAATAAGCACAACATTAGAATGATTTCTTTTCATCCATTTCTTCCAACGGGAATGTGTCTTTATCTTCCTGTAGGGATAATTGTAGCAAAATATAATGTAACTTACTCTTTTTGTGTAAGAATTTTTACCAGCATTTTCGAGGCCCATTATTTCCTGACCAGTGTTCTCATCTGTCCCTGCCCCACCTTCAGATCCCAAGTTGGTCCTTTCTAGTCTAGTTCCTACGATCAGTACTGTGGCCAATTGACGGTAATGTGCCACCACTCTACTGCCACTTCTTACCCAGACATTTGGAATCTGTATTCTGCTCCTGCTATTTGGATGGCCTTGTGACTTGCCTTGACCTGCACTGTGTGTGTGTGCATGTGTGTGTGTGTAAGCATGTGTATGGAGGTATATGCATGTGGAGATGCATTTGTGTGTGTGGTGGGGGGCTTCATGTTGTTGCACCCAGGTCCATCTTCAGCTGAGACCCTAAGCCCCAAAGGTGGTAGAGAATAGGCAGGCTCAGCAGAGCTGCCTTTCTAAACCTGAGAAGAATGAGTGAGCTGGGCATGTGGTATGTGCATGTAATCCCAGCACTGGGAAGACTGAGGGAGGAGGCTAGTGAGTTAAAGGCCAGCCTGAGCTATATATTGAGACTATATCACAAACAGGCAAGCAAGCGAACAAACATGCAGACTCAGAAAATTATACTTACTACTATTCCCAAGGTGAGGGCTGTTTATTGAGCCATATGGATAAGGACTAGGACCAGGGACTGTTTTCTCTGATTGGCCCTGGAGGCAGAGTGGGCTGCCAACCCTCTCCAGGTCTGACTTTCTAGAGTTCGCTGTTCTATTTTCTCATGCCCACCCTGGTACTGCTATATGAAAACCCTCAAGCTGCTAGGCTTTCCCAATGGGTAACCTTTGTCCTGCAGCTAAGCACTTTTGGAAGGAACAGATAGTGGCACGGGAGGTCTCTGTACCCTGAGTCTGCCGGTGGGGGCTGAGTCATTTTGTTGGAACAGGGAGATTGGCACAGGTTCTCGGAACATAGGCATTGTCTCAGGTACCATGGGTCCTCCCGCATGACCTCCCAGGAGCTTCCTCTGGTGACCTCATAGAAGGAAGGTGGCCTGACAATGACTCTTGGGTCTTATACCTTTTAGCTGGTGGGACCCAAGAAACTGCCAGTCTGACTTAGGCCAGTGCTTGAGCCCTTAAGGGCCAACTCAATAGCCAACAGAATCAGTGTGTTGAATGTTCCTTTTAAAAGTGCTGCCAGAAAAGTGTTGCTATGCAAATCTCTCTACAGTTTTAAAATTACTTGAAGAAGTAATTAGAAGGAATCTGGTAAATACAATCACTTCAACCAGTCTACCACTTGCCCATTCGTCACTTCAACAAGGAATCCCTAGCCTGGCACATCATGTCCCATGGCCAGCAGAGCACTTAGCCACGGAGCCATGGAACGGCTTTAGGCTGAGAAGCTTTTGCTTTGAGGGCCTCTGTTGTCCCAGATGGTGTTAATTTCTCTTCTCATAGAAAGGGGACCTGGGATACATGAGGCTAGATTTCAAGAGTGTGACACATCCCGAAATCCTGCTATTGGTTACCCAACACTCTGATTCATTTTCTTTCCTTTTCTCTGGATCTCAGGGTTGGTCCTGGGAGATGCTGGCTGGAAGTACCAAGCCTGGGCAAGCATGCGTGCCCTCTGGGGTGGGTCTTGGGTAATCAACAGCAGTAATGCAGGAGAGAGAAGAGAAGCTGAGGAAGGAGGGGTGTCCACACACACAGAAGCACATGCAAATACATACATGCTTGAATACATATACACTTAGGTAACTGCACATACAAACATATGCACTGCTCATGGGTTCTGGGGTGGGTACATCTACAGACACCCAGCCTCCTCCAAAACAACAATGCGTGGTCACAGGGTCCCTAATGCTAAGTGCTCTGAGGGTGATATCCCATGACTCCTCACCACCACAAGCTGGAGCCTCCTGCCATACCCCCTATGAAGAAGAGGAGACTGAGGATCAGCCCCCTGTGGCCTGCCCAGGAGCACACAGCTAGCAGATGGTAGAGTGGAGACCCCCCCCACACTTTCCTTCCAGGAAGTCTTATCCCTACATCCTGCAGGAAATGTCCCTAAAAGGAGGAAGCAGTTTGCTGCAGCGAGTGCAGAGAGACCCAGGGATCCTGAGTTCTGCCTCAGGGTTCTTCTGAGCCTCAGTGTCTAGATCCCTTCCTTGGTGACCTCTAGGGCGGATCCAAGAATTCAGAGGAGATCATGGGTAAGGGTCCAGTAAACACATTTGCTTCATTCTTCTTGTTCTAAGTTGTTTATGAATTTCTGCCATGGAAAATCTGAAATATACACTCAAAAAGAAATCCAGTCTCAATATAGGATCTTGGTTTAGATCATTCTCCTACAGTGCTGTGTGGCCAAAAGGAATGTTGCCCTTCTCTGGTGTGCAAGGGGGAACCCAGCCACGCTTCCTAGGGCTGTATTATATACTGTGTTTAGCCACGTCTCTCTGGGTGTAGTGTGTATGAACATGTGTATTTATGTGCTTGGCTCTGTGTGTGGCATGCATTATGTTTGTGCCTGTGTGGTGTTCACATATATATGTAGTTGTGTAATTTATATATGTATGTGTTTGCATGTATTTGTGTGTGTTTATGTGTGTGCAGTGTTTGTGTATGTTTTGTGTTTGTAGAGGTTGGTGTATGTGTATCTGTGATGTGTGTATTAAATATATTTTTTTGACTTTGTTTTTTTGAGACAGGGTCTCCCTATAGCCTCAGTTGTTCTGGAACTCACTATGTAGACCAGGGCTGGCCTTGAACTCCAGAGACCAGCTTACCTCTGCCTCCTGAGTGCTGGGATTAAAGGTGTGGGCCTGGCTTAAATATATTTTTATCAGTGTAAAAATACACATACTTGCTGGGTGTGGTGGTGCATGCCTTTAATCCCAGCACTTGGGAGGCAGAGGCAGGCGGATCTTTGTGAGTTCAAGGCCAGCCTGGTCTACAGAGTGAGTTCCAGGACTGTTGGGGCTACAGGGAGACCCTGTCTCGAAAAGACCAAAAAAAAAAAATACACATACTTGTCTATGTGTGTGGCATGTATATATGTTTGCATATGTAGTGTGTATGTTTGTGTCTGTAGTTACATGGTGCGTTTGTGTTTATGCATGTATGCACTTGCATGTGCATCTGTGTGCTTGCCAGTGTAGAGCTGTAATGCATGAGTGTTGTGCCCCCCTCCTTCTCTCAGCTTCTCTTTTCTCTTCTGACTCACACATCTGTGCAGGGAGGAGTCAGAGGCAAGGGCAGGTTCCAGCAGGCCCCCCTCAGTGGGGAGCTGGCATCTCCCTCCCCTTGATTTACACCTTACCTCACATGCTCCTTATCCACACGTCTGTGGGGGAGCAGAGTTGCAAACAGCCAGTGCTGGCCCTTCACCTTGCCCAGGCAGATGCCTTACACTCAGTTATTTCACGAGGTGTGTGTGTGTGTGTGTGTGTGTGTGTGTGTGTGTGTGTGAAAACTGGTTATTTTTACCCAGCCCTAGCTGGGTGTGATGGCAGTGTGGAGGAAGGGCTGTCAGCATCTCAAGTGGCCTGGGGTAGAACCAGCCTGTCTCCCTTCTACCCCTCTTCCTCATTAACATTGAGATTATCCTTGGGAGGACAAGACTCTTAGTAGCTGGTCATGGCTTTTGGGGCCGCAGCCTTAGAGGAGTGAGAGGGGTTGTGGCCTTGGACTCTGGGGATGGCACTGCGGCTGAAGAGAGCCGAGGCACAGGGCTTAACTTGGTGTCAAGCATTTCTGATTGGTTTTTGTCTTCTTATAGCACTCTGCCTGCTCTGAGTCCTAGGACACTCTGAACAGTCACAGAGGTCCAGCCATTAGAACCTCCCACCTCCAGCCAGCAATTTAGTGCTTTACTTTGTCCCAGGCCTGGAGCCCAGTGCTGGGGACTAGTAGATCTGGACCTGGGCTTGTCTTCCCCACTATGCAGTGCCCTGTCTCCCAGGCCTTGGAGAGGGCAGCCTGATCCTTCCAAGCCTCATGTTCAGCATGGTGCCAAGGCTGATGCCAAGACTGAGCATGTACATATCTGGCCACGTCGTCGTCGTTGTCGTCGTTGTTGTCGGGGGCTGCCTTGTTTCCTGCCAACCACGGCTTTCCACACTCACATCCAATACACAATGACTAGAGATTCGAATACTGGCCCTGCTTTGGGCAGTGGTTTGCAGATTCTCTGAGCACCTCCCGCCTGCAGCCCTTCATAGGTGCTCCTCCTGCTGGCCCAGCCCAGGCTTTCACACCTGCTGCTCCCTCCCACCCTCTTTCTAGCCTCTCCATTCTCATCCAGGCTCCTGACCTTTGCTATAAGGCCTTCCTGCAGGGATGAGTGCCGTCCCCCCCCAACCATCTCTCCTCCCCCCCCCCGTCCCGTTATCCCTCCCTTCTGTCTTCTACCTTCCTCTCTCCCATTCCCTCCCCTCCTCTTCCCTTCTTTACGCTCTTTCCATGGAGATTGAACCCAGGGCCTTGAGCTTGCTAGACAAGCACTCTCCTACTAATTGAGCTACATCCCCAGCTCTTGTTTCTTTGAGACAGGCTCTCTGTGCCTCAGCCTGGCCTTAAACTCATTGTGTAGCCCAAGCTGACTTCAAGCTCACAATCCTCCTGTGTCACTGCCCCCACCCCCCAACTCTGGAATTACAGTGTGTCACTGTCCCTGACCCCCATAGCTGCTTCCTGCCTTTCCTTGATAGAAAGTGTGGGTTTGAAATGGCTGCCTTGGTGCCTCTTTGGGGACCTCTAAGCCGTGTGTGGGAGAATTCCTCTGTACTAGTGCTTGACAACAGGCAGAGGCTGAGGCTGACCATAGGTCTGGCCTGTCCCATGGCCACCACAGAAACCTCCCCTGTCTCAGTCTACACAGGATGAGGGCACTTACCTTTCTGGATGGTCAATTTGGTTCTAGGACCCATGCTACAGCAGGGCCTGAGTCTCCGGGGCCTGGCAGGATGCCTTCTTCCTGAGAAATAAAGGGGCACAGACCCTCTCTTAGTGGGCTGTGGACCCTGGTGGCTGATCTGTGCCAGGATAGCTTGGAAGAGCTTCCACTCTTCAAACCAAGGGTTCATGATAGATATGGGCTTAAAACAACAACAAAACAAACAAACAAACAAATAACAACAACAAAAAGGGAGGACGAGCCAAGCTACGGGAGGGAAGAGGTGACCTAAGTCATATGACTTTTCAGAAACAAAAAAGTCAGTGTTGGAAGTCACTGTGCCCACAGACTACTGTATTCCTGTTTGAAACCATCGTGCTTGGAGAAATGGCCTTGAACACATTAATTCTGACCTTGGCAATATAGTCTAAGAAAAACAGCCTAAATACAGGAAGCATACACATAAATGTTGCTTTTTGCTGTATATTTAATATAGTGTGTCCAGGTACATAAATTCATGAATGCACACTCTTTGGGTGGGCAGCTATACATGCAAATGTGTGCTGGTTAGTGCCACATCCTGAATCTGCCAGAGAGACCTAAAGGGGTTGGAAGCTTTATGGCAAAAGATATTCATCTTAGTGTTCAACATTTGCATTAAGGAAATGCAAATCAAAACCACTTTACGATATCATCTTACTCCAATAAGACTGGCTAGGATCAAGAAAACAAATGATACCAAGCACTGGAGAGGTTGTGGGGAAAGGAGAACACTCATCCACTGCTGGTGGGAATGTAAACTCATACAGCCACTATGGAAAGCAGTGTGGAGAACCCTTGGAAAACTTGGAATGAACTTGTCACCCGACCCAGCCATACCACTCCTGGGCATGTACCCTCAAGACTCACCCCACCGCAGAGATACATGCACAGCCATGTTTATTTCAGCTCTCTTCACAATAGCAAGGAGCTGGAACCAACCCAAATGCCCCTCAACTGAGGAGTGGATAGAGAAAATGTGGTACATCTACACAATGGAGTTCTATGTGGCAGTAAAGAAAGATGACATCATGAGCTTTGCAGGAAAATGGCTGGAGCTAGAGGACATCATGCTGAGTGAAGTAACACAGTCCCAGAAAAACAAATGATGAATAGTATCCCTCATCTGTGGATGCTAGTGCCAATTAATTACCTAGTTGTAAGTATTTCTTGTGTATGGCCCCCTGAGCTTTTGTCCAAAGCAGTTGGGAGTGAGGCATATTGGAAACAACACCACCACCACCACCAACAGAAAGGACTGAATCGAAGAACTGACTGAAACAGTGAACTTCTGCTCAAAACAGTCAACTTCCTCATGGAGAATATTGAGAAAGACTGAGAAAGAGATGAAAAGCATATTTGGCAGAGTGCATGAGCTCTGGTGGGGTGGGCGAATGGGGGGGACACGGGTCTAGATTTGTTAAAAAATAAAAATAAATTTATGTGAAAAAAAGATATTCATCCTCATTGATCTGCCACTAGAGTGACATTGGTGACCTAGAGCTTGTCTAAAAATAGAGGTCTGATAAACGGTATGCTGTGGGCTGTGCTTATGAAGAAGTCTAACCGCTGTCCTCACAATTACACACCTGGTGAGTTTTCACTGCTGAAACTTCAGCAAGAAAGTGCCTCTTATACCCCTAGTGTGGGTCCAAGCATCAGTATTTTGGGTAATTAAAATAACATGGTATTAAAAAAAAAAAGGTACGGGCTGGAGAGATGGCCTAGCAGTTAAGAGCGCCGACTGCTCTTGCAGAGGACCTGGGTTCGATCCCCAGCACCCACATGGCAGCTGAGAACCATCTTTAACTCCAGTTCCAGGGGAATCTGACACCCTCTTCTGACCTCCGCGGCATTGCATGACACAGGTGCATAGACCTATACGCAGACAGTACATTCATACACATAAAAAAATAAATAAGATTTTTTAAAAAGTACTGAACATACAGCAATTAAAAATAAAAATGCTACCTGCAAGACTTGTAAGAAATAAATAAAATACTAAAGATGAAGTGATGGATGTTTTATCTCCTTTATAGATTATTATAATAATATATTATAGTTTTAATACACTTATAATTTTATAATGTGATAACATAAATGTAAGAAATTTATTTTTATATACCCAAGTCCAGTAAGCATTAAAATACTCATAACCATGAGTCAAAAAACTAGGTCATTAAGATCTCTGGATGCTCTTTGCAGAGGACCAGTGTTAAGTTCCCAGCACCTACGTGGTGGCTAACAATGATCCATAACTCTAGTTCCAGGGGCTCTGACACCCACTTCTGATCTCTGAATGTATTGCACCACATTATGACATGGCTACACTGACGTAATGCAGGCAATATATTCATACACATAAAAAAATTAAATATACCTTTAAAAGTAAGTCATTTCTAGAGGGCTAGGTAAGAGAAAAAGGCTCCAACTTGCAGTTCTCTGAATAAGAAAGGCAGGAGGGGGGCTGGAGAGGTGACCCAACAGTTACGTGCTCTTGCTGTATTCTTGGGGAGGACCCAAATTCAGTTCCCAGTACCCATGTCAGGAGGCTCCCTACCACCTGTAACTCCTGCTCTCATGGATCCAACATCCTCTTGTGGCCTTTGAGGGCACTTGCACACACATGGGTTACCCCCAACAGACCCATACACATACACACATAAAAAAGTTTTGAATACCAAGGCAGCAGGACTAAATATTCATATCCCTAAGAGGCAAAAAAAACGTGCTTATTACCTACATGAGAACACATACAAATGTCCCCCTGGCCCACCCTCCTATCATACATGCCCTCATTTCCATCTGCTTGTGGGGGTTTCTGTGCACGAGTATGTGAAATGCTCAGCTGTTCATATTTTCATTTACTTTTTCCTAAGTACAATACAAAAAGGGACAATACAGCCCCTCTTGACTGTCTAGTCAGGAAGGACTCAGGTGAGCAGCTAGCTGAGTGGCTGTGTGCTTGCATGATAAGCACACTGCTTCACCTGGGCCCTCATTGTGTTTGGGGGCACTGCACAGTACCTCAAGGTCATAAGGCCTGAAGTCATCAAGCCACCTAGTAGATGCTGCAATGGACAGAGGGGCTGCATTGTTCTTTCCAGTGCTCTTGATTATCTGCTGAGACCTGTTTCCATCAGTTCCTGTTTGGAACTTGCCTAGATCATGAAGCCACTGCTTAGGGACCGCAGGCCAAGGGGCAGCCTTACCTTCTGAGGAGAGGATGCAGAAGGAGAGGAGAAGGATGCAAATCAGGCTGGACAGAGCTAGGAGCCTCATAGTGAAGTGGCTGGAGTCTCACAGCTACGGAGAGATGCCATAGAAGGCTTCCCTTTGGCCTCCACAGACATTTATAGAGCTGCAGGGAGAGGCGTTCCCCCATAGGCAAGGTATCCCAGCCCACTAATCTTGTAAGTACAGTCGGCCCCTCCCAACAGGAAAATAAACCAGCTCTTTAAGAAGTCAAGTGTTGAGTGACTTGTCACACAGAGAGCCGTGAATGTCTAAACCTGAGAGCTGCCTCACGTTCCCCTAGGTGGTCAGAGCAGGAAATTCCTGTACAGGGAAGCACCATTGTCCAAGGTTGAATGTTAACTTTTACTGTCAGCAATAACTCCATCAAATGCAGATCTTCCTGCTTTCTCATAACTGCGACTGGAAGGAATGCAAAGTGATTTGCAAAGTCTCAGGGATCACCAAGTGACCTGTGTTTCAATCTTTTCCCTGATGTGATGTGACCTTGAACTTATAATCATTGAATGTCTCTGAATCTGCTGTTTATGTGTGAAATGGGCACAAGGCTACCTCTCACAAAGTTGCACAAGGATGCATTCAAGAAGCCACTCACACCAAGTTGGGCACTTATACTATACCATTGTTAATTTGTGGGGCTGAATGACTGGGCATCTGACAAGGTCAGCTTGAGCAAGGCGTGCTAGAAGGGAGCACCTGCCTGGAGAGTGGGGTCTGGGGAGTGAGGACTGGGGGAATGAGGAAGTCTACCACCAGGTGCAATAAGCTGTATCACCCATTCCATAGACATATGCCCTGGACTGGGATGTGGTCTAATTCCTTGTGACATGGGAGATACTATGTGTGGCCTCAAGAGGCTTCTGTTGGTGGAGACAGATATGCAGAGAAGAAATTGCTACACCGCATAGTGCCATGCCAAAGGCCACTGAGGGACTGTGTTCAATCTGTGGGTGGAGAAGGGGAAGAAGCTGTGTAGAGATGAGCTGGATTGGATTGGATTGGATTGGATTGAAGTGGATTGGATAGAGCAGTGGGCTGGCAGGGTAGGTCGGGTTCTGGTGGACTTCCTTAACCACAGAGGAGTTAGATTGCCCAAGGCATGAAAAGAGAGGCATGGAGTGAATAGAAAGGAGGATTCCTGAGGGGCAGGGCAGGCACTGGGGCTTTGAACAATACTGAAGGGGTACTACTTCCAGTGTCAGGCTCTGGCCTTAGGGAGTGAGAGGAATCAGCTGATCTTGAGCCTATGAAGGATATGGCTGAGGGTTTCTTTTGTATACTGTTAGGTCTTTCCTAGTTCTGGTGAAACCCCCAACTCCTGAAACAGCTTCTGTTTCTTCCCGAGGTCCTGGTGCTTGTGATACTAACTTATGTTAATTGTTAGTTCTCAGGCTGCTGTTTCATTCTGGAGACAGAGGTCCTGCAGACATATGGTCTGAACCTAGGGAGTGAAAGGACAGGGCATGGACAGCTGGCCTGTAGCATTTTTGTGCTTAGTGGGACATCTGTGTTGAGCTATGAGTGGTACAGGGATCTACAATACCTTTGATATGCTGAGAGTTTGTGGCACCTGCCCATCTGGTCCCAGGGTAGGGTGTCATTCAGGAAGTGGCTAGGAGATAAGGCTCAGGCAAGAAGAGGCAACTCTATAGAGGAAGAAGTGGCTCTATGCACCCAGATAAGTACCCAGAGGATAAATTATTGAGAAGAATGCACATACCATTCCAGCTATGAGAATGAAAGGAAAAAGTATGTGAGTGTGTGTGTGCATGTGTGTGTGTGTGTGTGTGTGTGTGTGTGTGTGTGTGTGGCTGAACACAGGGTAGGAGGTGACCCTGGCTGAAAAAGAAATACGAAGTTTTGGAAGGTAGGTAAGCCTTCAGAAGCTCAGTTCTGGAAATCAACAAGTTTTCCATGCATCCTACATGCATCCTGCCTGGGGGATGGAAACAGTCCTTTATCTTAATAAGCGTGCCTTTCTTCTAGCCAAGAATTGATGGGTGGTCCGCAGACTAGCAGCACCCATAGGAGGGTGCCACACTCTATCTAGCTCTTTAAGATCCCAGCAGCCAAGTCAGACATTCCCTGATGCCTGCTAGGCTGGCTGGTGGTATACTTCCCTGGGGCTCTTTGTTCGCTTCAGGTTAGAGACCCAGTTTAGGTCACATGCTCAGGATGATTCAGCAAGAAACTCTATGGCCAGGGGACTTTTTGTTGTGGGTTTTGTTTGTTTGAGACAGGGTCCCCCAGCTGGCCTGGAACTTTCTATGTAAACCAGGCTGGCCTAGATCTCACAGAGATCCACTTGCTTCTGCTTCCCAAGTGCTAAGTTTAAAGGCATCCGCCACCATGCCTGGGTCAGGAGATGATTTGACAGTCAGCTTGTATGCTTTTATAGGTGTGCAAACACTTTACAATTAGTTCATCTGAAGAAACTAATTCAGGTTGCTGGTTCAGAGGACCATAGGACATGTTACCCCAGTCCCTGCCCCCTCTGCCAACTAGGTTGTTCTTTTCCCCTCTGGTTATGGTTTGCCAAAAGCCGCAAAGAGCAATTCTAGTGCAAAATGTACCTACTATAACATGAAACTGGTTGGCCGCCCAAAGTGCTTTGTGGTTTAGAGAACATGGTGGCAACAGTCCCCAGATACACTAGATAAACAAGTCATGAAAACAGTGTGACTAAGAGTGACAGGGTAGGTTTATTGTAAGGCTGGATCTAAGACATTCCCAGCCCTGTCGCCGCCAGCACAGGGTTCCAGGACCATCCCAACCTAGTCGCTTCCAGTGCAGGTGGGTTCCAAGACCATCAGAGTCCCATTGCTTCAGGTGCAGGGTCTCTGGAGCTGCACCAACTTCCGGACTGGATTGGGTAAGGCCCTATGGTCACCTTGGTGTGACAGGACTGGGCAGGGGAAAACCAGCGCCGCCCACCCCCTCTTGCGGCCATCCTGGTGGGAACAGAGAAGGTGACTTGGAGAACAAAGTAACAGAAGAGACAGCAAACCTTCCAACCTAGAGGAACAGGCCTTCAACCAAAGGAAGAAGAACTTGAATTTCGCATCAGATTAGAAACAACAAATCAGGGGCTGGAGAGATGGCCTAGCGGTTAAGAGCTCCGACTGCTCTTACAGAGGACCTGGGTTCAATCCCCAGCACCCACATGGTGGCTGAAAACTGTCTGTAACTCCAATTCCAGGAGAACTCCAGTTCCAGGGGAATCTGAGACCCTCTTCTGACCTCCGCGGCATTGCATGACATGGGTGCCCAAACCTACATGCAGACAGTGCATTCATACACATACAAAAATAAATTAAAAAAAATGTAAAACAAAAAAAATTAAAAAAAAAAAGAAACAGCAAATCAAATCCACATGCCAAGAGCACAAAGGAAAATCAATGACATGAGAAAAGCAAATGACAAATCCCCAACAAAATCTAGCAATCCTATAGAAGACTCCAACAATGACTTCTCCCTGGAGATAACCCAGGACACAGATCTTAAAAGAACAATAATAGACATGCTCAAAGAAATCAAGGGAGAGAATGACAAACTCAGGAATGAAGTGGAAACACTGAAAAGATCTCATGCTGAAATGAAACAGGAAACCAACCAGCAAATCAAGGATCTAGAAGGAGAGAATGACAAACTCCAAAGGAAACTAGAAATACTAAAGAAGTCACAGGATGAAGTGAAAAAAGAAATTGCACACTCATCCAATCAGCAGGAAAAGATGGGAGAAAGCCTCAGTAATAGATTGAATGAAGCAGAAAGTAGAATATCAACACTGGAATATCAACCGCAATGCTCAAAGAGTATGAAAACTTTTAAAAATCACAAGAATGGAACGATCAGGAAATATGGGACATTATGAAAAGATCAAAGCTCTGCATCACAGAGATAGAGAAGGGAGGATCCCAGGATCAGATCTGGAGAATAATAGAAAATTTCCCCAAACTGAAAAATGACAAACCCAAACAAATACAAGAAGCACACAGAACACCAAATAGACAAAATCAGAAAAGGAATGCCCACACCACATCATAGTTAAAACACTAGACACCCAAAACAAAGACAAATTACTGAAGGCCACAAGAGAAAAACAAAAAGTTACATATAAAGGAAAACCCATCAGAATAACAGCTGACTTTTCAGTGTAATCAATGAAAGCTAGAAGAACAGGGACCAAAGTATTCCCAGTACTAAACCACTATAGATGCCAACCCAGATTACTATACCCAGCAAAAATGTCAATTATAGTTGAAGGAGAAAGAAAAATCTTTCATGACATAAACGAGATGAAAGAATTCATGTCTAGGAAACCAACCCTTCAGAAAATACTTGAAGCAATTCAAAGGTCAGTGGGAAGGAGCAACTATCCCCAAGCACCTAGAGAGAGTAGTGAATAAAAGTATAACTGCAGAAATACAAATATAGACCAAGAATGCAAACAAAAAATAAGGTAAAAGGAAGCAGCACACATCTCTCAATAATAACTTTAAATATTAATTGGCTGAACTCCCCAATCAGAAGACAGACTGGGAGAATGGATTAGGAAAGAGAACCAATCTATATGCTGTCTACAAGAAACCCATCTCACCCTCAAGGATAAGCACCAATTGAAAGTGAAAGGAAGGGAAAAGAATATTCCAAGCAAATGGTACCAAAAAGGAAGTCGGAGTTGCTATTCTAATATCAGAAAAAATAGACTTCAAAGTAAAACTAATCAGAAGAGACAAAGAGGGCCACTACATCCTTATCAAAGGAACAATTAACCATGAAGATTTCATAACCATGAATATATATTTATACACCAAACTCCAGTGCACCAAACTTTATAAACACAATTCTACAGGGCCTCAAGGCACAGATTGATCACAGCACACTAATAGTGGGGTATTTCAATACACCACTGAGCCCATTAAATAGGTCAACCGGACAAGGAATAAACAGAGAGACATCTGATCTGAACAATACAATACACCAAATGGACCTCACAGATATGGACTGAATATTCCACCCAAACACCAGAGAATATATTTTCTACGCAGCACCCCATGGAACACTCTCTAAAATCGACCACATACTGGGACACAGAAAAAAATTCTACAAATACAAAAGCATTGAAACGATTTCATGCATTTTATCAGACCACGGTGCGATAAAGCTTAATATCAACACCAGAATAAGCCCACTATCTACAAGAACACATGGAGACTAAACAACACACTCCTGAATAATGAATGGGTCAAGGAAGAAGTAAAGAAAGAAATAAAAACATTCCTGGAACTAAAGGAAAAAGATAATACAAGACAGCAAAACCTATGGGGAAAAAATGTAATTCATGGATTAACACACCATCCAAACATCTGTGTCTATACCAAAGTAACCTACCATAACAATTAGTACTGTTTAAATACCTATATATCTAATTGCTTGTGCTTCATTAGTAGGATCAAAAGGTTATTCCTGGACAAACTGTCAGCCCATGAAAGGAAACAGCCAGAATTGACCAGAGACCAAGACAACAGCTCCAGAGAAAGTAGACTGTTTTGCTTCTCATCCACCTGTGCCCCTTTTCTAAGCCTAGGGAACTTTAAAAGCAGTCCTAAGAGGGAAGTTTATAGCCCTCAGTGCCTACATTAAAAAAGCAGAAAGAGGAAAATAAATGAACTAACACTGCAGCTGAAAACACTTGAGAGACAACAACAAATGAACCCTAAACACAACAGCTAGGAAGAAATCACAAAAATCAGGGCAGAAATCAATGAAATAGAAACAAAGAATACAATACACAAAAAAAATCAATGAATCCAAAAGCTAGTTCTTTGAAATGATAAAGAAGATAGATAGACCCCTAGCCCAGTTAACCAAAAGAAAGAGCAACTCCAAATCAATAGTATTTGTGGTGAAAAGGGAAACACCACAAAAGACAGAGAAAAGATCCAGAAGTATAAAAGAATACTTCAAAAAAACTATACTTTAATAATGTGAAAACCTAGGAGAAATGGATGATTATTGAAATCCTAGAATTCACCAAGACTTAACCAAGAAGAGATTGACAGCTTAAACAGACCCCTAATATATGAGAAAATCGAAAATGTAATAGCAAACCTCCCAACTAAAAAAACCCCAGGCCCAGATGGTTTCATGGCAGAATTCTATAAAATATTAAATAGGACTTACAACCGTTATTACTCAAACTGTTCAGAAGGATACAAGCAGAGGAAAATCTCCCAAATTCCTTCTATGAAGCCAGTATCACTTTAATACCAAAACCAGGCAAAGATACAACCAAAAAGGGAAACTATAGTCCCATCTCATTAATGAACACAGATGCAAAAAAATTTTCAAAAAAAAAATACTTGCAAACCATATACAGACCCACATCAAAAAGATCACCCTTCATGACCGAGTTGGATTCATACCAGAGATGCAGGGATGGTTCAACATATGAAAATCAGTAAACCGGGGCTGGAGAGATGGCCTAGCGGTTAAGAGCACCGACTGCTCTTACAGAGGACCCCGGTTCGATCCCCAGCACCCACATGGCGGCCGAGAGCCGTCTGAAACTCCAATTCCAGGAGAACTCCAGCTCCAGGGGAATCCGAGACCCTCTTCTGACCTCCGCGGCGTTGCACGACACGGGTGCACAGACTTGCATGCAGGCAGTACATTCATACACATACAGAAATAAATAAAATTAA
>VZQC01007669.1:79950-129892 GCA_009823505.1 Rhizomys pruinosus | reverse complement strand
AAAAAAAAAAAAAAAAAAAAAAAAAAAAAAAAAAAAAAAAAAAAAAAAAAAAAAAAAAAAAAAAAAAAAGAAAATCAGTAAACCTCATAAGACACATAAATGAACTGAAAGGCAAAAAACACATGATCATCTCAACTGATGCAGAAAAAGCCTTCAACAAAATCCAGCATCCCTTCATGCTTAAAGTCCTAGAGGGAATTGGACTGGAGGGAACATTCCTCAATATAATCAAAGCCATATACAACAAACCCACAGCCAACATCATCCTAAATGGAGAAAAGTTAGAAGCATTCCCCTTAAAGGTGGGAACATGGCAAGGCTGCCCCCTGTCACCACTCCTCTTCAATATAGTGCTTGAAATGCTTGCTAGGGCAATAAAGCAAGAAAGGGAAATTGAAGGAGTACTAATTGGAAAAGAAGAAGTCAAACTATCCCTCTTTGCAGATGATATAATAGTTTATTACCTAAGGGATGGAAAAACTCCACCAGAAAACTCCTAGAAATGATGAAGAGTTTCCGTAAAATGGTGGGCTACAAAATTAACCTAGAAAAATCAGTAGCCTTTCTTTACACCAACAACAGCAACTGGAGAGGAATACAAGAAGATCTTCCCACTTACAATAGCCACGGAACAATAAAACACCTAGGAACAAACTTAACCAAAGACACCAAAGGTCTCTACAATAAAAAATTTTAAACACCTGAAGAAGGAGATTGAAGAAGATGTCAGAAGATGGAAAGACCTCCCATGTTCATGGGTTGGAAAAATTAATATAGTAAAAATGTCAGTTCTACCCAAATTAATATACAAATTCAATGCAACCCCAATTAAAATCCCCAAGAGTTTCTTCACAGACTTGGAAAAAAATCCTTAAATTCATATGGAAAAACAAAAGACCCCCAATAGCCAAAGTAACCCTGAGTGCAAAGAGCAATATAGGGGGGATCTCTATACCAGACTTCAAACTATATTACAGGGCTATAGTCATAAAACAGCCTGGTACTGGCACAAAGACAAACATGTAGACAAATGGAACAAAACTGAAGATCCAAACTTGAGCACATACATTTTCAGCCACCTCAAATTTGACAAAGGGGCCAAAAAGACTCAATGGAGGAAAGACAGCATCTTCAGCAAATGGTGTTGGCAAAACGGGATCACCATTTGTAGAAGAATAAAATTAAACCCCTACCTCTCACCTTGTGCAAAAATCAATTACGACTGGATCAAAGACCTCAACATGAAACTAGAAACTGTGAAAGTGATTCAAGACAGCAACCTACAAGACACAGGTGTAGGAAAAGACTTTCTAAATCAGCAGCTGTGCAGGAAATAAGGTCAACAACTGACAAGTGAGATCTCATTGAACTCAAAAGCTTCTGTACAGTGAAAGAAACAATCAGTGAAGTGAAGAGAAAACCCACAGAGTGGAAGGAAACTTTCACCAGTGATAAATCTGACAGAGCATCAATATCCATAATATATAAACTATAAACT
This sequence comes from Rhizomys pruinosus, assembly GCA_009823505.1. NCBI lineage: Eukaryota > Metazoa > Chordata > Mammalia > Rodentia > Spalacidae > Rhizomys > Rhizomys pruinosus. Next base: position 128,394 of record VZQC01007669.1, on the reverse strand, counting down.
ACTCAAAAAATAAAGATGTAAGAAAACAAATGACCCACTCAAGAGAAGGAATAATGAGCTGAACAGAGACTTCATAAGCGAGGAAATAAAGATGGCTGAGAAACATCTTAAAAAGAGTTCAACATCATTAATAATTAAGGAAATGAAAATTAAAACCAATTTAAGATATCATCTCACTCCTTTAATACTGGCTAAGATCACGAAAACAAAAGACACCAAATGCTGGAGAGGTCGTGGGGAAAGGGGAACACTCATCCACAGCTGGTGGGAATATAAACTCATACAACCACTATGGAACACACTGTGGAGAACCCTTAAGGATGCAAAATGATTCTACCATCTGACCCATTCATACCACTCCTGGGTATATACCCACAAGACTCATCCTACTGCAAACTACATGCACATCTATGTTTACTGCAGCTCTCTTTACAATAGTGAAGAGCTGGAACCAACCCAAATGCCCCATAACCAATAAGTGGATCGAGAAAATATGGTACATCTACACAATAGAGTTCTATGCAGCAGTAAAGAAAGGTGACATCATGAAATTTGCAGGTAAATGGATGGAACTAGAAGACATTATGGTAACTGAAGTAACATAGTCCAAGGAAAACAAATGACAAACGGTATCCCTCATCTGTGGATGCTAGCACCAAATACTTAGTAGTAAGGCAAACTGAGCAATATATATATATATATATATATATATATATTTTTTTTACATATTATATATATTTTACATGTTATATATATATTCTTTTACCTGAAAGCAACTATACCAGGGCTAGCACTTGGGCCCGGACATCACCCTCCATTAGTGCCTGTTCTGCAGTCTTCCAGGAAAATAGTCATTTCTGATCAGTCACGAGGTCTATAAAGAAGAGGTGCTGACAGAAGTATGGGTCACAGGCCAAAAAGTACACAAACAATAAAGGGCGGGTTTGCCTCCTGCAGCTTCCTTGCTCTTAGAAAGGACAAATTTGACTTGAAACATTTCCTCCTTATAAATTCCCGACTTGTCTTGGGTGTGTCTCTAGAGACTTCTCAGGATGAACATCAGCTTTTCAAAATCACCTTTGGAAATCATTTAAACATTCAAATTTGAGTATTTCTCTTTCAGTACTAAAACTGCATATGCTGAAGACTAACAGGTGTTCTCATTATAATGTGAATACTTTAATGGGATCTAAAAAATAAGAAAATAAAAAAATTAAACCATGGAAATTCTAAAAAAAAAAAAAAACCAAAAAAACAGTGTGACTAGTCCTTGATCTGAGTTAAGCTATAATCCTAATCTTAGCAATCACCTGTAGCAAACTTGCCTGGGTTCGCTGGCCTGTAGCAGGCAGTCTGCATTAAAAACAGTGTGCAGGCCAGCATTCACAAGATGACCCACATCTGCCTCACCCTCCTTGGAATAGTGGTTGCCCAGTTCTCTCCTGGACACCAGCTCTTAAGATGCTCCTGAAGTCAGATGGCTTAATGAGTGGAGAAAGCGGGGGCATCTTTCTGGGTGAGTCAAGGAAGGTCTACCTGGATCCACTGACCGTCTAGGTCAGGCTCTGCTAATTCTCCTGTGATTTCTAGGCTTTCAACATTGGGTGGAGCAAAGGGCTTTTCTCATTGCAGGACACAGCCATAGGACATTGCACAGCTAAGGGTAGGAGGAACTGGCTTTTTAGGGGCACTTCCTGACATGCTCATACACACAATTTCCCCATTTGCGGGTTTTCCTGGGATGATATTCCTCAAGGGAAGAAATGGATTCCTATGTCAGAATTCCACTTGCTTTTTAAATCTTCATACGCCCACAAAAATTACTGAAGCATTTTACGCCTGCTGTCATTTAAATAGAAGCAGGCATACAGTCTTCCAAACTCAGCCCCCATTCCCCAGGGACAATCACTGTTCTCAGATTTTCACTTTTAACATTTCAAAGATAACTGTCAACTTCTTTAAAAAAAGGAAGAAACACCACTGGCTCTTTGGAATGTTCAAGATCTCATGTTGAGCTGAGAGAGGTGAAAATGAGAAATCTTTTAATGGGAACACCTGTTCATCTTCAGCATATGCAGCTTTAGTACTGAAAGAGAAATACTCAAATTTGAATGTTTCAATGATTTCCCCAAAGGTGATTTTGAAAAGCTGATGTTCATCCTGAGAAGTTAAGTCTCTAGAGACACACCCAAGACAAGTCGGGAATCTACAAGGAGGAAATGTTTCAAGTCAAATTTGTCCTTTCTAAGAGCAAGGAAGCTGCCAGAGGCAAACCCACCCTTTATTGTGTGTGTAGTTTTTGGCCTGTGGCCCATACTCTGTCAGCACCTATTCTTTATAGACCTCATGACTGATCAGAAATGACTATTTGCCTGGAAGACTGCAGAACAGCCTTCCTTGTCTTGGTGTTTTCAATTCTCTTCCCACTGGAGTGAAACAGGTGTTTTGTAATAAAGGAAAGGAAAGTTTTTCTTCCCTTTGCTGTCATGGAGATTTCTCATTTGAAAGAAGCTTTGTCAGACTCTAAAGCTGTGGTTCTCTCCAGAGTTCTAGGGCTCATAATCAATGGGAAGATAGTTTCCCCACATGTTGACAGATAACCTGAACCGAACTGCCTCATAAGCCTCTAATGGACTCCCTGGGTCTTGCCTGCTTGTCTGCTGACATCAAGGCTGGTATTCATGGTGATGGTAGGGGGAGTGCCATGAGAAGGGTGTGCAGGTTGGGGAATTACATTGCTTAGTTTTTGTCAACTTGACACAAACAAGAAATATCTCGGAGATGGGCTCCTCAGTCGATGAACTGCCTCCATCAGATCGGCCTGTGGGCAGTTCTGTGGGGCATTCATTTTCTTGATTGCTGGTTTATGTAGAAGGGTCTCCACCATGGGCCATCCCACCCCTGGACAGATGGGCCTAGGCTAGAGAGGAGGAGTGGCTGAGCAGGAAGGCAGCCAGTAAGCAGCATTCCTCCAAGGTCTCTGTTTCAGTTCTTGCCTCAGGTTCCTGTTTGAGCTCCTGCCCTGGCTTTCCTTGATGAAGGAAGGGCTGCACTGTAAAGCTGAAATAAGCCATTTCCTTCCCAAGTTGCTTGTGGTCATGGTGTTCATCACATCAGCAGAAAGTGAACTGCAACAAAAATTGGTACCAAAATGGGATCTTGCTGTGATAGACTTGACCATGTTTTGGGGGGGGACTTGTAGAAGGGTTTTGGAGCTTTGGGCTGGGAAAGCCATTGAGTGCTCTGAGCTTAATGAGCTATTGTGGGAACTTAAAGAATAGTGTTGAGAGCAATGCAGTGGGAGCCTGGCTTATGAAGTTTCAGAGGGATATTTTGAATTAAGTATCCGTGGTTTCTGCTCAGCTGGAGCTAAAAAGTTACCTGTGAGTAATAAGAGACCAGCATTATTGAGGTAAAATCTCATAGGAAGTGTTGGATTTTTGAAGAGGGAAAAAGAGGAAGTTAAAGATAAGAACCAGAACCAGACCGGCAACAGGTGAGGAATATATACTTTTATTAAAGCATACAGCGAGAGAATGGAGAAGCTTCTCTCCTGAACAGAAGAGAAGTTCTCTGCATCTTGGTGGGGGTAGTAGGAAGGTTTTATTCCCCTTTGGGCCCAGCTAGAATGCATTTGATGCTGAAGCCGGGTGCCTTCACACAACTGAAAGCCATTTGTTAAGATTACTTTCCAGGCGAGCAAGCTGGTATCTCAAAGCCATAAGCAGACAGGTTGGTTCCATAAACAGTCTGTCTCTGTCCTGGGAGTGACTGGTTGATAAGGCTTCAGTGAGGTCAGATACCCAGTTTAGGGCCATCTAGCCATTTCAAGGTATTTATGACCCTATAGCTTTCTTTTTTTATTTTTAATTAATTAATTAATTGATTAATTAATTTTGTCTTTTTGAGACAGGGTTTCCCTTTAGTCTCAGATGGCCTGGATCTCACTATGTAAACCAAGCTAGCCTTGAACTCACAGAGATCTGCCTGCCTCTGTTCCTTTGATAAGGATGTAGTGACCATCTTTGATTCTTCTGATTAGTTTTACTTTGAAGTCCATTTTGTTTTATATTAAAATAGCAATTCCTATTTGCTTTTTGGTACCATCTGCTTTGGCTATTTTTTCCCATCCTTTCTCCTTAAGTTGGTACCTATCCTTGAGAGTGAGATGGGTTTTTTTGTAGACAGCATATAGATGGGTTCTGTTTCCTAGTCCATTCTCCCAGTCTATGTCTTTTGATTGGGGAAATTACTCCATTATATTTAAGGTTATAATTGAGAAATATGTGTGGCTTCCTTTCACCTTATTATCCATTTGCATTTTTGGTCTAGGTTACTACGTCTGCAGTTATGCTTTTATTAATTTCTCTTTCTAGTTGCTCCTCTCTTCTGTCCTTTGAATTGCCTCAAGTATTCCCTGAAGGGTTGGTTTTCTGGATATGGATTCAATCATCTTGTTTATGTCATGAAAGATTTTTCTTTCTCCTTCAACTATAATGGACATTTTTGCTGGGTATAGTAACCTGGGTTGGCATCTATAGTCATTTAATACTGGGAATACTTTGGTCCACATTCTTCTTGCTTTCATAGTTTGCAGTGAAAGGTCAGGTGTAATTCTGATAGGTTTCCCCTTATATGTAATGTATTTTTCTCCTGTGGCTTTCAGTATTTTGTCTTTGTTTTGAGTGTCTAGCTTTTTAACTATGATATGGTGTGGGGGATTTGTTTTTGATCTTGTCCATTTAGTGTTCTACGTGCTTCTTGTATTTGTATGGGTTTGTCTTTTTTTAGTTTGGGGAAATTTTCATCTATTATTTGGTTGAAGATCTGATTAATACTGCTCTCTTGGCATTCTTCTATTTCCTCTATCCCTATGATGTGGAGGTTTGGTCTTTTCATAATGTCTCACATTTCTTGTTTGTTCCAGAGACATGGATTTTTTTAATGCTTTTATTGATGTTTTATATATTTCAGACATCATTTCTCAGTTCAGTTTAGAGCCCCTTAAGAGATTTACATTATAACAACATAGTTGCTTTCAGATAAACAGAAATGTAACAGTAATGTTGTTCAGCTTGCCTTTCCTCTGGGGATTTGGTGTTAGAATCCACAAATGAGGGAGACCATTCACCCATTGTTTTTCTGGGACTGTGTTACTTCACTTAGCATAATGGCTTTGAGTTCCATCCATGTACCTGCAAAGTTCATGATGTCATCTTTCTTTACCGGTGAGTAGTACTCCATTGTGTAGATGTACCACGTTTTTGCCATCCACTCATCAGTTGAGGGGCATTTGGGTTGGTTGGGTTGGTTCCAGCTCTTCCCTATTGTGAAGAGAGGTGCAATAAACATGGGTGTGCATGTATCTTTGTGGTAGGATGAGTCTTGTGGGTATACACCCAGGAGTGGTATGGCTGGGTCAGGTAGTAGGTTCATTTTGAGTCTTTTAAGGGTTCTCTACACTGCTTTCCATAATGTAAACTTTACAAGTTTACATTCCTGCCAGCAGTGGATGAGTGTTCCCCTTCCCCCACAACCTCTCCAGCATTTGGTGTCTTTTGTGTTCTTGATCTTAGCCAGTCCAATGGGAGTGAGGTGATATCTGAGAGTGGTTTTAATTTGCATTTCCTTAATTATTAATGATGGTGAACACTTTTTAAGATGTTTCTCAGCCATCTTTCCTTCTCACTGGTGAAGTCTCTGTTCAGCTCTTTACTCCATCTTTTGAGTAGGTCATTTGTTTTCTTACTTTGTTTTTTGAGTAGTCTATATATTTTTGATGTTAATACTCTGTCAGATGTATCACTGGTGAAGATTTCCTCCCACTCTGTGGGTTTTCTCTTCACTTCCTTGATTGTTTCTTTCACTGTACAGAAGCTTTTGAGTTTGATGAGGTCCCACTTGTCAGTTGTTGACCTTATTTCCTGTGCAGCTGCTGTCTGATTTAGGAAGTCTTTTCCTATACCTATGTCTTGTAGGTTGATACTGACTTTATCTTCTATCACCTTCAGGATTTCAGCTTTCACAGGGAGAACTTGATCCACTTGGAGTTGATTTTTGTACAGGCAGAGAGGTAGGGGTTTAATTTTATTCTTCTACAAATGGTGATCCAGTTTTGCCAGCACCATTTCCTGAAGATGCTATCCTTCCTCCATTAAGGATTTTTTTTGCCCCTTTGTCAAATATGAGGTGGCTGACATTGTATGAGCTCAAGTTTGGATCTTCAATTTTGTTTCATTGGTCAATGGGTCTGTTTTTGTGGCAGCACCAAGCTGTCTTTATGACTATGGCCCTGTAATATAGTTTGAAGTCTGATAGGGCAATCTCCCCTGTATTGCATTTTTCACTCAGGGCTGCTTTAGCTATTTGGGGTCTTTTGTTTTTCCATATAATTTAAGGAATTTTCTTCCATGTCTGTGAAGAAGCTCATGGGGATTTTAATTGGGATTACATTGAATCTATATATCAATTTGGGTAAAATGGACATTTTTACTATATTAAATTTTCAATCCATGAGCATGGGAGATCTTTCCATCTTTTGATGTCATTTTCAATCTCCTTCTTCAGGGGTTTAAAATTTTTGTTGTAGAGATTGTTGGTATTTTTGGTTAGGTTTGTTCCCAGGCATTTTATTATTTTTGAGGCTATTGTGAGTGGGAAGGTCTTCTTATATTCCTTCTCCACTTGTTTATTGTTGGTGTAAAGAAAGGCTACTGATTTTTCCAGGTTAATTTTGTATCCTGCCACTTTACTGAAACTCTTGATCATTTCTAGAAGTTTTCTTGTGGGGTTTTTAGCATCCCTTAGGTAAACTATCATATCATCTGCAAAAAGGGATAGCTTAACTTCTTCTTTTCTGATTAGTACTCCTTTAATTTCCTTCTCTTGTCTTATTGCCCTAGCAAGTGTTTTAAGCACTATGTAAAAGAGGAGTGACAATAAGAGGAAACCTTGCAAAGTCCCTGCCTTTAAGGGAAATGGTTCCAATTTTTCTCCATTTAGGATGATTTGGTAGTGGGTTTGCTATATATGACTTTGATCATGTTGAGGAATGTTCCTTTCAGTCCAATTCCCTCTAGGACTTTAAACATGAAGGGATGCTGGATCTTGTCAAAGGCTTTTTCTGCATCAATTGAGATGATTGTATGGTTTTTGTCTTTCAGTCCATTTATGTGTTTTATGATATTTATTGATTTTCATATATTGAACCATCCCTGCATCTCTGGTATGAATCCAACTTGGTCATGATGGATGATCTTTTTGATGTGGGTCTGTATGCGATTTGCAAGTATTTTGTTGAGAACTTTTGCATGTATGTTCATTAGTGAGATGGTTCTATACCTTTCTTTTTTGGTTGTATCTTTGCCTGGTTTTGGTATTAGAGTGATGCTGGCATTATTGAAAGAATTTGGGAGATTTTCCTCTGTTTGTATCCTTCTGAACAGATTGAGTAGTAATGGTTTTAGGACCTTTTAAAATGTTTTATAGAATTCTGCTGTGAATCCATTTGGGCCCAGGCTTTTTTGTAACTTGGGAGGTTTTTTATTACATCCTCAATTTCCTCAAATATTATGGGTCTGTTTAAACTATCAATTTCTTCTTGGTTAAGCTTTGTTCCCTGGATTTCAAATATTCATCCATTTCTCTTAGGTTTTCAAATTTAGTGGAGTATAGGTTTTTGAAGTATTCCCGTATGATTGTCTGGATCTTTTTTTGTCTGTTGTGATGTTTCCCCTTTCATCATGAATACTATTGATTTGGAGTTTCTCTTTTTCTTTCTTTCTTTTTTTTTGGTTAACTGGGCTAGACGTCTATTTTGTTTATCTTTTCAAAGAATCAGCTTTTGGATTCGTTGATTCTATGTATTGTTTTCTTTGTTTCTATTTCATTGGTTTCTGATTTTTGTGATTTCTTCCTGTCTTTTGGGTTTAGGGTTCATTTGATGTTGTCTGTCAAGTGTTTTTAGCTGCAGGGTTAGATTGTGCATTTGTTACCTTTCTGTTTTTTTGATGTGGGCACTTCAGGCTATAAATTTCCCCCTCAAGACTGCTTTTAAAGTATGCCACAAGTTTTACTAAACAGCTAAGGGGATTTCAGCCTCGTCAGAATATAGACTACCATTATTGGACTAACTGGGCTGCATCATGGAGGCCAGTACAGGGGTATTGAGATAGGATGCATGCTTACTGGACTTAATTTGGGGGACCATGGGAAAGACCCCAATATGGAGCAAAAGTGCAGGATTGATGGTTGTTTGGCATTGCCAAGAAGAAACCTTCAAGCACCTCCTTAAGGAAAACATGACATGTTTTAGGGGGAAAAAGTCCTCCAAATCAAGTGATGTATGTATGTATATATGTATGTGTGTAATGTATGTATATATTTATGTGTATATATATATAACTATGTATATATATTTATATATTCTGTAGCAATACAAGTTGGAGAGAACAACAAAAGAACTGAAAGGATGGGGCTGTAGAGATGGCCTAGCAGGTAGGAGCATCTACTGCTCTTGCAGAGGACCTGGGTTCGATCCCCAGCACCCACATGGTGGCCGAGAATCATCCTTAACTCCAGTTCCAGGGGAATCCAATGCCCTCTTTTGACCTCCCTGGCATTGCACAACACGGGTGCACAAACCTACATGCAGAGAGTACATTCATACACACAAAACATAAATAAAATAAAAAAAGAACCGAAAGGAAAAAAACTCAGAAAAATATGCAGGACATGTATGGCAGAGTGCAGGGACTCGGGTGGGGTGGGGAACATGGAAAGGGAAGTGATTCTAGATTCAATTGAAAAATGATGTATGACTTATGGATAAAGTTTAATAACAATAAATAAATAAATAAATATAATCAATACCAAACTATCCAATAAAAATATCAATTCCTTTGTTTAAAAAAGTATCCCACAAGTTTTGTTGTGTTGTATTATCTTTTTCGTTCCATGAATACTTTTATTTCACTTTTTATTTCTTCCCTGACCCATTCATTATTCAGGATTGTGTTGTTTAGTCTCCATGTATTCTTGCAGCTATTTGGGCTTATTCTGGTGTTCATATTGAGCTTTATTGCTCTGTGCTCTGATAGAATGCATGGAATAATTTCAATCCTCTTGTATTTGTTGAGATTTCTTTTGTGTCCTGGTATGTGGTCCATTTTGGAGAATGTTCCATGAGGTGCTGAGTAGAAAGTATATTTTCTGGTGTTTGGGTGGAATATTCTATAGATGTTTGTGAGGTCCATTTGATGCATTGTATTGTTCAGTTCTGATGTCTGTTTATTGTTTTGTCCTGTTGATCTATCCAAGGGGCTCAGTGGGGTGTTGAAGTCTCCCACTATTAGTGTGTTAGGATTAATTTGTGTCCTGAGGTCCTGCAGAATAGTGTTTATAAAGTTAGGTGCACCAGAGTTTGGTGCACCTAACTTTATAAAATAGACATTTAAATGGTGAAGTCTTCATAGTTAATTGTTCCTTTGACAAGGATGTTATGGCCCTCTTTGTCTCTTCTGATTAGTTTTACTTTGAGATCTATTTTGTCTGATATTAGAATAGCCACTCTGGCTTGTTTCTTGGTACAATTTGCTTGGAATATATTTTCCATCCTTTCACTCTAAGATGGTGTCTGTCCTTGAGGGTGAGATGGGTTTCTTGTAGACAGCATATAGAAGGATTCAGTTTCCTAATCCATTCTTCCAGTCTAAGTCTTTAATTGGGGAGTTTAGACCATTAGTATTTAAGTTTATTACTGGGAGATGTGTGTTGCTTCCTTTCATCTTATTTTTTATTTGCATTCTTGGTCTAGGTTTGTATTTACTCTATGATGCTTTTGTTGCTTTCTCCCTTTAATTGCTTAGGGATAGTTGCTCCTTTCCTCTCTTCTTTGGATTGCTTTGAGGATTTTCTGAAGTGTTGGTTTCTTAGACATGTATTCTTTTTTTTTTTTTTTTTTTTTGGTCTTTTCGAGACAGGGTCTCCCTGTAGTCCTAGCTGTCCTGGAACTCACTCTGTAGACCAGGCTAGCCTTGAACTCACAAAGATCCGCCTGCCTTTGCTTCCCAAGTGCTAGGATTAAAGGCGTGCACCACCACACCTGGCAGACATTCTTTCATCTTGTTCACATCGTGAAAGATTTTTTTTAAATTTATTTTTTATGTGTATGAATGTACTGTCTGCATGTGGGTCTGTGCACCCATGTTGTGCAATGCTGTGGAGGTCAGAAGAGGTTGTCAGATTCCCCTGGAACTGGAGTTCTCCTGGAATTGGAGTTACAAACGGTTCTCAGATGCCATGTGGTTGCTGGGGATCGAACCCAGGTCCTCAGCAAGAGCAGTTGGCGCTCTTAACCACTAGGCTATCTCTCCAGCCCTGAAAGATTTTTCTTTCTCATTCAACTATAACTAACATTTTTGTTGGATATAGTAATCTGGTTTGGCATCTAAAGTCGTTTAGCACAGGGAATACTTTGGTCTAGATTCTTCTAGCTTTCATAGTTTGGACTGAGATGTCAGCTGTCATTCTGATGGGTTTCCCCTTATATGTGACTTGTTTTTCTCTTATGGCTTTCAGTGTTTTGTCTTTGTTTTGAGCATCTAGTGTTTTAACAATTATGTGGTGTGGGGAGTTTTTTTTCTGGTCCTATTTGGTGTTTTATGTGCTTCTTGTATTTGTATGGGATTGTCGTTTTTTCAGTTTGGGGAAATTTTCTTCTATTATCCTGTTGAAGATCTGGTCAATAGTGTTGTCTTGGGATTCTTCTCCTCCCTCTATCCCTATGATGTGAAGGTTTGGTCTTTTCATGGTGTCCCAAATTTCCTGGTTGTTCCACTCTTGTTTTTTTTTTTCCATAATCTTTACTTGAGCTTTCTAGTTGCTCCATATTATCCTGCAGGTCTGATAGTCTTTTTTCTGATTCTTCCATTCTGCTTCTGAGGCTTTTTCTCATCCTTTCCTGGTGGTTGGATGAATGTTCAATATCCTTTTTCATTTCATCCTGTGATTTCTTTAGATTTTCCACTTCCCTCTGGAGCCTGTCATTCTCATCTTGTAGTTCCTTGGTTCATTGGTCATTTTCTTTTTTCATTTCGGCATGGGGTATTTTCAGTTTCTACTTCCTTCCGGTGTTTGTCATTTTCTCCCTCTTGGTCCTTCTTGAGTTTCTCAATCTTTCCCTTTAGTTCTTTCTACTGTTTGTCATTATCTCCCTCTAGGTCCTTCTTGAGTTTTTCATTCTCTTCCCTTAATTCTCTAATTTCTTTGACTATGTCTACAGTTGTTGTTCTACAGGTGTCTTGGCTTCTTTCCTCAGAGGTCTCATTGTAGGGATCTTCTGTAGGGTTGATAGAGTTCAGTGTGGATTTATTATGAGCTTTTCCTATGTTGTTTTTTCTTTGTGTCTTTGGCATGTGGATTTGTCTGTTTGTTTCTTTGGATTCTGGCACTTCAGTGTTGGCTGCACAGACTATAATCACTAATGCTGCACCTGTTAGGCCCTCTGCACCACAGCTCCACCAGGTTGATGGGGGTGGGGGGATGGGGAGGGAAGGGGGAGATTGTGTTGCTACTTTGGCCCACGTACCAGTAGGCCCCCAAGGGTCAAGGCAGTTCTGCCTTGGCTTACTGGCACCTTACTGAGTCTGTGCCTGTCTGGAGCCCAAGGTGAGACTTTTGGGGGTGGGTGTTGAGCCCCCCAAGAGTCAAGGCAGTTCTGCCTTGCCTTACAGGCACCTCACTGAGTCCGTGCACCAGTCTGGACCCCAAGCTGGGACTTCTGGGGGCAGGTGTTGAGCCCCCCAAGAGTCAAGGCAGTTCTGCCTTGCCTTACCGGCACCTCACTGAGTCTGTGCACCTGTCTGGAGCCCAGAGATATGGATTTTTAAAAGAGAACTTGGACATATTTTTTTTTTTTTTGGTCTTCTTTGAGACAGGGTCTCCCTGTAGCTCTCACTGTCCTAGAACTCACTCTGTAGACCAGGCTGGCCTTGAACTCACAGCGAACCACCTGCCTGTGCCTCCCAAGTGCTAGGATTAAAGGCGTGCACCACCATGGCCTGCTAACTTGGACTTTTTATAATTTATTTATTTTTTATGTGTATGAATGTACTGTCTGCATGTAGGTTTGTGCATTCATATCGTGCAATGCCGTGGAGGTCAGAAGAGGGTGTCAGATTCCCCTGGAACTGGAGTTAAAGATGGTTCTCAGCCACCATGTGGGTGCTGGGGATCGAACCCAGGACCTCTGCAAGAGTAGTCAGCGCTCTTAACCACTAGGCAATTTCTCCAGCCCTAACTTGGACTTTTTAAATAGATTTTTTTGTGTATTTCATACAGAACATCTGGGTTCTCTGCAAGAGCAGTCGGTGCTGTTAACCTCTGAGCCATCTCTCCAGCCCCACCTCAATCAATCTTAATCCCCTTCATATCCCCTCCCCGACTGGCACCGTTCCCCAGCCCTCCTCCCACTGGAATTCATACTCTCATTTGTGCCAACGCCCATTGTATCAAGGTAGCATCCACTGAGGTCTAGTTAGCCCTTCTGGAATCCATTGCTTTAAGATCATCTCTTCCTTACCCAGCAGCTGCCAAGAGTTATGCTAAGACTGGGGTCTGCTACTCATTTCCATAATTCTGTATTGGGTTTTTGCTTGCCTTGACCTCCTCCCACACAGCCTTTTCATGGATGCTGCTGTAGGCCTAGGCTTTCTTCCACCAGGAACATGCCTCAAAGCCCAATTCTCTACCTGGCCAGATTTCAGTTTGATGGGCATTGAGGGGTGTGTGTGTGTGTGTGTGTGTGTGTGTGTGTGTGTGTGTGTGTACTCAGCATACTTGTGTTTTTTATCTTCCTGCCTCCCTTACATTTGTTAAAAGGACAGGCTCTGCAAGATCCAGGCTTTAACTGGAGCTTTGCTACAACATGACTGTGTGACCTAAGAAATTGCTCAACTTTTGTGCACTTCAGTTCCTTTCAATGTAAAATAGCAGCTAGAACTGGAGAGGAACAGGTTATTTGATACCAGTGTTTTGCTAAAGCACTGTGTGTGCCATGGTAAAATAATTGTTTTATATGAAGTGGCAAATTTCCAGAAGGGAGGTATATACAGTATATATTCTAATAATTGATTTTAACAGTCATTAATGATGAAAGATTTTTAGCATGCTCAAATAAAGTCATCTAGAGCCTGATAATCTAGTCAAAATTGTATTTAATGCCCATATTTTGGTATCCCTACTAAGTAGCCAGACTTGGATCTCTTGCTCTGAAGAATTCTTGGATGTTACTGTGGGTTTCATTTATGACAACTTCTAATTATGGAGTACATGGAGATACTGTACTATGTATATGTATATGAATGACGAAGTCAAACCAATATATTAACAGGGCTGAGTTTGGGGGCCAGGGATGGAGGGTCTTGAGATGCTGGGAAGTCAAATATGTGTAGAACCACTGGAGAATGCCACATACTTCATTCTGGGCAAGAGCATGCACTCTTGTTCCCCAGGGCATTGTATAGAGAATCACCCAAATTTGGCTTGTTGCCACAACCAGTTACATAAACAAGTTATATAAGTTACATTTTCAGCTTACTCATGGTTACCTGAACATCTGATAGCAGCCATCATAAGTCATTCCAGAAGTCTATGTTCTCTAAACCTTATCTGGCCCAAATATCCAATAGTTTATTTTTTTCCTTGTCTATCTGTAATTCAGCCAACATGATTTCAATTCCTCTTCCCAATTCCCAACATCCCTGGTAACCTCAATTCACCGCTCTGCTTTTTGAGTTTGATGGTTTTAGATTCCATGTATGAGCATACATTATTTTTGTTTTTCTATTTCTGGCTTATTTAACACCCAGGTTATTGCATTTACCAGTTTTGCTTTTCGAGGTTGATAAGATTGTGTTGTGCATAGATACCAGATGTCCTTTATCCACTTGTCCATTAATGGACATCTAGGTTGATCCTGTATCTTGGTTACTGTGAATAGAGATGCAACCAATATACTGTGCAGGTATCTCTCCAGCCAACTTATGTTCTTAGGATACAAACCCAGAAATGGGACCCATCTTCTTTTCCCAGTAACAACCTGTCTCTCCAAAGTACCCAACTCCTATTTGTGATGAAGGCTATCTGATGCTTCTGTAATGAGCACCTGTCTTTCTTGCTTTCTTGTTATAATTAGGATACAATGACAGAGGGGAGAGAGAGAGAGAGAGAGAGAGAGAGAGAGAGAGAGAGAGAGAGAGAGAGGATTTTAGGTTTCCCTAAGTTGTATCAGGAGACTGAGAACACTTCCACATGTGGATTAAATGGAGAAAGCTTAGAGTATCAGACTGGCAGGGAAAAAGAGTGAGTAGAGTGAGAGCAACTGGAAGACCAAGCTTTCTGCTCTTCCTGGTGCTGGGGCTGAGGAACAGCAGGAAGGAGGGTCAGGGTGAATCCTGCTTGTTGGAGGCTGTTCTGTGCCTTGCTATTTGTCAGTCAGTTTCCCAGGAAAGGAGTCACCTTGTTTCCCCACCACTAGCACCAGCAGAGCGGGCTTGAGTGGACTGGCTGGGCAGTCCTGGGGTAAAGTCCACTCAGCTGAGGAGTGAAGGTCATTGTAGACAAGGTGTTGGGGCTAAAAGGGATTTTAGGCTTGGAGTTCAGTTCTGCAGATTTGAGACATTTAACTTTCCTGGGTCTTTTTCACTAGTTCCTCAGTCTGCGGCACTTCATGTAACATGTTTAGATGGTTTTGACTTTCCATATGGAGTTTACATGGCAAGTTCTAGGCCAGCTGGGGCTATACAGAGACTCTGTCTCAAAAACCAAAAACCAACCAACCAACCAACCAACCAAATGACTAAATAAATAACAATAAAATACTCAGGAGCAACTACACCATATTGAAAGATCCCCAGATCCCCATTTTCTTACCAAATGGGAAGTTTGCCACTCAGTTTACAAGTAAAAAAATCTCATTTCTGCAGCTCTAATATCCGTTGCAGTGTGTGTGTGTGTGTGTGTGTGTGTGTGTGTGTGTGTGTGTACATGTGTGTCAGGGTACCTGTGTGGAGATCACAGGACAGCTTTCTGGAGTTGGTTCTCTCCTTCTACCAAGTGAGTCCCATGAATCAAGCTCAGGTCACCAGATCTGAGACATCTTGCTGGCCCTGCTTGCAGCTTTAGAAAGCATCAGTCTATTTAAAAATAAAGATGGCAGCTGATCATACTTATGTCTTGAGACATCCAAAGCTGGCATTGTTGACTGTGAGCAGAAATGATCCTGCAATCTTTACAGAATGCAGAATTTGATGGGAGTCCCTGCTGATGGAGTTGAGCTCTAGTCAGTATTCCTCATGCTGCTGGCTATGGAGACTCCTCTTCCCATCAAACTAATATTTCCTCTAAACTCATGTTGCAATTACTACAGATAGTTCTTTCTTACTTTCGGGATGATCTTGAGCCATTTAAGTGTTACTTCCCAGGATTTAACTATTAGGAGTGTTTAATAAAAATACCTTACAGTGATTCTGAGTCACTCAAGTGTGCTGCTCTCTGGTGATTCAAGGTGGAAATTGCGAGTGCTGTCAGGATTTCCCACCTCCTGTGAAGGTTTCTGCCTCAAGCAGTGTTTCAAAAGTCAGCAAGACCACCTGCCTTCTCTGGACAGTACTGGATCTCTATGGCTACTGTCCACTAGTTGCCAGCTTTTAGACAGATGTTTCGGGCCACCTAGCCCCTTTTATCTCCACAGTAGATCCAGGAGTTCCTTTAAGGTCTGTGTTTTAGTTTCGTTTCTATTGCTTTGAAAAAACACTGACCAAGAACAACTTGGGAAGGAAATGGTGGATTCTATCTTATACTTCCATGTAATAGCTGGTCTGGGTTACTTCTCTGGCCCAGGCACACACTACTATTTCTACAATCCAGGACAACTTGCTCAGGGGTGGCATAGCCCACAGTGGGCTGGGTCCGAGTACATCACACAATCAAGGAAATTCCTCTCAGACATGTCTACAGGCCAGTCCAATAGAGAAAGTTCCTTAAATGAGGTTCCATTTTCTCAGGTATGTCAACAATCCTAGCCAAGGATGACAACTAGCAAAAAATTGGTGTTTTTGACACAGGGTCTCCCTGTAGCCCCAGCTGTCCTGGAACTATTAGACCAGGATGGGCTTGAACTCACAGAGATCTGCCTGCCTCTGCCTCCCAACTGCTGGGATTAAGGGCATGGGCCACCATGCCTGGATTAAAGACGGTTCTTAGGCGCCATGTGGGTGCTAGGAATCAAACCCAGGTCCTCTGCAAGAGCAGTTGGTGCTCTTAACTGCTGAGCCATCTCTCCAGCCCCACAAGTTTTTTATTCTTGAAAAGTTAACATTAAACCAACTCAAGTTCACACTCCACCCATCTGTCATTCTACACCACTGACACTAGTCTATTCCACATGGTTTCCATATGTAAATGGGTTAGTAGTTCCTTGTGAAGTTCTTGAGTCACCATTCAGTTGCTAAGCATTTCAACAATTCCCACTATTAAACCCTTACTCAACCGACTGTGGCTGTCCAAACAAGCTGGTACACTTCAGAAGGCAATTATGAGATTCTTGTGGGTCCAGCTAGCGTGATGCTTGTAATACAGGGTACTTGGATTTTTTTTTCATTGAATGTTCATTAATCCTTCCCTCCTCAAAGTTGTGTTTGTGTAGTGGTGCTCCATGTGTGGAGGCTAGAGAGGGACACCTTGCAGGAGTCATTTCTCTCCTTTCACCTCATGAGTCCCTGAGAATGTGGAAATATCTCTGTAGAAGGATTTAAAGTCCTGTGGGCATATGCTCAGTGATGATATACAGCTGGATTATAGTACTCCAGTTTTTTTTTTAGAAAACTCTTGGCTAATTTCTGCAGTAGCCATGCCAGTGTACATTTCCATCAACAGTGTCCAAGTTCTCACGGTGTATAAGTTCCTTCCCTGCTTCCACAAAAGCAACTGTTACTTATCCATTCTGACTAGTGTTCATTGTGGTCCAATTCTCAATAGTTAGGAACTGGAATCAACAAAGATGTACACCAATTGATGAATGGATAAGGAAAATGTAGTACATATATAAACAATGAAATATTACTAGGCTGTACAGAAAAATGAAATCGGGAAATCTGCAGGTAAATGGATGGAACTAGAAAAACTCAACACTGAGGTTACCCAGGCACAGAGATAAAGGCTACATGTTCTCTCATATGTGATTCTTAGCTTTGAATCTTTTGTTCTGTATGTTTAACCTGGAGTGCATGTAGAAAGCAGAAAACTAGAAATGAGTCACTTGGGGTGGATGCCTTCAGGAGGGGGCAGGGAGAGTAAAATTCGGGTAAAATGAAAGTAGGGAGGGAAGAATACTGGGGGAAGGTTTGAGCATGGAGCAGGTGGGGAATGAGGAAATGCAATGTTGGTAGAAGGGTTAATCAAAATGAAGAATTCATGGAAAAGCAACATGGAAACCTATGTCCTTCCAACCCAAGAAAAAATTCAGTTCGAGGAGAAAGACACAAGTGACATGTAAGGAGTGGAGGGGGAATACTCAGGGTTCAAGGTTTAAGTGCAGACAGGGGCACTGGGGAGAGAGGGTAAGGGATGGTTTAGCCCAAACTAAAGGTACATGAAGAGGCATTATGGAAATCCACTAGCTTATAAGATCATTAAAACATACACTTTTCAGGCTGGAGAGATGGCCTAGTGGGTAAGAGCCCTGACTGCTCTTGCAGAGGACCCGGGTTCGATCCCCAGCACCCACATGGCGGCTGAGAACCGTCTGTAACTCCAATTCCAGGAGAACTCCAGTTCCAGGGGAATCCGAGACCCTCTTCTGACCTCCACGGCATTGCACGACATGGGTGCACAGACCTACATGCAGACAGTACATTCATACACATAAATAAATAAAATAAAACCAAATTGTTAAAACACACACATTTCAACCTTCCAATATGGACTGAAGACTTATGTCTCTCCAAGAATCCTCCAAACCTTCGGTGCCAGATGGGGACTGCTGAGACATCTAGCTTGTGGACTGAGCATCTACTAGGGTTTTGGCTTCTTCAGAGTATTGATTGCCACTGTTGGACTACCCAAGTTGTATCACAGAGACCAGTACAGAAAGATCAAGACAGGACTTGGTGCTTACTGGACCTCATGTGGTGACTATGGGAAGGGAAAACCCATGTGGAACACAAGGGCAGGACTGATGGTTGTTTGGGCTTGCCAAGGAGAAGCCTTCAAACATGACATCTTTCAGCCTAATAAAAAATAAGCTGAAGATGCTCAAAGATATATGTGGCATGCATATATACATATTTTGGAGTAATGCAAATTGGAAGGAACAACAACGAACAACAAAAGACTGGGTCAAAGAACTGACTGAAACGGTGAACTTCTGCTTGAAACAGTAAACTTCTGCATTGAAAATTTTAAGAGGAAAAGATGAAAAACATGTTTGGCAGAATGCATGAGCTCTGGTGGGGTGGGAAGGGCAAGAAGGGGGAATGGGTCTAAATTTGCTTTGAAATTCTGTATGAAATGGATAAAGTATCAATAAAAATTGGAAAAGTACACACACACATGAAGCTTCAATAAAAATTGGAAAAAAGCATACACACACACACACACACACACACACACACACAGAGTTTGAACAGACATATCTGTATCGGTGGACAAGCTGCTACCAGAAGGCATGGGCTATTAAATGAAAATCTCCATGCCAGGCATGGGATACTTGCCTACAAGTTACTGGTGAGGCCCTCTAAACCACAGCTCTTGGTTACCCACCATAACTAGTTGGCAAACTCCTATTGCTGAAGACACTACCCACACACTCTAGATGCAGGACATAGAGAATTAACCTCAAGCTGAGCAGGACACTTCTCTCCCTGCTGGCTAGCTTACATAGTATCAGCAGGTGCTATGCTTGGGAGGGTGGTGGTGGAATCAAAGCTTTTACCCTGAGCTGGACCCTGCACACTACAATAACCTAACAAGATATGCTCAGTGGTGCAAAAAATGGCATTTTGGTTATCGGCTGACTGGTTATGTGCTCAAGGATTTCATACCTGGAGTTATGAACCTGGTCAAAATCATTAACAGTCCATGCTGTTGTTTTGGTAAATGGTCATGCTGTCAAACTACAATTTAAATCTATATACCCATGGATTTGTGTTGCTCACACCTGCAATCATTCTTAACATAAAAAAAGTAAAACAATAATAGTGCAGCAATTTAGCAGCAAAGTTAATATTAACTTTTAACTCTAAGAACCTCATTGTTTATGCCTTGCAGTTATACAGGTGCTAGAGTGTAAAGTGAGCTTTAAAGCTTTTAACGAGAGAGAGCTTTACTTTTCTTTGGTTCCTTGCTCCCTCGACCTGTAAGCCATTTCCTGGCTTATGTGGTTTTGGTTCATACTTGTTTTTATTCTGGTCTTTGTTTTCCACAGTTTCTCTCTTTATACCTCCTGCTGAGGTGTTTTCCTAAAGGCTACTAATTTTTAAGTCAGAACACTAGAATCCTTGGCCTCACCAGACTTAGTTTCACTTTGTCCTAAGATCCTTTTTTAGTTTAAACTTGGCTAATGAGATCTTTACTTGGGCAATCTGTGCATGATACAGTTTCTGTAGATTTTTTTGGGGGGGCGGTATTTTTGAGACAGGGTCTCCCTTTAGTCTCAGCTGGCCTGGAGCTTGCTAGGTAGACCAGGCTGGCCTTGAACTCACAGAGATCTGTGCTGGGATTAAAGGCCTGTGTCAGGACCCCTGGGCCAGTTTCTGTCCAATTCTTAATTGCTACTGTATCACACTTTTGAGTTGTATACACAGTGTCATTATTTCTCACAAAGGACTCATTTCTAGAAAAGGTTAAGTGTTAGTTCCACTCCTTGAGGCAGAAGCAGGTGCCCTAATTTCTAGAAAGCCAAAATTTAAGGTTAGAAAAACAAGGGTTAATATAAAGGGAATTACTGAAAACCAAGGTCAGCTGGAGAGCAGACTTCAACCAGAGTCAGGTAACTGGAACTTTGTCAAGCAGTGATCCTTTCATGAATGGCTCCGCCATGCCCCAACATACATAATAAAAATGGAATAAAAAACCAAACGGGGCTGGAAGAGTGCTTAGAGCACTCTGCTCTAAGAGAGGATGTTAGTTTTCAGTATCCATGCTGGGCAACTCACAGCTGCCAATAACCCAGCTCTGGGAGATCCAATGGTTTTGGCCTCAAGTACCTGCAGTCACATGCCCATACCCAAATACACATACATAATTAAAATCTTAAAAAAAATTCCAGGCTGGAGAGATGGCTCAGTGGTAAAGAGCATCGGCCTCTCTTACAGAAGACCCAGGTTTGATTCCCAGCACACTCATGGCGGCTCACAACCATCTGTTTAACTCCAGTTTGAGGGGAATCTCAGGCCTTCTTGACTGTGGGTACTGCACGACACAGGTGCATTTACACATATCCAGGCAATACACTCACATATATAGAATAAAAAATTGATTAAAAACAGTATAAGTCTAAGATTTCACTTTAAAATGACAGATATTTTATGGAAATAAAGTGGAACAAGAAATCTGGCATTTACATTTTTTACTTAGAGAAAAGTTAAACCAAAAGCAGCTGAAGCTTACGTGATACATGTGCTTGCACATTTCATCCCAAGTCTATGGGATGGATTTTGTCTTCGTCTTACAGATGAGCCAACTGGGCATGGATTGGTTAAAGGGTTACATGCCAAGATCATAAAAGAAATCAGTAGAATGATTAAGAGTTATGATCCACACAGAGTTCAGGTGTTAGCTTCAAGTCCCTGTCTTATAACACTGTCCTGTGCTACATGGTAGAGGCCCAAGTTGCTTTCTTGACCAAATACCCAATAAAATGGATGTTTTAGGTAGAAAAAGTACAGCAATCACCACTTCGTTAGAAATTTATTTCAGAAATAAGGTTCTTGTGTACACTGGAATGGTTAGTTAGTTCTGGATTACTATAACAAATATTTCTCAAAGGTAGCAATCATGTAAATAACTAGAGTTATTTTCATTCCATCTCTGTCAAAGACTTCAAATGTCACAAGAAAGGGGAGAAAATGCTAAGGGAGACTAATGAAGCACTGCATTCCCAGTTACACTTCACTCAAGTATTTCCTAAAGACAACTTGCTTGCTCTGCTGTCTAGTGCTTAGTCTGACAACTGGCAAAGCTCAAAGAGAAAAGGAGGCATGCATTCAATTAGACATAAATATACAGCAAATCCCTATAATTAGAAATATACTGGATATTTGAAAAAATAAACATCTCATGTTTTGAAGTATATCTTGACAATAGTTTTAAAGATATTTTGTTCAGAAGACTTCAGAGGAAAACTCATATACACATAATTGCAATAGGAATGGCCGATCCTGACAGCCAGCACTGTAAGGCAGTGAGCAGAGCAGAAGGAAATCGCCTACACCAGTTTCACAGAGCAGTGGACGTCAGCGACCATCTGTGCACCCACATCTCAGTGCACATCAGCAACCACCTGTGCTACCACATCTCAGATGCTTCTCTGCATCACCACAATCACAGCTACATCCTAATCATTCAGAATGACCGTAGATCACTTCTGACCTTTCTCTGAAATCTACATCACTTATGACATTACTTGCACTATTCTGCACTCCCCAAATATGCAGACACATAAACCTGCTAAATTTTATTTGCCCAATATTTGAAAAATATTTAAATTCTAATACAAATCTGAGTTTCCATATTCATGAAAATATTTTTAAGTCTCTAAAACTTGACAGCTGAAAATGGATGCTTATTTGGAAGAGAACTATTGAATTTATTATTCTCTAAAAGAAAAAGCAGGCCGGAAGGGTCATATTACTGAAACATTTAAACACGGTAACAGGTTATTTTCTAAGCCTTAAGGAAAGCTGCCCTCAAACTGAACAACTATGTGCCCCTATCAAACGAGCAATACATGCGATGATCAGAACAGCCAAAGGTGGTCACTTCATTTCTTTCTGTTGTTTCCAGCTAGCATGGCTGCAACTCGCATAAATATATTTAATGTATCCATGTAGATTCCCAACATCCTAAAAAAGAAAATCATGTCCATTATATAAGATGTAACTCTAATAACAAAGACAATCTAGTTTATAACACAAACAGAAAATATTCACTATTTTACCCAGCTTTAGTAAATGGAAATAAAAAATGTTTAAATGCAGATAAAAGTTATACAACATAAAGCTGTCATGGTTTTTCCTTCTGGTAGCCCAATCTTTTAAAGGCAAAAGGCAAATTTTAAAAGGATTATTCTATTCCCTGACGTCCTGCTATGAGTATCACATCCTGCATAAAAACCTGGGTGTTAATAATTAAAACAAACCAAAGAAACACCTTTTCAGAAACTTGCAAGACAGTCTGGCATTTTCAAATATAATATACCCACTTCAGTTCCTTAAAAGTGCTACAAAACTAAGCATTACAGCAATACTTTAAAATCTATTATATTATTTTATTTTTAGGTAAAGGGAAAACATTGCTTAAAACAGACATTCTGGTCCAAACAAAATACTAAGGCAGAATCCAAGAGAGAGACAGAACACCATTGCTGGGTATCTCCAAAACAATCACACAGAGAAACCGTCAATTTTTAGAACTGGCCTTTCCCCCAACCCCAAATACTCCAAGTTAACTATGACATAGTACTTGTAACTGAATATCTGTATATTGAACTTAGTTGCAATATACTCTTTTTTTTTCTTTTCTTTTTTTTTGAGACAGGGTCCCTTTATACCCCCAGCTGGCCTGGAGCTCACTCTGTAGACCAGGCTGGGTTTGAACTCACAGAGATCCACCTGCCTCTGCCTCTGGAGTGCTGGGATTAAAGGAGTGTTCCACCAGGCCTGGCTTAAAGGCAGTTCTTAGCTGCCATGTGGGTGCTGGGAATCAAACTTGGGTCCTCTGCAAGAGCAGTTTGGTGCTCTTAATTGCTGAGCCATCTCTCCAGCCCCTCAAGTTTTTTTTTTTTTTTTTTTTTTTAAAGATATAGAGAAGTTCGCTAAATAGGAGGCAAAGAAGCAGCCCAATCTGACAGTTTGGATGGTGTCCTCTCATCAGACAGGCTAGAAGGACTAACTCTGGTCCTGTGTGACCTTATTTGGACATATGGTCATTGAAGATGTGATTACATTATTAGGATGAAGACATTGGAGCTGGATGTGCCTAGTGGCCTTCTTTTAAAAAAAGAGAATTGGGGCTGGAGAGATGGCCTAGCGGTTAAGAGCGCTGACTGCTCTTGCAGAGGACCTAGGTTCAATCCCCAGCACCCACATGGTGGCTGAGAACTGTCTTTAACTCCAGTTCCAGGGGAATCCGACACCCTCTTCTGACCTCTGCAGCACTGCACAAGACGGGGGCACACACCTACATGCAGACAGTACATTCTTACACATAAAAAATTAAACAACAGGGGCTGGAGAGATAGCCTAGACATTAAGAGCACCGACTGCTCTTGCAGAGGACCCGGGTTCGTTCCCCAGCACCCGCATGGCGGCTGAGAACTGTCTGTAACTCCAATTCCAGGAGAACTCCAGTTCCAGGGGAATCTGAGACCCTCTTCTGATCTCCGAGGCATTGCACGACACGGGTGCACAGACCTGCATGCAGACAGTACATTCATACACATACAGAAATAAAATTAAAAAAATAAATGACAACAACAACAACAACAACAAAACACACCCAGATAGAATGGGCCACTGAGGATGGAGGCAGAATCTATAACCAATGGTGGCCAGTACGGGAGCCCTCAAGCTCCCTGACACCATGAATCAGTACTTCTGGCCTCTTGCACTTTGAGAATACATTTTCAGTCACCTATCTTAATGCTGGATTGTTATGATGGCAGCCTACAAAATGAACACAGACAGAACAAAGTGGGCCTCACTAAACACCCGAGCAAGAGCAGTGGCAGTAAGGATCACTTACGAATTGATGGGGTCATACTTTTGAACTCCATACACTGGTGCTACTTCTGCACGTCTGATTACTTTCTGAGTATCATGCAGAAGGAACATGCTGAAAAGAACTAATCCGCCATACATTGCCACAGAGTACAGAGTGGCACCGGCCACAGTGGTCGGTGGAAGAAACATAGACCCTGAAATCAAAACAAGCAAAACACCAGGACTTATTTTTCTTTTGTTAAAAAAACTGACTTCCTAAAACTGGGTTTATAATTTACACTATTTAAAACTCCTGTGCAGGTGTTATCTGAGCACATTTATTGATATTAGGTCAAGAGCCATGATATTCTTTCCTTGGGCAGTTCGCTTGCCCACAGGATAGGAAGGCAACAGCCATTTTCAAGTTGATCACTTCAGAGGTAATTAGTAAAAAGAGTAATAATCAAACCAACTCCTGAGGGCTGGAGAGTTGGCTCAGAGGTAAAGAGCTCCTGTTGCTCTTGCAGAGGACCTGGGTTCGAGTCCCAGCACTCACATGGTGGCTAACAACCATTTGTAACTCCAGTTCCAGGGGAATCCGACACCCTTTTCTAACCTCCATGGGAACTGAAAACACAGTGTACTTACACACATGTAGGCAATACATTCATAAATAAAAAAGTTAACCAAATTCTTATGATGTCAAATTATAAAATTCAATCAAATTAGCATGTATTTTAAAGAAACTTTAAACATGCCCCCTAATTATTTTGGGGTACCTGAGTATATCAGAATGCAGAACTAAGTAAAAAGCACAGCAGCTTACCTAGTGAGGACACAAAGACAAGACCCAGGCCCACTCCAAGTGGTGCTCCCATGTTCAGAAACTTCTCACTGGGCGCACACATGGCTACGGTAGACAGGCCTCCTACAATGCCAGCAGTGTACCACGCAGCTCTGAGGAGAAGAGGCCCCCCTAAAATTGTCAGAGGAGCTACCACTGCGCCCATCACACCTGGGAAAGAAAGAGCAAGGGCTTGTTAATTAAGTAGTAAATAGACATGCTACAGTGAAGGTTTTGGCAACATACTACTTATGTTAAACAACGTATAGTAAATTTTACCTTTAGATAATACTACCTACCCTACTGTCCATGCTATACAACCAACAACTCTGGCTCTTCACATCCTGTCACATCAACACCACTGTTAAAATTCAAAAACAAATACTAACCCATATTTTTAGAGCCACTCAAAAAGGTTAATATTTATAAGCTGGGTGTGTTAAGGTACTGAGGCAGGAAGATAGCAAGTTGGAGGGTAGTCTGGGAAACAGAGCAAGACCCTGCCTAAAAAAATGAAAAAAATAGCCAGGCATGGTGGCACACAGCTTTAATCCCAGCACTTGGGAGGCAGAAGCAGAGGTTCTGTGAGTTCAAGGCCAGCCTGATCTACTTAGCAAGCCCCAGGCCAGCTGAGGCTACAGGGAGACTCTTGTCTCAAAAAGACCACAAAACAAAACAAAACAAAAATATACCAAGCCAAACAAACAGCAAACAGGAAAGTATATAACATTCAAAGTTGTCTGATAACAATTTAAACACATACCAGCATGCAGCATCCAAGCAAGATGCTTTGGGCCTGGGCTCTGCTCATAAGGTATTGAATGGACCAGCATCCCAGCTCCAATCATGGCTGCAAAGGTTGCACCAATTGTCTGAAAGATGAAAAATAGAACCTTAAAGTAGAAACTCACCAGTTCCATGTAACAATGTACTTTCAAAATAACAGTTTTGAAAAGATGAAGGCTAATAAACTGAATTGTATATGTCTCCAGTACATTTAAGGCAGTGGGACTGTGTCAGTTTTGGCTACATCAGCAAGAGTGCCCTCTACTGCCTCACAGGAGTGGAGCACTTCATCTTTTAATAATTTTATTCTTGCTAGACAGAGGTAAAACAAAGTCTCAGAGGAAATCCCAAGATAATTATTCTTGCTTAAAATACAAACTTTGATACAAAAATAATTTTCTTTGAAATTAGTTATGATCTAATTTCTAAAAAAGTGTGTATGACCTTGAATTCCTCATTTGCTAAACAAAACCTTAAAAAGTAATTGTACACATTACTTCTAGCATGTGGAAAGAACTTGAAAAGACCCACATTTCTGTGTCCAGGTTAGTGGCTGACCTGTTCCATATTCTTTTCTTTGTCTATCTTGGTTTCTGTTGTTGTGACGTTTAAAGAAGAGATGTAGAGAACAGAAGGTAGTGATAACCGTCTAAGGGAGAGACTGCTGTTGCAGCCTTAAGATGTTCTCTGCCTAAGGATTCCTAAACCCTGTTTGTTTTCCATGCCAATAATCCCCTATGTGGTTTACCAAGACACCTCAACTCATCTGTATTTGTCTGACCCATAGGCATCAGAATGTTCTACCTGATGTAAAGCATGTTTGCTGAGATGCAAGCCCGAGGACCCGAGACCAATTTTAGAATCCATGTAAAAGTAGAATCAACTCCACATGTCATATAATCAATAATAATTTCTTAATTATTCTTAATAGTAGAGTGATCTTTCACTGCAGAAAGGACACGGTCCCCATCACAAAACTTCTCAGTTTGGGGATCTTAAGGTCTGAAATTTTATGTACATTTGAATTTTTCAGAATACTGCTATATTTATTTGATTACAGTAAGCATCTTTTAAATTATTTACCTTTGATTCAAACTGACTTTCTTTTTTTTTTTTTTTTTTTTTTTTTTTTAGTCAGGGCCTCCCTGTAGCTCTGGCTGTCCTGGAACTCTGTAGACCAGGCTGGCCTCAAACTCACAGAGATCCACATGCCTCTGCCTCCTAAGTGCTAGGATTAAAGGTGAGTGCCACCATGCCCAGCATTTATTTATTTCTGTAGGTGTATCAATGTACTGTCTGCATGCAAGTTTGTGCATCCGTGTCGTGCAATGCTGCGGAGGTCAGAAGAGGGTGTCGGATTCCCCTGGAACTGGAGTTCTCCTGGAATTGGAGTTTCAGACGGTTCTCGGCCGCCATGTGGGTGCTGGGGATCGAACCCGGGTCCTCTGTAAGAGCAGTCGGCACTCTTAACCGCTAGGCCATCTCTCCAGCCCCTCAAACTGATTTTCTAGTGAGTACTTGCCTTGCTTATTCTTTCCCGCTAGGCTGGAAGATTCAAGACAGATAATCAAAGTTCTTAAACTTTTATTCTACCTTTTGGTTTTTTTTTTTTTTTTTTTTTTTTTTTTTGTCTTTTTGAGACAAGGTCTTGTCTCCCTGCAGCCCCTGGAACTCACTATGTAGACCAGGATGGCCTTGAACTCACAAAGATCCACCTGCCTCTAAACTTTTATTCTAAATGATTCTCTTCTTATAAGGTACAGAGTAGCAGAAATATCAGTGACTTAATAGTTAAGAGTTGTACATGGCTTTCTTGTCCCTCTGATCTCCAGTCTCACACGCATCACTGTGGGTCATGTTATTATCTACCATTTCAGATCTCACATAGGAACAACTAGTTTACCTCCTTCATGTCTCTCCCACACCCAAACAGAAACCATTATTTCTTTTGCCATTCTAGTCTCTTCACTGGTCTCTGAAGGTACTTCATTTTGGTTTGAAAATCAAAACATATCCTTCTAAAACCTAACTATTTCTTCACACTTCAGACCTCAAAACATGACACTCTAATAGATTTAGAAATTAGTTTTGAATTAGGTTTTCCTAGCTGCTTTCCCTTGCTCAGGCTATTTGGTAAAACTGGGCTGACCATGTCCTCTTCTGAAATAAAATGTTAGCGATTAACAACACAGTCACTGTCCATTTTTTTTTTTTTTTTAGAAGATAGGGTATCCCTTGTCCCAGCTGGCCTGGAACTTGCTATGTAGACCAGGCTGGCCTTGAAATCACAGAGATCCTCCTGTCTCTGCCTCTCAAGTACTAAAATTAAAGCTTCATCTTTAAGCTGATGTTGCACCTTCTATATAATGCACATACCATACTGTTCACTCTAGATCTGTTCTACCAGACAACAGGAAAAAAGGACTCAAACACTGTGCTAGCTAGCAAAATAAACAAATATTCAAGAAGTAGTCATTAATGCCAGGAAACTCATGTGTGGTACTGTAAACATAGTCTAACATACATGGCTGGAAAAGTCATAGATCTTAGAGAAAATCCCAAGACAAATGCAATTTCTTACTATGTGTTAAATACAGATCTTATATTTACAGACAAGTGTGCCAGTCACCAATCATCAAAGAAGCTTCCTTTGCAACAGATGGAGATTACAGAGTTCCACAACCAGTCACACATAGAGACTGTGAACTGCCCAACCCCAAGTGACATATCTACAATGGATCCTCTACACTTAAGGCTCATGGAACATAGAACAAGGGATAGAGAATACTAATGACTCTCTCAACTCTCATCAATAAAGCTCCCTTATGCAATGGAAAGCAATGAACACAAGGGTCACAAATGGGCAAAGCAGAGAGAATAAGAGTCTGCAGAGTGGATCCTTGAATAGGACTCCTACATTAAACTCTATTCACCCAGGGTTCAGGAACCATTGTAGAAGGGAGGGTGGTGGTGGTGGTGGTGGGGTGCTGAAAGATTTTGATGGCCAGGGAGGAGAGATGCATGGCTATTTGGAAACATGAGTCTTACAGGATCCTAGGACCTTGCTTGTATGAACCTACAGCAATGGTGTCAGCATGCATAAGACCCATGCAAACTCAAGCAGACAAATACCCAGCACAGAACTGGGGCAATGCGCAGCAGGCCGCAATCTTAGCTGAAGAACTACTGGCAGCTGATCTTTAAGGGAGTGACTCTAAATAGGCTGACTACACCCCAGTAGACGAACGTGCACAAAGGGATGTCTGGGTACAGTAACTTGACTTGCAAGGCCTTAACATAAATGACAAAATGCATGAAATCCAGTGGGGGAGGGTTGGGAGAGTGCCAATGAGGAAGGAAGTATGATGATGTATATGAAAACACACAAAAATTCAGTAAAATGTACATAAAAGTAAAACAATAAAAGAAATAGTCATTGAACAGAAAACCTTATATAGGGGCAAGAAGCTGAGGAATAACAGGAACAGCAACGTTATGAATGCTTTGGCTCCGGGACAGGCATTTTCCACAGACCTGCAAGGTAGTTTTCCATCTATTTTCTAGTAAATGATTGCTGCCAGATAGGAAGATAGTCTTAAAATTTCATTTCTAACATTTCTGGTCCTATTAAAATATACATTTGATAAAGAATATAGTATTCTTCTATTT
The DNA here is from genome assembly GCA_009823505.1 of Rhizomys pruinosus. NCBI lineage: Eukaryota > Metazoa > Chordata > Mammalia > Rodentia > Spalacidae > Rhizomys > Rhizomys pruinosus. The sequence goes on along the minus strand of VZQC01007669.1, from coordinate 99,117 downwards.
ATATCTCCTCTCCCTTCCCCCAATGTATTTCATCAAGTTTTCTTTCTTCTCATTATCAGGGATTGAACCTAGGGCTCAACACATGCTAGGCAATTTCTTTACCACTGAGCTATAGTCCTGGAGCTATTTTATTAAATTGTTTGATCTTTATAAGAAAAATCAAACAAAAATAATCACCCAGTACTACCTCCCCCACAAAAATAGCAAGTAGCTGACTTACCACCCAAGAGCCTCTCATCATGAAGTTCATGAGAGCAGGAGTTCTTGTTACTGCTAAGGCAGACAAAGCTGTTAAACCAATACTCCCTGCTAAGTACATGTAAGTAGAATGAATTCTGTCCTTCACATACTGAGGCCAAATTCTGTAAGAAATATGATGGAAAAAAAAAAAGAAATATGATGGTTATTTTATTGAATACTGGATATTAATTCTGATTGAATCATTCATTAGCTACATGGCCTTGGGATAAATCACTTTAATAGTCTTATTTCATTTGTCATGGACATAATTATACATATCTTGGAGTTGCTATACAGATTAGGTGACAAAGCATAAGCATTTGGAACATGAAAACCAACAGATTTTCCTCTTGTTTCAATATACAACCTCGGTAGGTTCAAATAAATCTATGCCAAGGAAACAGAGTCTATATATTCATAAATATTCATAAATGAAGAATAGATGAGCTGTTCCAAAAGTGACTATAAACTAAAAAATGAAGGGTAAACAAACAGACAAAAACTACAACAACAAACCACAAAAACCCCTCTTCCAAAGCCAAACTATAAAACCTCACCTGGAACCTTTGTTTGAAGAAAGGGATTCTGGAATTGTTTGGGAACAGTTTACTTACACAGCCTTTTCAATAGCTCCAATCTCATTAGACATTCCTAAGCCATAGTAGCACAGCGCTCCAAGACCAATAGCAGCTCCTCCAGCCACAAAACACCTTCCCATCTGATCAACTGCACAACACAGAGAAGGTGCAGTTTAGTACTGGCACATTTTATGCTGGTGAATTTAAGACATTCATAAGAAGATCAAGTCATAGAAATGGGGAATACAGAGATATCTTCAACATTAGGAGACCAGAAGGACAGTCCTGACATGAAGGTGCAGTAATGACTGCACAAAATAAAGGGCCAGCTTGGCATGGTGGTACACAGCTGTAATGCTAGCACTTGGGAGATGGAGACTAACTTAAGCTACACAAGATTCTGTCTCAAAGTAAATACACAAATATAAAAAGGAGAGAAACGTCAAGTCATTCCTTACAGTGCCTAAAGTGGTGTTAACAAAAATGAAGCTTCATGTGAGTTAAGATAAAGAAGAGAAATGCAATCAAGTTTATACACCAACCAGATTAGGGACAGCATGCTCCTGCTTTAAGTATACTTACAATTTATCAACTCTCTAGAGGCTGGTGCTCATTAAGAACATCACACTCCCTTCAATCAAATTTGTACACCAAGAATTACTGGGAAATTCATGATTTGTTCTCTGTGGTCAACCCTCTAATCAAAAGGAAATGCCCTGGGAAATACTGATTAGGACTCTCCCTCACTGTAATACACTGGCATTTTCTAAGACTGTTAAGGAGCAGTGATTTTTTTTCCCCCCTTAAAGTGCACCAGGAAATTAAAAGTTTGGTTTCACAATCTGCAAATGCTGAAAGGCAAACTATGAGTCAAAAGGTAATGCCCTTGGTATGACGGAGAACAATTTTAAATCTCAGTACTCAGAAGGGAGATCTCTGAAATGGAGGCTAGTCCGGTCTACAGTTCCAAGAAAACTGGGGCTACAAGGAGACCCTGTCTCAAAACAAAACAAGTAAAAAAGTGAAACAACATAACTAGGAACCACTGAACTCAGTGCAAAGCACCAATCTTTGTTATCAGATCTGAGAACAGAAACGTGGCCTTTATTCCAGAAAATCCCCCCTTCAATCTCAATCTCTCTCTCTCTCTCTCTCATATGTTTGAAAATGTGACTTTCTTAAAACACATCCATGGGTTGGGTGCTATGGCACACACCTTTAGTCCTAGTATTTGGTAGGTGGATCTCTATGAGTTCCAAGGCCAGCCTGGTCTACAGAAAAAGCTCCAGGCCAGCAAGGGATGCACAGTGAGATACTGTCTCAACCACTGCCCCTCACCCCAGCCCCCAAAGACTTCAGTTTAAACACTGAAAATTTTCACCTACTTTTAAATATTTTTTCCACTGATGGCTCAAAAGCGGCTTCTTTCAGTTCTTGGACAGTTTTCCCACGGCGGACCCCAACTCTTGTCTTGGTGGCATATTCCTGATATATACACAAAGACATTTACCATCCAGACTAACATGTCTGAGCTGCATCCCCAGCCTGTATAGAATTCTATAGAGTTCGGGGCTGGAGAGATGGCCTAGCGGTTAAGAGCGCCGACCGCTCTTGCAGAAGACCCGGGTTCGATCCCCAGCACCCACATGGCGGCCGAGAACCGCGCGAAACTCCAATTCCAGGAGAACTCCAGTTCCAGGGGTATCCAACACCCTCTTCTGACCTCCGCAGCATTGCACGACATGGGTGCACAGACTTGCATGCAGACAGTGCATTCATACACATACAGAAATGAATAAAATTAATAAAAAAAAAGAAAAAAAAAAAGAATTCTATAGAGTTCAACAAAAGGAAGTCATGGCTACAGCCTTGGTTTGGGTGCTTTTCCAGTACTAAAGAGTTAAATTTAGGAGGTAAAATGGCCTCTTTCTGACTACTGTACATTCTCTCTTTGTCTATGTTATACTTAACAACTTGCATTCCTCCTCATTTAAAAACTAGAAGACAAATATGTTAGTTGCCCATGTGGTATAAGCTTGTGATCTCAGCACCTGAGAGCACAAGGCAGGAGAATCACTAGTTGAAAGCTTATCTTTTCTATAGTGTAATACCCTGACTCTAAAGAAAAAGAAGTTTGCTGCCAAAGGAAATGAGCCTTTCTGCCTAACCTGGCGCATTTTTCTCATTCTTTAAGCAAAAGCTGAAAACAATATCTTTAGTAGCTCTGGTGGCCAACTGGTAAATATCTATGGGTTCCTAAGCATTTGACTATAGGTTCCATACTCAATCCTTTTGTTGCAGCATGTGACTCTCCTTAATGTTTCTCTTCAATATTTGGAGTAAGCCCAAGAGCTTTAAGTTATAGAAACCCTCATTTGTGATAAAGAGGGATCAGACAAATAAAAAAAATTTATGGGGAAAAAGTACAGTACAGTCTCTCTCACTGGAGACTGTACTGTACTGTTTCAGTAAACTACTTCTTGAAGACAATCTGCCCCCCCCACCAGAAAAATCTAGACTGTAATCTCCCTCCCCCAGCAAAAACCCCTCCTAAAAGCAGAAATCAAACTAGGCAGAGGTGGGCATAATCTTACCTTGCTGGGTGTTAAGAGCCATTGATTCTTTGTGATGGAATTCTTCACAACTGGGGAGGCCTTGGTGAAAGTGGGATGGAAAACCCTAGAAGGTAGTGTCCGGAGACACACAAGCCTTGCAGCCAGCATGGTGATGTACCGGGTTTACTAAGCAGATCTGAAATGCTGGTTAGAAAGAAAAAACAAAACAAAACTAAAAACCAAACCCATTAAGAGCAGGGCACAGAGTAGCCAGAGACTGAAATAAACTGAAATATCAGTAGAAAAACTGAAATAAAGTGATGCCTTTTATTTTCAATGCTGAATCCTGGTTTGAACCTCTCATTCATGAAACCCATCTCAAAGAACCCAGACTGGGATGGAGTTAAATAAACACAATTACATAATTACAGGGTCTGATGGCTTTTACAATAGTTGGTTTTACTTATGATTTATACCACCAAGGCACATGCCTTTAATCCCGGGTCTCGGGAGAGGCAGGATCTGTGTGAGTTCTGGTCTACATACATAGTGAGTTCCAGGCCAGCTGGTGCTACAGGGAGACTCTGTGTCAAAAAAGAGCAAAAGGGGAAAAAAAAAAAAGGATTTATACCATAATTCAGTAAGAAAAGTTAATTCTGTGTAGCTTTTGAGCACAGGAAAAATGTTGGCCAATGAGGAAGAGATGAACAACCATTTAAGGCTGAATGACATCAACAGAGATGAAATATGTAAGTTTCAAGGATAAGTATTACTTCCAGGTAGGGTGTGGTGGCGCAGGCCTTTAATCCTAGCACTTGGGATGCAGAGGCAGGCAGATTAAAAAAAAAAAGCTGGGCGTGGCGGCGCATACCTTTAATCCCAGCACAGAGGCAGGTGGATCATCTTTGTGAGTTCAAGGCCAGCCTGGTCTACAGAGCTGGGGCTACAGGGAGACTCTGTCTCGAAGAAGACCAAAACAACAACAACAAAACCCAAAAAAGATAATGTAAGATAAATGCGCAAAGCTTCAATAAAAAATTGGCTTTGAAGAAAATAGATAATGTAAGATAACATTAAAGGACAATTGATCTAAGTAAACAGAGCTACCCAGTCAAGTTTATCTAACACTAGATTCCTTCGGTGGTGTCCCCAGTAGCAAAATATTAAAAATTGAATGGTCTCATCTCCAAGAAAATTGTATCAGATAAATGGTTAGGTGACTGTCTTTCTGTAATACTAAAAGCGTATCTGTATCAACGATCAGTGATGAAACTTTAGGCAAATGACTATCTTCTGAATCTCATCTTCCTCATTTGTAATATAAGAAAAGTGGAACGAAAGTGTTTTGACGGTAGTGCCCTGCGACTCTGGAAAATGTCCAAGACTGAACTTGTCCCAGGAATGGGACCACAAATGAGTTTTAATTAGCACCCCCCCCCCCTTAAACTAAGCACTATTGCATGAAAATACCCGAGTGTCCTTCCCCAGGAACCATGAAGCGACTCTAACTCTGGACACCTGACCTTGGGGGAAATACCGAGACCCTTCTGGTCCTTTAGCTTTCGCGGCCTTCGGCCCTACCAACCCGGGAGGTCTAGGTCAGAATGGCCTGTGTCGCGTAACGGCGCAAGGCGATCATCCGCCACGTTCTCTGAACCGGGGACCCGGGTGGTTCTGAACCCGCTCTGTCGCCCCCGTGGCACTTCCGTGAGCACTCTGCTCGGGCGTCGGGTCCCTCACCCAGCCTCATGCCCGGATGGCAGACAGCTTAGCTAGCCTCCAGCCGCGGGTGCACGGACCGCCCAGACGCCCTCGCCCAGAGGGCAAGGGCAGGGCGGCGCAGCTCCCAGACCACGCGACTCAGACCCCGCCGCCTCCAGCCCTTCTGGCGGGGGTTCTCAGCCACCCCCGGGGACCTACCTCAGCTCCGGGTCCCTCCACCGCCACGCGGCTCCCTTCCGGGCCTTAGAAACCGCGAACGGCGACCTCCCCCTATCAGCCCCTCTCAGCAGCGGTCCGCCTCACTTCGTGACGCAACATCCGGATAAAGGTAAATAGTACAAACAGCCAATCAGGAGCAGGCCTCCGACGGAAGCGCGGGCTCAGAAGGGAAGGCGGGGCTCTGGCCTTTGCGGGGCGGGACCAAGAGAAATTTTGGTAAGGAACGTCACAGTCGGCGTACCTTTTGGGTGAGGGCTGGGAAGCCATTTCAGCCATCTTAGCTCTGGGCAACGGAGCTATCCACTTAGTTTCAATCTTTTGACTGTTTCAATCTAGGCCGACTCCAAGTTAAAAATTCAGAAAACAGTTGAAACTATTCCTTTCTGACTGCCGTGAAAACATTTTTACCAAATTTGGCCATTTTTGAGCGGAGCTAACCCGAAATGGGTTGATATTAAAGGTTTGTGAAATCTAGAGTTAGTTTAGTAGAATTTTTTTTTTCTCACTGCCTGTGACCTCTCCATGGTATTTTTTCTTTTCTTTTCTTTTCTTTTCTTTTTTTTTTTTTTTTTTTTTTTTTGTCTCTTTTTTTTTTGTCTTTTTGAGACAAGGTCTTCCTGGAGCCTCAGGCTGTCCTGGAACTCACTCTTTAGACCAGGCTGGCCTTGAACTCACAAAGATCCGCCTGCCCCTGCCTCCCGAGCGCTAGGATTAAAGGCATGCGCCACCATTTTTCAAGCTTAAGTCAGTACCCGTGTAATATTGCATGTACAAACCACTGTGCTTCTTACCCAAAGGTTTTGTTGAGCACCATTAAAAAACTTTGATGGGGAGTAATTTGTTATCTAAGGGCTGTTTTTGGTATAAAAGGGAGCTTTTATTTCTGTTTAATTTTTTTCCACTGTCGCTCCATTACTTGTTGAACAAAAGCTTACTGGAGTTTAACTTTGGACCAAGCACTGTGGTACAGATGACTAATAATTGCAATGTTGTGGTACTTGTGTTTTGACTTTGTTCTAAAGGCATTTACTTTGTGGAGGAGACACAAAATACAGAAATACAATGTTAGATGATGATAAGCACCACGAAGAAAAAGGGTAAAGCCCTAGAATTCTGCTACTTTAAATGGGCTAGTTAACAACATGTAAAATTTATGACCCTTAATATTATCGCCTAAGCAATTTTTTTATTGTGGTTTATGATCATCTAACCAGGTAAATCTTGACAGACATAGTGATCTGCTCTTTATATGGGCAATAAAACAGTTTGCCAGCAAAGGAGTTCTTATCTGTTGCAAATGGCAGGAAAGCTCAAGAGAAATGTGTCATTGAGGATACTGAATAGATGGGCAATTTAATCTTATCCAATTTGGTTAGCTAGCAAACAGCTCCTTCAACTGGTAATGTTTTTCTTGCAGCCTTTGTTATCAGCAGAGAAGGGATTTACAACATAGTACCTGAAGAAGCAAAATCTAAAAGTCAGTGACTCAAGATCCCTCTAAGATTCCTATTATTGAAGCTTATTCTCTTTGTATAGGAAGTAGAAATTTTGATTATTTTCTTTGCTCATGAGTAGGGCTTAACAAATGTCTTGAAGCAGAGGATGAACCTGCTTACATTATGAGGAATATAGCTCTTTTGGCAGTGCAGATGGGGAAGAGGTTCAGTGTAATAGACCAATAAAAAAGTGATTGTAACTGTATAAGGAAAAGGAGATGTGTAAGGAAAAGGCTGCAATTAAGACAGCAGAGGGATTCTATCAACCTCACTTTATCTTCAGCACAGAATGGCTGTTATAGATAGGAGACAGCTGATGATTTCTTACTGTAAGTTTACTTTTAGGTTTTGTTAGCTTTGTTCTGGAAGGTGTAGCTAATTATATTTCTCTCAGCAGTTTATCATTCAGCTTTGTGGCCAGTTTAAGATCTTGGATGCTCTTGTGGTTCATTTTTAAGCAATTTGAGGATTACTTGCTGAAACGTTAGCCTTTGGAAGTTGTAAGCTGCTTGGTTGAGAATCTGCCTCCTCTACCAATTCTCTAATTTCTTGCCTGTCCAAACATCTCAGTAACAGTAACAAGGATGATATTAGAAGTATGCATGAGTATTATGGTCAGATGGGTATCATTAGACAAGTAAGTGTCCTAAATGACTATGGTGTTTTGACTGAGAAATGCTTCCCCCCATAGGCTCACTTATTTGAACACTTCATCCCCAGTTGGTGGCGCTGTTTCAAGAGGTTATGGAACCTTGTTTTTTTAAATTTTATTTATTTTGTATGTGTATGAATGTACTGTCTGCATGCAGGTCTGTGTGCCCGTGCAATAATGTGGAGGTCAGAAGAAGGCGTCGGATTCCCCTGGAACTGGAGTCAAAGATGGTTCTCGGCTGCCATGTGGGTGCTGGGGATCGAACCCGGGTCCTCTACAAGAGCAGTCGGCCCTCTCAACTGCTAGGCCATCTCTCCAGCCTCGAGGTTATGGAACCTTTATGGGGTGGAGCTTTGTTGGAGGAAGTTTGTCACTGGGGGCAGCTTTTATAGCCTGACTGGGAGTTCACTCCCTCTACTTCCTACACATAGATGGGGATGTCATCTCTCACCTTTCTGCCCTGGTCACCTGCCAAACCTCTCATTTTGTATTCTCCCATTGGAACTGTAAACCAAAATGAACTTATTTTTCTATAAGTCTCCTTTAGTCATGGTGTTCTATCACAGCTACCAAAAAAAAAAAAAAAAAAAAAAAGTAATGTAGTGACAGAGCCAGCATCTGACTCTGCTTGGCTGGGAAGCTGCCAACCTCAAAAGTTAAGTCATTATATTATATCAAACCCTAGAAAGCTATGGGTCCAGTTGAAGCTATCACAAGCATGCAAGTATACTATGCATGGGTTGAATGCAGGGACAGAGAACAGGTCATACCCTTCCCCTCCTGTTTAAAGTAAATGCTTATAAGCCAAGAGGGTCCAGGAAGAGGGGAGAGGGCTTTGAATTACAGTATGCCCGATGGTCATAAATCCTGAATCTGACCTATAAATTGTCAGATAATTGTGAACTTTCCAGGGTGGAATAAAATAGTTCTCCCACCGTAAGGTGGCTGGTATCCAAAAAGCAACATCAATGATGCCAGTTTAATGAAAAACGGAATTTATTTTTGGACTTTTCCAAGTATTTAACCAAAGCCTGAAGAATTACACCAAATGATGTGTAAGATCATTGCAACTCTTAAGAAGTCATGAGATTGAGACAATAGAATTAGGTAGACTGTCTGAAGTTCAAATCCTGGCTCTATATTTCCTAGTGTCCAGACAGAACATATGTGACATTTTCCAAAGGGATAATTAATGGAAGAGGATTTAATGAGACAGTATTTTGCTAATGTGTGGCATGGGCTAAGTAAGTCAAAAAGAATGGTCCTATTTCCTGAATTGGTCAAGATGGAGTAAGTTCGCTACAGCCTATCACCCCCTCCTGATTGCTGAAAATCCTGGACAGAGCACAAAAAGCAACTACCTGAGCAATCTATAAAGTAAACAATAGGTGGGCAGGGGAGCCGAAACTTAGTGACTAAAGGAGGTGAGTTTATGGAACTTCTTCTTTGTTCTTGTGGCTTTGCCTTGGGGATGGGCTGATATCCATGTATGTAGAGTGGAAGTAACAGTCATGATAAAAAGCATAGCATCCTTCTCTCTAGTTAGGGACCTGAGAAAGGGGGTCCCAGTAAGATGGAGAGAATGGAGGTGCTGTGGTTTGGACATGGTTTGTGCTCCAAAGGTCCATATGCCAAAGGCTTGATCTCTTAATGTAATTACAATGAACAATGCTGGGAGATTTAAGGGGTAGGCTGAGAGAGAAATGATTGCATAATGGGGGTACCACCTCCAAATGGACTAATCCCCTTTTCAAAGGAATGGATTATATTGGGAGACCAGATTACTGTGAGAGTAGGTTGTTATAAAAGAAGGCCAGTCCATATAATTGGATGCTTTTACACACCCTCTTCCTTTCCACTTCCCTAATATGCCATGACAGCATGGAACTATTGGCCAGATGCAACTACTTGGTTTTAAACTTTCCAACTTCCAGAACTATGGGCTAAATGGTTCCATATTTTTGTAATTTACTTAGATACAATATTATTATTTTTGTTTTATGTCTATGATGATGTTTATTGATTTTCGTATGTTGAACCATCCCTGCATCTCTGGTATGAATCCAACTTGGTCATGATGGATGATATTCTTGATGTGGGTCTGTATGCGATTTGCCAGTATCTTGTTTAGAATTTTGGCATCTGTGTTCATGAAGGAGATGGGTCTATAATTCTCCTTTTTAGTTGGATCTTTGCCTGGTTTTGGTAATAGAGTGATGCTGGCTTCATAGAAGGAATTTGGGAGAATTCCCTCTGATTGTATACTTCTAAACAGTTTCAGTAATAATGGTTGTAGGTCTTTTTGAAATGTTTTATAGAATTCTGCTGTGAAACCGTCTGGGCCTGGGCTTTTTTTAGTTGGGAGGCTTCTTACTACATCCTCTATTTCTTCATATGTTATGGGTCTGTTTAAGCTGCTGATCTCTTCTTGGCCGAGCTTTGGTGATTCCCAGGATTTCAGGTATTCATCCATTTCTTCTAGGTTTTCAAACTTGGTAGAATATAGGTTCTTGTAATATTCCCATATAGTTTTCTGGATCTTTTCCTTGTCCGTTGTGATATTTCCCTTTTCATCACGGATTGTATTGATTTGGAGTTGTTCCTTCTTTCTTTTTGTTAACTGGGCTAGAGGTCTGTCTATCTTGTTTATTCTTTCAAAGAACCAACTTTTGGCTTCATTGATTTTTTGTATTGTTTTCTTTGTTTCTATTTCATTGATTTCTGCTCTGATTTTTGTTATTTCTTCCTGTCTGTTACATTTAGGGTTCATCTGTTGTTGCCTCTCAAGTGCTTTTAGCTGTAGTGTTAGATCATTCACTTGTGCTCTTTCTGTTTTTCTAATGTAGGCACCCAGGGCTATAAACTTCCCTCTTAGGACTGCTTTTAAGGTATCCCATAGGTTTTGTTGTGTTGTATTGTCATTGTCATTCAGTTCCAGGAATGTTTTTATTTCTTTCTTTATCTCTTCCTTGACCCATTCTTTATTCAAGAGTGTGTTGTTTAGTCTCCATGTGTTCTTGTAGGCAGGAGGGCTTGTCCTGGTGTTGATGTTGAGCTTTATTGCACTGTGGTCTGACAGAATGCATGAAATTATTTCAATCTTTTTGTATTTGTCGAGGTTTCTTCTGTGTCCCAGGATGTGGTCGATTTTGGAGAATGTTCTGTGGGGTGCTGAGTAGAAAGTGTATTCTCTGGTATTAGGATGGAATATTCGGTAGAGGTCTATGAGGTCCATTTGGTGTATCATATCATTCAGTTCAGATGTCTCCCTGTTTATTCTTTGTCCTGTTGATCTATCCAAAGGACTCAGTGGGGTATTGAAATCTCCCACTATGAGTGTACTGGGGTTAGTCTGTGACTTGTGGTCCTGGAGAATTGTCTTTATAAAGTTTGGTGCACCAGAATTTGGGGCATATATATTCATAATTGTGAAATCTTCTTGGTTAATTGTTCCTTTGATGAAAATGTAATGGCCTTCTTTGTCTCTTCTGATTTCTTTTACTTTGAAGTCTATTTTGTCCGATATTAAAATAGCAACACCTGCTTTCTTATGTCTATGAGTGTATTTCTTACATGTATGTAAGTGCACTCATGTTGTGCAATGCCTACAGAGGTCAGAAGAGGGTATCAGATCTCCTGGAACTGGAGTTACAGATGGTTGTTAGCTGCCATGTGGGTGCTGGAAACTAAACCTGGGTCCTCTGGAAGAGCAGCCAGTGGTCTTAACCTCTGAGCCATCTCTCTAGCCACTATCTAGCTTCAGGTATTTTGTTATAGGAACAGAAGAGAAACTAAGATGAAGGTCTTCATAGCCACCACCCATGTACTGCTTTGAGGACAGGATGACTTTTCAGTAAAAGCATCCTTCAAGAATTTAGATGAAATAAAAACATCTCCAGAGAAAGAAATGCTAAAGAAATTTGCTACTCCAGAGATATGCTGAAGAAATTCCTTCGGGATGAGGGGGAAATAATGCCAGAGAGAAATATGTAACTTCAGGAATGAAGGAAGAACAGGGGACATGGCACGTAGCTGAGTAGACTGAACAGATCATTGTGAGTGTTAAAAGCAAAGCTTACAATAGTATGGGGCTTTCAATATAGAATGATCTAAATCCAAAAGATCAACAATTGTACTGATGTAAATGGCCTATATGGAGAGATAGGGCTGGAGGCTTGGCTCAGTCAATAAAGGCATCTGGTTCCAAGCCTGAGTTAGATCCCCAGAATCCATATAGTAGAAGGAGAGAACTGACCCTTGGAAGTTGTCATCTAACCTCCACAAGCATGTCATGATATGCCCATTTCCCCTACACTAAATAAACACACGTAATAAAAAATTAAAAAATTAAACATTGTAAGACTTTTCAGATAAAACTTTAAAAAAGGAAAGAAAATGAAGAAATAGAAGGCCTGATTGTATGCTTTCTGGAAGAAATCTGCTTCAAATATGATAGTATAGGTTACACATAGGATATCTGCTTTAAATTGGTAGTATAGGTTACACATAGGATGATAGAAAATAGATATACAAACACTAATAAGAAGAAAGGTAAAGTATATATATTAATTTTTAACAAAGTAGACTTTGGAGCAAGGAAAATTATTAGAGGTCAAAGAGATTGCACAATGATTAAAGGCTAAATTGATAAAAAGATGCAGCAATCCAAATACATTAACCCTATTCAAATAAATGAACTAGACAGTGCTAGAAGGAGACACAGGCAATCCCACAGTTGTACTTGGATATGTTGACTCTTCCCTCTCTGTCAATGATAGAGCAAGTGGACACAAACTCTGATAAAAGAAACTTGAAACCACTAAACACAACTTGGCCTGATTGATGTTTATCAAGTGTTCCATCCAAGGAGGGTAGAATACACGTTCTTATTCAGATGCACATGGAAAATCACCGTGATAGACCACATTCTAGGTCATGAAATAAAGGATGGTAAATAAAGGATGCTCTAGAGTTAGCAGCAATGGGCACGCTGACCTAGAGAGAAAAGGGATGAGGGATGACCAAGGGCTGTGGGTACTGGAGTGGTGCCTTGACCACCATGAAATCATGACCAGACAGCATGGGAGCCAGGGGGACCAATATTCAAACCTCCTACATTCTGATAATTTGCTTGCACCTCCCTATAACTGAACCCCACTCTAAACAAGAAGGAATTGGCACTATACAATCCCCACAGATCAGGTTTCTAGGGCCCAGGGTAGGGTGAAGAATGCAGATAGGTCTTCAGTGTCTCATCATGAAGTAGATAATACATTCTCCATTCCTCTACTGGGGCCCTAGTGCACAATGTGTCTGCAATGGATATAATTAATACCAGTGCTGAGGTAGGGATGGGGCCCTGGTATCTATTTTGGTTTGCTTGTTTGTTTTGAGGCAGGGTCTCTCTGTAGCACTAGCTGGCCTGGAACTTACTATGTAGAACAGGCTGGCCTCCATCTCACAGAGATCTGCCTGCTTCTGCATCCCCAGTGCTGGGATTAAAGATGTGGTTCACCATCCTCAGCTCTGGTATCTTTAAAATTTTTTTCTATTTATTATAGATTTGCTTTCAAATGTGTATGAGTATTTTTTTTCATGTATGTATGTACACCGCATCCATACCTGATGCCCTAGGAGGCCAGAAGAGGGTGTCAGATCCCCTGGAATTAGAGTTATAGATAATTGTGAGCTGCCATGTGGGTGCTGGGAACCGAACCCAGGTCCTCTTCTAGAGAAGAAAGTTCTCTTAACTTCTGAGCCATCTCTCCAGCCCCTTCTTGGTGTCCTTTTAAGAAGAGGAAAAGTGTGGGAGCTCTCTTTCACAATATGAGGGAACACTGAGAAAATGACCGCTAGGCCACCTCAGAAACCAGCCCTCCTCTGCTTGATCTTAGACTTCCGGTCTCCAGAGATAGGAGAATAGTTTTCTGTTGTTTATGGCTTTGAGTCTGTGGCATTTTGTTATAGGAGCCCAATGTAAGGATAAGAGGATGAGGGTAATGCATATTTTTTTGGGTTCCTATGAAGATTAAATGAAATAAAGTGTGCAGTTTCTGAGTGATAATATGTAGTAGTCTTATTGATAACTCATACTATTTTTTATCATTGGTATCAGTGAACAATGAGAGTGTCTTTATGAGTTTTAGTCACATTTAGGTTTTTTTTTCATTTTTAATATCTTTCTTGGGGCAAGCCAACAGGCTTCATCCATTATATATGTAATCTAGTTTAGGCTACTTTTCTTTTTGCATTCTGTTTATAATCTTCTCTTGTTAATGTCATGTTTCTCACCTCCATACCACTGAATTAATGTGTCATTTTAGCAGTGTATAATTTACTGGTTTGTGGCAGATGGTTGTGAGCTCATTTCTCCATAAATATAGATTATATTGTTTTTTTTCCCTGAGTGAATTACTTTGTATTTGTCCCTCATGAAGTTCACCTGCCATGTTTCAGAATGTTCTTGTCAAACAAGAGACCTAACACTATTTTTGTTTTTATCATCTGTGTTTTATATCTTGGCCTGCTTTTCTTTTTACTGCATAAATGCCTATGGTTAGAAAGCACTCATTTTATACCATTTTATATGTCATTTTCAAGCATCAAACCCACTAACACACTAGTAGTTTTGAAAAAAAATCAAAAATTCTTTCAGATAAAAATTATTTTAGCACCTAGCTTTATTAGAATGGTGGACATGCTTATATGCCATAAAATACTGTCATCTAGAATTGTTCTGGGCCACATGATCAGAACATTGAAGTACTGAAACAGTGTGGATTTTTAAATATATGTATATGTATATCTATATCCAATGTGTTAGTTATCAAGACTGTCATTTTAAAGCCAGGCACAGTGGTATGCACCTGCATTCCTTGCTGCTTGGGTAACTGAAGCAGCAAGATTGCTTGAACCCAGGAGTTTAAGGCTAGCTTGGGCAACATAGTGAAAACTCCCTTTCAAATATCATGTCATTTTATCAATGATACAGAGAGTAGTGAACAGAATTTTTTTTTTTTTGAGACAGGGTCTCCCTGTCACCCCAGCTGGCCTGGAACTCACTCTGTAGACCAGGCTGGACTTGAACTCACAGAGATCCACCTGCCTCTGCCTCCTGAGTGCTAGGATTAAAGGCATGCACCACTGCACCTGGCATGTGCCACCACACCTGGTTTAAAGACAGTTCTTAGCCGCCATGTGGGTGCTGGGAATCGAACCCGGGTCCTCTGCAAGAGGAGTCAGTGCTCTTTTTTTTTTTTAATTTTTTTTAATTAATTTTTTATTTATTTCTGTATGTGTACGAATGTACTGTCTGCATGCAAGTCTGTGCACCCGTGTCGTGCAATGCCGCAGAGGTCAGAAGTGGGCGTCGGATTCCCCTGGAGCTGGAGTTCTCCTGGAATTGGAGTTTCAGACGGTTCTCAGCCGCCATGTGGGTGCTGGGGATCGAACCCGGGTCCTCTGCAAGAGCGGTCGGCGCTCTTAACCGCTAGGCCATCTCTCCAGCCCCCGAGGAGTCAGTGCTCTTAACTGCTGAGCCATCTCTCCAGCCCCACAGAATATTTTGATACAGCTTCAGATGATTTAGCTTTCGCATGGGTGAACATGACAAGTATGCCGGTCACTTTATTCTTGTTACATTGTGTACTGTTCTGAACTACTGCTAGATGCTTGTCTGTTCTCTGTAGAGCATGCATCTGAAAGAATTTTAGTAGCTTCACTGTAGTTAGCCCAGGACAGGGTCATTCCAGGAGGGTGTGAAAAAAGGCAAAGTTATTGAGGCTTAAATGGGAAGAATGATGGGTGATATACTGTGAGGTCTGGATCAAGATGGAGCTTTAAAGGAAGGGAGAAAGAGACTGGTGAGAGGAACTGATTGGAGATTTTTTTGATTTATGTAATTTCTAGAGCCAATATAGTCAACTATATTGTGCACCTGTAATCTCAGTGCTTGGGAGGCTGAGCTGAAAGAGCCCAAGTTCAAGGGCAACCTGGGCTAGATGTTGACCATGTCTCAAAACCAAAACAGGACAAGCAACAATAACAAAAAGTGCTTAGAGCTAGTACTTCAGATGGAAATGAAGTTGTAGTAGAAAATGAAGTATATTTGGAGTTCAGATTTTGGAGAAAGTATGGTTATTGATAACGGCAAGGTTAGGAGTGGGGCAGGCACCTTAGGTGTGGTGGAAGAAAGGATGACTATGGGTGGTGAAGAGCTGGGAGGTCTCAGTCCCGGGTGGGTGAGGAGACAGAGAATAATGGCATGAGCAGAGACTAACGAACGGTAAGAACAATGGTGACCGCTTAAAGATGTCCATGTTGCAACCACTAGAACTGATAGCACTTATCTCTGAGAACTTTGCATGTAATTATGTTAAGGATCTTCTGATCATCCTAAGTTGTCTGGAAAAGGGAGGGGCAACTTAATCACAAGGATTTGTATGTGTGTTGGGCAGTGTTACTGAAGACCGAATGCAGGGCCTTGTTAGGCAAGTGCTGTACCACTGAACTATACCTGTGTTCTAGTTTGCCTTCCCCATTGCCATTAAAAAAAATGACCAAGGGGCTGGAGAGATGGCCTAGCAGTTAAGAGCGCTGACTGCTCTTACAGAGGACCCGGGTTTGATCCCCAGCACCCACATGGCGGCCGAGAACCGTCTGAAACTCCAATTCCAGGAGAACTCCAGTTCCAGGGGAATCCGAGACCCTCTTCTGACCTCCGCGGCATTGCACGACACGGGTGCACAGACTTGCATGCAGACAGTACATTCATACACATACGGAAATAAATAAAATTAATAAAAAAAAATTAAAAAAAAATGACCAAAAGCACGCTAGAGAGGAAAGTATTTCATCCTCTTCCAGGTGATCATCTAAAACTGAGGGAGGCCAAGGCAGGAACTTTAGTGGGACAGGAACCTGGAGGCAAGAGCTGAAGCACAGCCTGCTTTCTAATATAGCACAGGATCATCTGCCTAGGGGTGGCACCACCCATGGTGGACTGGGCCCTCCTCCATCACTCAACAATCAAGAAAATTCCTCACTGGCCAGTCCAATAGAGAAATTTCCCTAACTGAGATCCCCCCTTCCCAGGTGTGTTGAATGACAAACTAAGGCTATTTGGCACAATCACCATCCCATCACAAAGATCTTTATAAAAGTGAGACATTAGGCTTAGAGTCAGAAAAAGAGGTCTGATACTGGAGTTGAATGGTGTGGCTATTGGGTTCAGGAATATGATCAGCTTCTAGAAGCTAGAAAGAGCCTAGAAATTGTCCCCCCCCCTTCAGAAGGTAGTTATGCCAGCAGGAATGCAGCCTGGCTAGCCCGATTTTAGGTTCCAGAACTGTAAGATACTAAATTTATATTAAGTTAATAAATTTGTGGTAATTTATTATAGCAGCGACAGCACTGGTGTTTGAGTCATCGGTAGGGAGAGTGGTGGTAGTTGTGGGCAGAGAAGGAGGGGATAGTTTAGCCTGGGACCCTTTCGTTTGGGGTTATACGTGTTCTCACCCTTGCAATAAATGCACCTGGCAGCCCAGCTCCTTTGCCTGAATGTACTATGCACACAACCCCTCACTGAACAGTGCACTTAGCAAGCTCAGACCCCCTTCAAACTCCCATCTACCTAAGGCTAATTTCATCCCTGAACAGTAAGTTTCTCGACCTCCAACAACAATCAAATTTAGATGATTTCTATTCACATATAATCCCAGTGGACCCAGGGAAGAAAGATGGAAAGGCTAATCCAGCTTGAACTAGTTTTGGGTGCATATACAGTAAGGCAAAACTGTGTTCTCAAGTAAAGTTTCAAGGAGAGTACCCTTCTTACCATCTTATGCCTCTGCATGACTGGGCAGGCCCATAGTTATGGGAAGGGACATGTGTATAGAAAACAATTCTATGACCTAATCTATCCATCAAAGCAGTGGCCCACCCTCACTTTGGTGAGTATAAAAGGAAGTCACAACCAGTGAGTACTTTCTCACTCACTCGTGTGGTCTACTGTCACTTTTGACAGTAAATTTCTTTCTGATATGTAATACTGCTTTGCTTTGAATAAAGTTTCTTTACTACTTTTGCAAATCTCAATAAGCCTTTATTTTCAGTTTTTTAGATAACAGACAAAGCAATTTGGCCACACTTAACCCTGGCCCCAGCCATCATTAACAGAAGCAATGAGGTAGGTAGGTGGTGGAAGGCAGAACTAAGGAGCCAATGCATGGGCAGTTTCCTCAGGATGTAGAAAGAGGAGGGAATTTTACAAGTGATGTATCCTGTAAAAATGTCACAAATGAAGATGGGAATGTTCAGAACAGAGTGAGTCCATATCCACAGGGATGTATTAGTGAAGCGGGAGGACTTGGTTCCTGCTTAAACAGGAGAGAAAACTGGGGCCCCAGGCTCTCAGCTGCAGGGAGTTTGTTTATTTATCCAGCACATTTAGATGTCCCTGATTTATGATGGATCAGCTTAAGCTTTTCAACTTTACAACAGCATTAAAGCAAAACATACTTAGGAGAAACCATACTTTAGATTTTGGATTTGGACTCTTCCAGGCTGCGGCTATGTGGCAGGATAGTCTTGAGAAGATGCCCGGTGACGTACCCCACAGCTCATTGCCTGTGATCCTGGAGGGGAAATGAGATTATACCATGTGTGTCGTGTTGCTAAGCTATGACACTTGGTGAAACATTTAAAAATTCTGGTCCTTTAGGTTGTGATGAATTGACTAGGAACCCATCATTGGTTGGAACATCTTATCAGATGCTTTACTAAGAGTACTCTTCTGAGGCCTGGTGTTTTAGTGACCAAAGGCATCCTCCTGGGGCTGGCAATCTTACATATTGGGAATTGTGCTGTTAACAGTACCATCTTTGTTATGGAGGCAAAACGGTGTGTGATGGGCTGGGTAGGTTGAGGAGGGATGATAAAAATGTGTGTTGTTCAGAGTGATGACTTACCTGGAATAAAAGTCTGCAGTTTCTATTTTCTTCTGGTGACTTGAGGGGCAGGAGAAAAGACAAACTTGAAATCTGGCTGATATCAGCTTCAGCCTCCTCCTCCTCCTCCTCCTCCTCCTCCTCCTCCTCCTCCTCCTCCATTATTATTATTATTATTGGTCTTTTTGAGACAAGGTCTCCCTGTAATCCCAGCTGGCCTGGAACTCACTATGTAGACCAGGCTGGCCTCTATCTCACAGACATCTGCTCGCCTCTGCTCCCTGAGTGCTACGAGTAAAGGTGTATGCCACCACAACAAGCTGATTCTTCTCTGCAGCCCTGGATGCTGGAAGTCAGTGGAAGAGTGTCCCTTAGGGTAGTTAATCTTGGTTGTCAACTTGACTGATCTGGAATCAACCAAGAGAGAAGCTTTTGGGCATACTTGTGAGGGTTTATATGGGCATACCTGTAACGGTTTATATGCTCAGGTTATTTGAAGTAGGAAGACACACTAAAAATGTTGGCAGCGCCTACTAGTGGTGGCCGGGTAGGTGGAGGTTCGAGGGAACAGCTCTGCCTCACTGCTGTTTCATCTTGCTGGTGAGTTCATCTGCTCTGTTGCTGTTGCTGCTGTTACATCCTTTCACTAGGATCAGAACCCAGCTTCTTCAGTCTTTCAACGTGGGATCAAGACTTGCATTTCTCCAGCAATCTCCAGGCCTTTAGTTCCATATATATATATATATATATATATATGTG
>VZQC01007669.1:54739-78435 GCA_009823505.1 Rhizomys pruinosus | reverse complement strand
GAACACTACTAGACCTTCTAATCTTTGAAAGAGAACAAGGCAGCGAGGATTTATAACTGATACAATAAGTTAAAAATATAGCAAGTCGAGAGGAGTCATCCCAGGCCTTGGTTTGAGTGACACAAACCAAAGTTTGTTTGGTCTATTTTGTTTTTGTTAGTGATCTGTTCCTTACTTCCTCCCCTGCAAAGGCTCAACCTTGCAGGCTGCATTTCCCAGGCTCCTGTTTTTTTTTTGTTTTTTTTTTTGTTTTTTTTTTTTGTTTTTGGCTTCTGGTGGAGTTAAAGTAGTGTGAGGACAACAGGAATGGAAATTCCTTCCTTTGACTTTAGTGGAACCTGAAATTTCTCCTGCCCTTTCTGATGTTCCAATATCTTCTAGGTCACTTGGTCCAGGTGGGGGATCGAATGCCTTCTCTTGCTGATATATTATTGTAGGAAAGTAGGGAATGAATTCAAGAGAAAGGGTAGAACTAGCCCCACATGCCAAAAGGGGTAAGTGGGTCCAACCCACAGGGGCAGTGAAAAGAAAATCCAGGACATGCACACCCCAGCTTGGGAACAGCAGTCCAGAAGGCTCCAAAAAAGGAATTTAAAACCCATTCCTATAATAAAACCATGGAGGATCTTAAGTCACTGTGATTCATATTTGAAGCAAAACAAAATACTATGGAGTCTATAAGAACCCATTTCACTTTGAGGGAAGGCTCATTCTTCTCTTCATGGTCAAGAAGTTGTCAGTGGATATTAAGAAAAGAAATAATTCTAGCATTGTACTTGACTGCATGGGAAAAATTAGTGTCAGGTTAATACAAATGCTGTTTATTGGCTTTCAGCTTGTAAAATCAACTATCAACTAAGCATGAAGAATGGAAGTCTTGATTTGTTTGTCACAGAGACTGTGCTAATGTCAACAGCCTTACTGCTGGAAAAGGAAGTGAAGTTGCAAAAGGTCAAGGGCAGACGTGGAAGGGAGGCTAGGCACCACTTTTCTCTTTTTACACAGAGAAGAAGGAACCCAATAATGTTGACAGAAAAAGTAGAGAACTAGTATGTTATTTAAAATTACTAAGGTAGGCAGTAGAAGAATTAAAAACAACATTGTGGGGCTGGAGAGATGGCCCAGTGGCTAAGAAGAATGGCTGCCCTACCAGAGGACCAGGGTTCGATTCCCAGAACCCACAAGATGGTTAACAAATGTCTGTAGCTTGAGTTCCAGGGGATTGGATGCCCTCTTCTGACCTCTGCAAGCATTGCACCACAGGAGTGCACTTACGTACATGCAGTTCATAAACTCATAAAATAAAAATAATGGTTGTCAGGCATCAGGAGAATGAGTGTGGCCCATGGAATGCAGTAGATATTCTCTCTGGTTGTAACATCTGAAAGAGGTTGCTCCTGGGGCAGCTGCAGGTCAGAAAACATGGAGGAGGGGCAGCCCTTTCCAGCCCAACCCCTGTCTTCTTTAATTGTTACCATGTATATCTGTTACTTTAAGCCCTGTGAGATGTCACGCACTGGGATAAAACAGAATCAAATGCTCAGCTAACCGCACCGTCTGTGGTGTGCCCCTATATTTCTTTGCTTTATGCTATGTCTTATTTATAATGAGCTTTTGCTTTTTCAGAGAAGCTTTTGCTTAACTTAAAAAAATGAGAACTAATTGTCCCACTTTTCTTCATCTAGGAGAGAATTTACACCTCAGTAGATTATCGACAGGCAAAATTAAGTTGAGGTTAGGAGGAAGCTTAAACCTTCCTACTTAGACAAAGTATGATACTTGGCTGCAGTCCTGTTTTGGAGCCATCAAGCTGTGCCATTAAATCCCGTGTCAACTCACTAATAGCTGTTCTGAGGGTGATAGGAGCCAATCCAAGGGAGCCATGAAGATTGGTGCCCAGCTCCAGCAAGCACCACACATATGCTTGGTTTTTAATTTTCCATCTAAGAATCTTTTTTTTTAAATTTTATTTATTTCTGTATGTGTATTAATGTACTGTCTGCATGCAGGTCTGTGCACCCGTGTCGTGCAATGCTGCGGAGGTCAGAAGAGGGTGTCAGATTCCCCTGGAACTGGAGTTCTCCTGGAATTGGAGTTTCAGACGGTTCTCGGCCGCCATGTGGGTGCTGGGGATCGAACCCAGGTCCTCTGTAAGAGCGGTCGGTGCTCTTAACCGCTAGGCCATCCCTCCAGCCCCGTCTAAGAATCTTTAGGATCTGGTTCCAGGCCAACTCTCAGAATGCATTTCTCCTCATTTGCTTTCTGAACTGTTTGCTTTTCTTTATACAAAATAGTTTTTTTTCCATTTTGTCTCAGTCTCTCCATTTCCCAGCCAAACTCCTTCAACATCCAGCTCATGTGACATGACTTCTCTAGGTGGTGGTTTCTGATCTGCCAAGCTCGATGTAGGTCCTCATCTCTACACACCTTCTTTCAGTGCCATAAGAGTCTTACAACACTTTATATTATTGTTAAAAATAAAACCCAAACCATTAAACCTATCAGAGTTTAACTGAGCAAGACATTGTTCACAAATCAGTGTCCACAGCTGGAATAAGTTTTGAGCCACTTGGGGTACCATGTGGTTGGGTAGGGTAGTGTTTATGGTCAGGTGAAGGGAAGTGACTACACGAAAGAGAACTGAAGTCTCAAGATAGTTGGATAGGCAAAAGCTGGCAGATGCCTTCTTGGATCTGCTTTGAATAGTTGGCTGCGTGTGAGTGGCTGAAATTCAGCTGCTTGGTTCATGCAAGAAACCTTTAGGCCAAGTTTATAATATATTCAGAGGCATCTTTAGAGCAAGTTCAATTCATTGTGAAACATTCTACATTGCATTCTATTGTTTATGGGCACCTGCATGCATTTTTCTAGTTAGATCAAATGTTCCTCGTGGGCAGAAGAGTATTTTGCTTTCAAGTACTTGGCAGAAAGAATGTAGGTGTTCCTAAAATATTTTAAAAATGTAAATAAACCAGTTGATGAAGAAAAGCACAAACAAGGTAGTATTTTAATTAAAACAAAAGATTTGATAATCATCCTTTCTCTGGTAAAATTGTTAAGTTTCTTCTTCTTTTGTTTTGCTTATAATAGGCTGGGCTAAGACTTAGAAGTGGGCTTGATAATAAACCATGTTTTCCATTTCTAGTAAATCTTTTGCAGCTTATTGCGGAGGCTCATTAGGCTCTGTTCCCTTTGTTTACTGAACAAAGACCAGAATGTTCCACTAAAATGCTGACTCATTTCTTTGTGACATTTGATTCAGTTCAGTGGCTGCAGAGCCTGTTTGCTGTCAGCAGAAAATTTTCATTTTTGTTCCTATAGGTGGCGCCAGCTGAGCATGGTAAAGTCACAAATTGGGTTAAAAACTGAGCTTGTGTGGAAAAATTTGAATGTCCATTTGCTTTACATTCTTTCTCGCCAGCTTTTGCTTCTTTGTATTTATTTTTCCTTGGGGAATATCTCCAAGCAGTGTTCTGGAGAAGTAGTAAGATAGGTCATTAAAACCAGGCCTGCCAATAACAGCCCCCCCCCCCCGCCCCTTCTATGTCTTTGGGTAGGCTTTAAAGAAAACCAAATGCTAAACAAAACCCTTACATTATTTATAGTACTTCTGAATCAGTTATGCTGTAGGACTAGTTTAAAGAAATCATGGGCTAATCATACCCGGTTAAACACAGAATGCTGATTATTAATATCCATGGAGATATACTTATTTTAAGATTTCACATTTTCTTTTTTGTGCTTAACCTCCCTGTAGCCTTTTCATTATTCCTGGCATTTCTTAATTTTTATTTTTCAATAGTATTTTTTTGTATTTTGAGTATGAGCCTTTGATATTATTAGGCTTAAGCAGTATTTTATGTTTGGCACATAATTTATAGCAAAGATTAAAGGTGAAAATCATGTGATTTGGCCCACGAGCCAAGGCCTAAATAAAACTGGCAGTGAGGGCTGGGGACATGGCTCAGTCAGTAAAGAGTTTGCCTGACAATAAGTGAGGTCAGATCCCCAGAACCCACGTAAAAAGCTAGGCATGGGGGCTGAAGAGACGGCTTAGTGGTTAAGACTGAAGTGCTGCTGTTCCAGAAGAGTGGAATTCCCTTCCCAGCACTCCTGTCAGGGGGCTGAAAATTGTAACTTTGGCTCTAATTATCCAATGTCCTCTTCTGACCTCCTTGGGCACTCACATGTACACACATGCATGTGCACACACACATGTATACATAAATAGTAGAATAGGTCTTTTAAAAATGGTGTGGTGGTATAAGTCTTAATCCCAACAATTGCTAGATGAAAGACAGAGACAGGTGGATCTTGGAAAGTCACAGGGTTAGCCCGTGTGGCAAGGTTTAAGGATAACATGAGATCTTATTTCAAACAAAAGGTGGAAGGTGCCCAAGGACTCACCTGAGGTTTCACATTTGCTGTGGCTTCGTGCAGCTGCACTCACACACATGATCCTCTGTACTTGTGTGACTCAATCAATCAATCAATCAATCATCAATCAATCAATCAATCAATGAACTCAGTGAGAGTAAATATAGGTCAGCATTCTCTCCTTTTCAAATGGTATGTTTTCTAGGTTCTTGAGACACACACCCACATTCACATACTCATACACATGCATCACATGTATTAAAGAAGTGACCAGGGGATCACACTGAATATATGGAGAGAAGACTAGCCAGTGTATGGGATGTGACGCTGACTATTGCAAAAGGTGGCTAACGTTCCTGTAGGAGGGGGAGATGCTTACAGATTGGAGCCTCCTGCTTAGAATTCTGTGCTTGGTTAAATGTTCTGTTTTTGCTGTCTTGAAATTCTCAATAATTTAACATTTTCAGTTTTGTTCTGGGCTGTACAAATTCTGTATCTAGTCCTGTCTAGGGGCTTATATTGACTTTAAAAACAAGTTGTGGTGCCAGAGTAGAGAATCATAGTAGATGGCATATCCTGTGTGATTTCTCCAGGGTTTTGAGATTGGATAAAATGGAGATTCAATAAAAGCTTTCTGAAAATGGCCCTTGCCCAGGGTCCCTCTGAGCGGGTCAAGGAGCGGCATTTGAGCAGTCTCGGCAGAAGGCTGTGGAAAATGCTGCCAGAGTCACTCACCCAGATTTCAAAATGCACACTCAGCATGCTCACACTGGACTTTTTCATTAAATATTTTTGACACTCTTCCAGGAATATTCTTATTACCTCTCCCTGCATTCACTTCTCAGGTGGATGTCAGATGGAACATATTTCTGGAAGGTAGAATACATTTCAGTTTCTCTAAGTAAGACAAAGAGTAAGGATAGTCACCTACCTGTTTAGCTTGGTGGAATGGGGACAGCCTAGAATTGCATTATTAGGTTATAGATAGGGTGGGTATTAAAATTTGGAGCTGAAACTTACAGCTTACATACCTGGCACCTTTTTATGCACAATGAGGAATTATGAGCTGTTCCCATGTCTGAGTTCATCAGCAGAAAATAAATGAGTCTGTTCTTATTACAGTTCTCCTTGCAGCGAGCCTGCCTGATGTTTTTAAAATTAGATCTAGGGAAAAAATATCTGAGTGTGCTGTAGCTTTGCCTCTTGCTTTGTATTCTTATTGCCTCTCTGGGTATATTGTAAAGATTTCAGGGGCTCATTTATTGCAACTATTTTATATTATCATCTATTTAATGAGAGGTCTTTGTTCCAGCATTTATAATATATAGTTTAACAGGGGATCCTATAAACAGCACCCATAACACCATGGATTTGGCTCAGGAAAGTTTCTGAGAGCATATCTGAATATTTAGCATGCTAGAATTCTCAAATTCTGTCCTTAGAGCAAATCAGAACAATAGTAGATTCAAATCCTTTATGTAGAAGTATTTAAGTTCTACTTCTATACTTTAGGAACCAGACACATAGCTTCTACTTTAAAAAGTTGGGATCTACGTTCATCTGAAGGTCTGAAGGGCAGAGGCACTGAAGAAACTGGCTGATGATTTTAAGTATGTACGATCTCCTCATTTTTAGGGAGAGGTGGAGCTTTTTAGGAAGTATGAACTTGGCAACGCAGCTACTTAAAAACGGAGAAAGGCTGAGCTGCATTGAGTGTCCAGACAACTACAGTACTGAAAATCCCAAAGAGCTGACTGTAAACAAACAACTGCCCAATAGTCTTGTGCAGTATCCCAACTTTTTAAAGTAGAAGCTATGTGTCTGGTTCCTAAAGTATAGAAGTAGAACTTAAATACTTCTACATAAAGGATTTGAATCTACTATTGTTCTGATTTGCTCTAAGGACAGAATTTGAGAATTCTAGCATGCTAAATATTCAGATATGCTCTCAGAAACTTTCCTGAGCCAAATCCATGGTGTTATGGGTGCTGTTTATAGGATCCCCTGTTAAACTATATATTATAAATGCTGGAACAAAGACCTCTCATTAAATAGATGATAATATAAAATAGTTGCAATAAATGAGCCCCTGAAATCTTTACAATATACCCAGAGAGGCAATAAGAATACAAAGCAAGAGGCAAAGCTACAGCACACTCAGATATTTTTTCCCTAGATCTAATTTTAAAAACATCAGGCAGGCTCGCTGCAAGGAGAACTGTAATAAGAACAGACTCATTTATTTTCTGCTGATGAACTCAGACATGGGAACAGCTCATAATTCCTCATTGTGCATAAAAAGGTGCCAGGTATGTAAGCTGTAAGTTTCAGCTCCAAATTTTAATACCCACCCTATCTATAACCTAATAATGCAATTCTAGGCTGTCCCCATTCCACCAAGCTAAACAGGTAGGTGACTATCCTTACTCTTTGTCTTACTTAGAGAAACTGAAATGTATTCATCCCAACTTTTTAAAGTAGAAGCTATGTGTCTGGTTCCTAAAGTATAGAAGTAGAACTTAAATACTTCTACATAAAGGATTTGAATCTACTATTGTTCTGATTTGCTCTAAGGACAGAATTTGAGAATTCTAGCATGCTAAATATTCAGATATGCTCTCAGAAACTTTCCTGAGCCAAATCCATGGTGTTATGGGTGCTGTTTATAGGATCCCCTGTTAAACTATATTTTATAAATGCTGGAACAAAGACCTCTCATTAAATAGATGATAATATAAAATAGTTGCAATAAATGAGCCCTGAAATCTTTACAATATACCCAGAGAGGCAATAAGAATACAAAGCAAGAGGCAAAGCTACAGCACACTCAGATATTTTTTCCCTAGATCTAATTTTAAAAACATCAGGCAGGCTCGCTGCAAGGAGAACTGTAATAAGAACAGACTCATTTATTTTCTGCTGATGAACTCAGACATGGGAACAGCTCATAATTCCTCATTGTGCATAAAAAGGTGCCAGGTATGTAAGCTGTAAGTTTCAGCTCCAAATTTTAATACCCACCCTATCTATAACCTAATAATGCAATTCTAGGCTGTCCCCATTCCACCAAGCTAAACAGGTAGGTGACTATCCTTACTCTTTGTCTTACTTAGAGAAACTGAAATGTATTCTACCTTCCAGAAATATGTTCCATCTGACATCCACCTGAGAAGTGAATGCAGGGAGAGGTAATAAGAATATTCCTGGAAGAGATGTCAAAAAATTTAAAATTGAAAAAGTCCAGTGTGAGCGCGTGAGTGTGCATTTTGAAATCTGGGTGAGTGACTCTGGCAGCATTTTCCACAGCCTTCTGCCGAGACTGCTCAAATGCCGCTCCTTGACCCGCTCAGAGGGACCCTGGGCAAGGGCCATTTTCAGAAAGCTTTTATTGAATCTCCATTTTATCCAATCTCAAAACCCTGGAGAAATCACACAGGATATGCCATCTACTATGATTCTCTACTCTGGCCCACAACTTGTTTTTAAATCAATATAAGCCCCTAGACAGACTAGAAATACAGAATTTGTTTACAGCCCAGAACAAAACGAGAAAATGTAAATTATTGAGAATTCAGACAGCCGAAAAAACAGAACATTTAACAAGCACAGAATTCTAAGCAGGAGGCTCCAATCTGTAAGCATCTCCCCCTCCTACAGGAACGTTAGCCACCTTTTGCAATAGTCAGCGTCACATCCCATACACTGGCTAGTCTTCTCTCCATATATTCAGTGTGATCCCCTGGTCACTTCTTTAATACATGTTATGCATGGTATGGTGCATGTGAATGTGGGTGTGTTGTCTCAGAGAACCTAGAAAACATTACCATTTGAAGAAGGAGAGAATGCTGACTATATTACTCTCACTGACTGCATTGATTGATTGATTGATTGATGATTGATGATTGATTGATTGAGTCACACAAGTACAGAGGATCATGTGTGTGAGTGCAGCTGCACGAAGCCACAGCAAATGTGAAACCTCAGGTGAGTCCTTGGGCACCTTCCACCTTTGGTTTAAATAAGATCTCATGTTATCCTTAAACCTTGCCACACGGGCTAACCCTGTGACTTTCCAAGATCCACCTGTCTTGTCTTTCATCTAGCAATTGTTGGGATTAAGACTTATAGTACCACCACACCATTTTTTAAAAGACCTATTCCACTATTTGATGCATATACATGTGTGTGTGCACATGCATGTGTGTACATGTGAGTGCCCAAGAGAGGTCAGAAGAGGAATTGGATAATTAGAGCCAAAGTTACAATTTTCAGCCCCCTGACAGGAGTGCTGGGAAGGGAATTCCACTCTTCTGGAACAGCAGCACTTCAGTCTTAACCACTAAGCCGTCTCATTGCCCCCAGCCTAGCTTTTACGTGGGGTTCTGGGGATACTGACTCACTGTATGTTCACGGCAAACTCTTTTACTGACTGAGCCAGTCCCAGCCCCTCACTGCAGGTTAATGAGGCCTTGGGCCTCGTGGGCCAATCACATTGATTTTCACTAATCTTGCTATAAAATTATGTGCCAAAACATAAAATACTGCTTAAGCCTAATAATATCAAAGGCTCTATCAAAATTACAAAAAAATGACTATTGAAAAATTAAAAATTAAGAAATGCCAGGAATAATGAAAAGGCTACAGGGAGGTTAAGCACAAAAAAGAAAATGTGAAAATCTTAAATAAGTATGTATCCCCATGGATATAATAATCAGCATTTTTTCTGTGTTTAACCGGTTAATTAGCCCCATGATTTCTTTAACAGTCTACAGCATAACTGATTCAGAAGTACTATAAATAATGTAAGGGTTTTGTTTAGCATTTGGTTTTCTTTAAAGCCTACCCAAAGACATAGAAGGGGCGGGGGGGGGGGGCTGTTTAATTGGCAGCCTGGTTTTAATGACCTATCTTACTACTTCTCCAGAACACTGCTTGGAGATATTCCCCAAGGAAAAATAAATACAAAGAAGCAAAAGCTGGCGAGAAAGAATGTAAAGCAAATGGACATTCAAATTTTTCCACACAAGCTCAGTTTTTAACCCAATTTGTGACTTTACCATGCTCAGCTGGCGCCACCTATAGGAACAAAAATGAAAATTTTCTGCTGACAGCAAACAGGCTCTGCAGCCACTGAACTGAATCAAATGTCACAAAGAAATGAGTCAGCATTTTAGTGGAACATTCTGGTCTTTGTTCAGTAAACAAAGGGAACAGAGCCTAATGAGCCTCCGCAATAAGCTGCAAAAGATTTACTAGAAATGGAAAACATGGTTTATTATCAAGCCCACTTCTAAGTCTTAGCCCAGCCTATTATAAGCAAAACAAAAGAAGAAGAAACTTAACAATTTTACCAGAGAAAGGATGATTATCAAATCTTTGTTTTAATTAAAATACTACCTTGTTTGTGCTTTTCTTCATCAACTGGTTTTATTTACATTTTAAAATATTTAGGAAACACCACATTTCCTTTCTGCCAGAGACTGGGTGAAAAGCAAAATACTCTTCGCCCACGAGGAACATTTGATCTAACTAGAAAAATGCATGCAGGTGCCCATAAACAATAGAATGCAATGTAGAATGTTTCACAATGAATTGAACTTGCTCTAAAGATGCCTCTGAATATATTATAAACTTGGCCTAAAGGTTTCTTGCATGAACCAAGCAGCTGAATTTCAGCCACTCACACGCAGCCAACTATTCAAAGCAGATCCAAGAAGGCATCTGCCAGCTTTTGCCTATCCAACTATCTTGAGACTTCAGTTCTCTTTCGTGTAGTCACTTCCCTTCACCTGACCATAAACACTACCCTACCCAACCACATGGTACCCCAAGTGGCTCAAAACTTATTCCAGCTGTGGACACTGATTTGTGAACAATGTCTTGCTCAGTTAAACTCTGATAGGTTTAATGGTTTGGGTTTTATTTTTAACAATAATATAAAGTGTTGTAAGACTCTTATGGCACTGAAAGAAGGTGTGTAGAGATGAGGACCTACATCGAGCTTGGCAGATCAGAAACCACCACCTAGAGAAGTCATGTCACATGAGCTGGATGTTGAAGGAGTTTGGCTGGGAAATGGAGAGACTGAGACAAAATGGAAAAAAAAACGATATTTTGTATAAAGAAAAGCAAACAGTTCAGAAAGCAAATGAGGAGAAATGCATTCTGAGAGTTGGCCTGGAACCAGATCCTAAAGATTCTTAGACGGGCTGAGCATGCCAGCGGTTTAAGAGCACCGACCGCTCTTACAGAGGACCTGGGTTCGATCCCAGCACCCAGCATGGCGGCCGAGAACCGTCTGAAACCGGGAAACTCCAATTCCAGGAAGAACTCCAGTTCCAGGGAACGACACCCTCTTCTGAACCTCCGCAGCATTGCACGCACGGATGCACAGACCTGCATTGAGACAGTACATTCAATACTAACATACAAAATAAATAAAAATTTTAAAAAAAAAAAAGATCTTAGATGGAAAATTAAAAACCAAGCATATGTGTGGTGCTTGCTGGAGCTGGGCACCAATCTTCATGGCTCCCTTGGATTGGCTCCTATCACCCTCAGAACAGCTATTAGTGAGTTGACACGGGATTTAATGGCACAGCTTGATGGCTCCAAAACAGGACTGCAGCCAAGTATCATACTTTGTCTAAGTAGGAAGGTTTAAGCTTCCTCCTAACCTCAACTTAATTTTGCCTGTCGATAATCTACTGAGGTGTAAATTCTCTCCTAGATGAAGAAAAGTGGGACAATTAGTTCTCATTTTTTTAAGTTAAGCAAAAGCTTCTCTGAAAAAGCAAAAGCTCATTATAAAAAGACATAGCATTAAGCAAAGAAATATAGGGCACACCACAGACGGTGCGGTTAGCTGAGCATTTGATTCTGTTTTATCCCAGTGCGTGACATCTCACAGGGCTTAAAGTAACAGATATACATGGTAACAATTAAAGAAGACAGGGGTTGGGCTGGAAAGGGCTGCCCCTCCTCCATGTTTTCTGACCTGCAGCTGCCCCAGGAGCAACCTCTTTCAGATGTTACAACCAGAGAGAATATCTACTGCATTCCATGGGCCACACTCATTCTCCTGATGCCTGACAACCATTATTTTATTTTATGAGTATTAGTGCATTGCCTGCATGTACGTAAAGTGCACTCCTGTGGTGCAATGACTTTTGCAGACGTCAGAAGAGGGCATCCAATCCCCTGGACTCAAGCTACAGGACTTTAGTTAAACCATTCTTGTGGGTTTCTGGGAATCGAACCCTGGTCCTCTGGTAGGGCAGCCATTCTTCTTTACCACTGGGCCATCTCCCAGCCCACCAATGTTGTTTTAAACATCTTCTACTGCCTACCTTAGTAATTTTAAATAACATACTAGTTCTCTACTTTTTCTGTCAACATTATTGGGTTCCTTCTTCTCTGTGTAAAAAGAGAAAAGTGGTGCCTAGCCTCCCTTCCACGTCTGCCCTTGACCTTTTGCAACTTCACTTCCTTTTCCAGCAGTAAGGCTGTTGACATTAGCACAGTCTCTGTGACAAACAAATCAAGACTTCCATTCTTCATGCTTAGTTGATAGTTGATTTTACAAGCTGAAAGCCAATAAACAGCATTTTGTAGTAACCTTGACCACTAATTTTTTCCCATGCAGTCAAGTTTACAATGCTAGAGATATTTCTTTTCTTAATATCCACTGACAACTTCTTGACCATGAAGAGAAGAATGAGCCTTCCCTCAAAGTGAAATGGGTTCTTATAGACTCCATAGTATTTTGTTTTGCTTCAAATATGAATCACAGTGACTTAAGATCCTCCATGGTTTTATTATAGGAATGGGTTTTAAATTCCTTTTTTGGAGCCTTCTGGACTGCTGTTCCCAAGCTGGGGTGTGCATGTCCTGGATTTTCTTTTCACTGCCCCTGTGGGTTGGACCCACTTACCCCTTTTGGCATGTGGGGCTAGTTCTACCCTTTCTCTTGAATTCATTCCCTACTTTCCTACAATAATATATCAGCAAGAGAAGGCATTCGATCCCCCACCTGGACCAAGTGACCTAGAAGATATTGGAACATCAGAAAGGGCAGGAGAAATTTCAGGTTCCACTAAAGTCAAAGGAAGGAATTTCCATTCCTGTTGTCCTCACACTACTTTAACTCCACCAGAAGCCAAAAACAAAAAAAAAAAAAACAAAAAAAAAACAAAAAAAAAACAGGGAGCCTGGAAATGCAGCCTGCCAAGGTTGAGCCTTTGCAGGGGAGGAAGTAAGGAGTCTTTCCTAGAGCAAACAGGCTCTGAAATAGGAAAATGAAAAATTACACACATACCACCACCACATGTTTTCTCTTTCTGCCTCACACTACTCACATGGCTCCAACATAGACAACATTCTGTGACCACATGCATGAAGGTTTTCTTTCCCCAGTGAGCACAAATGACGTGTCCTATCATTCTTTCCTGAACACCACCACATGAGAGTGTCAGATCCCAAGAGTTAAAAGGAGCAGCTAGAGAATGGCCCCACGTCAGTACTAATTGCACAAAAGCCCTAGTTGATGGCCAAAAGAATATACTTCTGACCAAACCAGGTTATAAAATGATGGATTTGCCCAATAATACCAATATATCTTTGGGCCATGAAAGATATGTACATAGAGGATGGAAACTACTGGGCAGAAGGGAAACATCTCAGTCACTTGAACTAATCATACCTACTAAAGTCTGGATGAGTGTACCACCAGCATAGGAACCAGAGGTAGCCAAGCCGCTGAAATCCTTAGATAACAACGCAAGGAAGGAAGGCAGGGAAACCCTCCATGCCTTCTCTGAGAGTGCCTCATGTTCAGAAGCTCATTAAATCCTGTTTGATTAAAGAATGGTTGAAGTAGAAGGACCTGGATTGCTTGAGATATGCCAGAAAGCCCCTCTCCTATGTCGGCTTTGAGGAGGTCAAGGACTAATGAAGAGAATCAGAAGTGGATGAGAGAAAATGGTTAAAGTACAGGTCTACACAGGGGTCCTCTGTAGTGCAGAGGGCAGTAAAGAAAGATGGACATCGATGAGCTTTGCAGGAAAATGGGCTGGAGCTAGAAGACATTGCTGAGTGAAGTAACACNCTACGTTCATCTGAAGGTCTGAAGGGCAGAGGCACTGAAGAAACTGGCTGATGATTTTAAGTATGTATGATCTCCTCATTTTTAGGGAGAGGTGGAGCTTTTTAGGAAGTATGAACTTGGCAACGCAGCTACTTAAAAACGGAGAAAGGCTGAGCTGCATTGAGTGTCCAGACAACTACAGTACTGAAAATCCCAAAGAGCTGACTGTAAACAAACAACTCATCTAGTAGCTCTCATCTCATTTATGCTAACTGCTGTAGGGTGGAAGTAGAAAACAGCCAAGTTGTTAAAAACTGATGTCCAAGAAATTCAGACCATCCCTGAACAAACACTAACTGACTTTTGATCTTGCCTACAGGGAAAGAAAGCAAAGTTTGTCTAATCTAAGGGAATAACTCCTCCACAGTAAAAATTGCTTTTTGAGTTGAAAGAAGTCAGTTAAGAATGTTTACCCTATAGCAACACAACATATTGAAAAGATTTAAAATTATTTACAAATGTTTGACTTTTTTGCTGAAATATTTTTTTTAAAGTATTGAATGTCTTTGTTTCAAGTTTCTGTTGCGTTTCTAATTTCACCTCTTGCCTTTAGCCAGGGAGTGTAGGATTTCCCTCTGAAATTTTTGTTTCTTTCTATGTGTGATTTTCAGCACCTAGCTCCTCTTCAAATGGTAGTAAATTCTACTTTTACTAATGTCGTTCAGACATTTCATGTAAAATGATGTAATGGAGAAACTCTTGTGCATACTATGTAACCGAAGGAAGCTTTTTAGATTTATTTTTGTTTTTAATAAAATTCAGATTGTTATTCTAAAAAAAAAAAAAAGTTGGGATCTTCCAACATGGTGGTTTCAAGGAGGGAGTTATTTACCTGATTGTTAACAATTTCTAGAGGAGAGTCAATCATGAGTCTTGTGTGTGATTGCTTTGAGTCTGTCCCAGTAATTTTGTGTCTGGTCCTAGCTCTGAATTGCAGGGTGCTCCACTGTGCTCCCCAGTGCCCTGAGAAGAAAAACTTTCAAACGGATTGCAATCCTTTCTGTCCCCTACATTTGTTTGTCTGCTCCTGTGGTTTCTAGTAGCTCTTCTCCTCACTTGAGGAAGTTTTCTCTTCTGATACTTCGACTTGCTATTAAAAAAACACACACAAATAAACAGAAATCAACCTTTACCTCTACCTCTGTAAGTAATAGAGAAGAGAGCAAGATTGAGAAATAGAGATTTGGACTTAACACTCTTATTTCTTTTGTTTGAGAACCTTCAGTTACCTCTAGTTTCATCCGTCTACGTTCATTCTTCTCTTTACTAAAATATTAGCTTATAAAGCTTTCAAGAAAGGACCGGGGAACCTAAAAGTCAATAGAACTCAAAGAATTGTCAACACACTTATAGAGAGAAGTGAAGCAGACTCAATCAACTCAAATGAACAGGGTTAACATTTGTCTATAAAGAAAGCTATTTCAACTGTTTGTCAAAGCATAAGTCTATAAGCCATTTTATTTGCCATCTTCACAGACACCATGTTATTAAAGTCATTCACCCACTGGGAATATTTTCAAGAAAATTTATTCCCCCCATGGGAAATTATGTAAATTTTAGAGTGGCACATTTTAACTACTGAATATTAATGCAACCTTTCCTAAGTAGTAATAAAGAGAGAATGTAAGGCAAGGGAGGAAGTGTCTCACAGAGGAGGGAGTGCTCACTGGCACCCAGAGTTACAGAAAAGTCAAATCGCTGTGAATACATTAAGAAGCTAGGTCAGGCTGTTTCATGAATGCTCCAGCAGTTTCTTCACTGTGATCTATGTATATTTTCATTTTTAGGATTTGGACAGGATTGTAATGAGACTGAGAAGAGCAGGTCCATGCACTTTGTAAATGTGTAAATGTGCCTATCTTGCCCTCATGAACACTGAGTGTAGTGTTGCATTTGAGATCAGAATTCAGAGCCCCAAATTCCTTTTGTGTCTTACACTATTACAGAGTGCTCTGGCCTGCCAGAAGTTTTGATTAAGCCAACGGTTAAACTGAACTATCTTGACATAGCTTTGAGATGTCATACAGATTGAGAGTCCAGTGCATGGGTTTGGGAATCACCGGACTTAGATTATTCAGTCTTCCATTCAGTAATAACAAAATTAGGAAACTGAGCATGGACTCTGTGCTGTGCTGTGCTGTGCTGTGCTCTGTGTGTGTGTGTGTGTGTGTGTGTGTGTGTGTGCTTAAAAATGGAATAATAAAAAATAAAAAAATAGAATAATGGTATTGGTGGGATGGCTGAGGAAATGGTGCCCACCACCAAGCCTGATGACCTAGAATCTGCATGGTGGAGAGATCTGACTCCCACAAATTGTCCCCAAGCCTTCATATGTGTACCATGGCACATGCCTCCCCACAATAAATAAATGTGAAAAATGGGGCCTGGAGAGATGGCCTAGTGGTTAAGAGTGCCAACCGTTCTTACTGAGGACCTGGGTTCGATCCCCAGCACCCACATGGCGGCTGAGAACTATCTGAAACTCCAATTCCAGGAGAACTCCAGTTCCAGGGGACTCCGACACCCTCTTCTGACCTCCGTGGCATTGCACGGCATGGGTGCACAAACCTGCATGCAGACAATACATTCATACACATACAGAAATTAAAAAAAAAAAAGTCCACACAGGACAAAAGCCACTGCAAGCAGTGTGGTCACCATGAGCTCTTTTTACTGTGGTGGTGAGAGAAGCTCCTGCAGGAGGTTGGGATCCTCTTACACATTGCTTCTAAATCGTGAACCATGTCTAGAGGACAAGCATAGGCCTGTGTGTAGTTGCTGTGAATCTCTCTGCTCTGGCAATTTTGTAACTGGTCCTGACCATAAACTGTAGACTGCTCTGCTGTGCTGTCCAATGGGAGTAGGATAAGGATTGTGTGTAATAGAAAATCCTTTCAGTAGGTCTGAAAAGGTTGGGGGGATAGGATGGAAGGTGACCTTTTTTTATTCATTTGTTTATTTTTTATTGTACCTGCATGAGTATATTGCCTGCACATATGTAACAGCACCCTTGTTGTACAATGCCAAAGAAGTCAGAAGACGGTATTGGATTCTCTGGAACTGGAGTTATGGATGATTGTTAGGCACCATGTAGGTGCTGGGAATCGAACCCTATTCCTCTGTAAGAGCAGCAAGAGCTCTTGACCTCTTAAGCAATCATTATTTCATCCTCTCCCTATATCCATATAGACTATGGATATATGGATATAGGTATGTTATTTACACATCAAACACTGGCAGGGATAATTTTTTTTGTTTCTCTCAGTACCCAATACCAAACACACAGTGTTTACTGGTGGTATTCTCAATAACCCATTATCGCATTATCCCACTATCAATGCATGTGTTCACTTGTGTGGTCCAGAATCACCTCCAAGCATCTCTTCTCAGTGTTATATTTCAATTTTGCTTGTTTGGATGGAGCATTTGGCCAGGGCCTTGGAGTGTACAGTGAACAGGTCAATTCGTTTTGCTTGGCCAGGCAAACCAGGACTCCCAGTCCCTAGCCTCACAAATACTTCATCATCAGCTGAAAGGAGGGAGGATAGCTCAGCACGAATCTATCCCCATGGGGTGAAAAGCAATTCAAAGCACATGCCCTGCTTAGGGAGGAGTAAGGGTATTACCAGTTTCTCAATGTGGAGGTCAAAATTTTCCTTAGGAAACAAAATTGCTTCATTTATTCTACCTAAAGAGAAAAATAATTGCTTCTAGACTATCATTTGAACATGAGAAATCAAATCTGTAATTGTTTGAGCTAAAAGCACAAGATAGTCTACAAGCTAAATTTATACTTGTAACTAGTTTACAAAGGGTTTCTATTGTAAAGCAACGTAAATAATATTGCAGAAAATTAAAAAAAAACAGAAAACTACCTCTAATCTTATTAATGTAAATATCCTTTTGAGGATAATTAATATCTTCTTTGAGTATTCTCCTACATCTTTATACATCCATATTTTTATATAATTATAGTCATAAGGAATATATTGCTTGATTCTTGGCTTTTTTTGTTTGACTCCTGAGCATTATTCTAAATTGCTATGTAGTGCTTATAATTATTCTTTTAAATAACTGAATACTATTGCATGACATGGAAATGCAATAAGTTAATTAAAAATTCCTATGCCTTAGGACATTTAGTTTGCTACTAATTTATCACTATCATAAATAAGGCTATACTGAACCAAAATTTACCTCTACATTCTTTTTTTAAAATTTTTTAAAATTTTATTTATTTTTGTATTTGTATAAATGTACTGTCTGCATGCAAGTTTGTGCACCTGTGTCGTGCAATGCCGCAGAGGTCATGCCGTGGAGGTCAGAAGAGGGTGTCAGATTCCCCTGGAACTGGAGTTCTCCTGGAATTGGAGTTTCAGATGGTTCTCGGCCGCCATGTGGGTGCTGGGGATGAACCCGGGTCCTCTGCAAGAGCGGTCGGCGCTCTTAACCGCTAGGCCATCTCTCCAGTCCCTCTTTTTTTTTTTTTTTTTTTTTTTTTTTTTTTTGAGTCACGTTCTCACCTTCCAAATGGCCTGGAACTTGCTATGTAGATGATCCCAAGATGGCCTTGATCTCCCATATATTTGCCTGACCCTGGCTCCCTAGTCCTGGGATTAAAGGCATGCACCACCACACTCAGCCATTTTGAATTATTTTACTTTTTCTTTGTTTGTTAACAGAGGGTCTTGCTTTGGAGCTCAAGCTTGCCTGGAACTTGCTGGGTAGCTCATGCTGGCTTAAAACTTACTATACTGGGGGCTGGAGAGATGGCTCAGCTGTTAAGAGCATTGACTGCTCTTGCAGAGGACCCGGGTTCGATTCCCAGCACCCACATGGTGGCTAAGAACTGTCTTTAACTCCAGTTCTAGGGGAATCCAACACCCTCTTCTGACCTCTGTCTTCAGCACGGCACAACACAGGCGCACCTACCTACATGCAGACAGTACAAGTAAAAATTAAAAACAAAAACAAAAACAAAAACAAAAAACCTTGCTATACTCTTGTCTCTGCCTCCCAAGTTCTGGGATTAGAGGCATGCGTCACCTTGTCAGGCTTGTTTCCTTCCACTAAGTCATGGGGGATTGTTAAGGCTTGAGTATGAAATGTCTCCTATAGGGTAAGGGGCTGAACCGTTGGTCCACAGTAAGTGGCGCTGTTTTGGTAGGTGATGGAAAGTTTAGGATGTGGGCCCTTGATTAAGGAACTGGGTCGCTGGGGTAGGGCCTTCTGGGTAACCTGTCTCTGGGCTTTCCTGTTTCTCTCTGCTTTCTGACTGCTGTAAGTTAAACAGCTCTGTTCCATACGTCCTGCTGTCTCACCATTGTCCCAGAATTAGCAGAACAAAGGCTTGATTCTCCTGAAACTGTGAGTGAAAATAAGTCTTTCCTCCTTTAAGTTGTTTCTGTCTGGTATTTTGTCACAGCAACAAGAAATTACCTAATACAAGGATGACCATTTAAAATTTCTTTTTGTCGCTCTGTCTCTTTCTCTCATGCATACACTCATATTGTCTTTTTTTCAAATTGTCTTTTAAAAACTTATTGATTATATCAGTGGTCCAACCACAGCTGTAAAGCCTGATAACCAGAACAATGACTGGCACAGAAAACTATCTCTATTTGTGCAATAGTGGCATTTTTATCTTGGGGGTAATAGACAGCTATGTAATAGGACTTAAAGCCCATTTAATGGGAGGGAACTCATGTGTGGCACTGAATACATAGGCATATATATATGGCTGGAGAGGTCATAGATCCTACAGAAAACCCTATGTCTGTCACATCCCTAGACAAATATAATTTCTTACTGTATGGTAAATATGCATCCTTATATTTACAAACAAGTATTCCTGACACCACTCATCAAAAACACTATGCAACAGAGACTATCATGGGGCTTGTTGGGGTGAGGCTCTGCTTAGCTTGAGCACTATAGGGATCCTTGCCAACTGTTCTGACAACCTCTTTGAGGACAACTTCTTTGAGGCCGGGTTGAGTTGATCTCCTGCTCACCCGAAGTGAAATCTCATACCCTAAGGCCTTCCTCTGAAGTACTGGGCAGAGAATATGTCACACCTCAGCATTTATCAAAATACCTTGAAGTTTCATTATCCTGGTAGGAGCCATGACAGTTTGCACCTCCCTGGCCCACCCAAACATCTCCCCGACCCCCATTTCTACCCTGGAACATGGGGTATCAGTATGAAACCCCCTGCTTGTTGCCAATAAAGCTGAGTTATTTCCTCCAGTGAAATTTCTCCCTGCCTATTACTGGGTTCATCTCTACCTCTTTCCGGGATCTTGGAACCTCTCCCTCCCCCTTCCTGCTGCTGCATGACATGTTGTGTGTGCCTGGATGGCTGGGCTGGGCTGCAGTGGAAAGTCATCTGCTGCTCCTGTGGAGGAACAACATACACCAGCAGGGCTTGACAACTGGTCAAACAGAGAATAAGTATCTGTGAGATATTCAGTCGTAAGTGACACATCTACAATGGAACTTCCGTACATAAGGTTCACAGAACATAATGAAGCAAGGGGTAGAAAGCATCTCTCCACTTTCACCAGGGAAGCTTCTTCATGCAACAGAGGGAGATGAACACAGAAAGCCACAACTGATCAAAATCTAGAGAATAAGAGATTACAGAGTATGTGTCCCTGAATAGGACTCCTATTAAACCTCAGCCACTCAGGGCTCAGGAACCATTGTGGCAGAGGGAGCAGAAAGATTTTAAGAGCCAGGGGTGCTGGATGACCACAGGGAAACAGAGTTCTTCAGCTTCTGGGAACTTGTTCATATGAACTTATAGCAATGGTGACAGCATGCACAAGACCCACGCAAAGTCAATCCATACAAAAACCTAGCATAGAATTGAGGAAATGGGCAGCAGGCCTTAACCTTAACTGAGGAACTATTAGCAGCAGATCACTGCTGGGTGAGGGAGGGTTGTTAAAGAAGTGACACTATGCCATGGTGGCACATGCCTTTAATCCTAGCACTTGGGAGGCAGAGGTAGGCAGATCTTTGTGAGTTCAAGGCCAGCCTGGTCTACATAGTGAGTTCCAGGATAGCTGGAGCTACAGGGAGACCCTGTCTCAAAAAGACAAGGAAAAAAAGAAGTGACACTACATGGATGGATTCTTACTGAGGGACATCTGGGGATACAAACTTGACTTGATAGGCCTTAACATATGTGAGAGAATGTATGAAATCCTGTGGGTGGTTATGGAGGTTGCAGATAGGGTATTGGGTCTAAATATGATTAAGATGTATTATGAAATGCACGTAAATAAAAATGTAGAGTGGAAAAATTTTATTGATTATAATGTCACCAACTAAGGCTTGACAACTGGGGAGGGGATCTAAGACATCGGCACAATATCAAGTGGGATGAAGGGATGAAAGGGGAGCACAAGTTCTCTGTAAGAATCTGCTGACAACAAAGCTTAGTGAAGCTCAAGTTCTCTGAAATCCAAGCCTTGGTTGGCGTTCCAAGTAGAGGAACGAATGGAAATAGAGAATAAAAAGAGAGGGCCCAAAGTGTGCTAGATACTTACAAGACTGAATAAAATCATGGACAGAGAAATTAAGTGGGGTCTGAAGTACAAGGTAAATTTAGCCAAGAGTTCATAAGTTGTGAATTAATTGTAGGCCACACATATGTGGAACTAAAACAATGAGGATGTGTCTAACATGCATAGTGAGCCTGGGCTTGGCAATCATGAAAATGTATTAATTTTCACCATCTGTTGGATACACCCCTAAACTTTTCATGGATCTTTGCATTACAGGATTAACAAGTACTAGTATTTTTCCCCTTTTCATTTGAGAACACTTAGAGAAAGCTTAGAGATATTTAGTCAAGTGACTTTCCCAAGAGTCTGAGTCCCACAGAGCTGAGCTTCACATTCTCACACCTGAGTCTCTTCACTGATTCTGCTTTCCTGAACATTCTCATTTTGTGAACATAATATGGGTAAAAAATATCCTCATTCATGGGGCTGGTGCAGTTGCTCAGCAATGAAGAGCACTGACTGCTCTTGCAGAGGGCCCAGGTTCAGGTTCCAGCACCCGCATGTGGACTAATAACTATCTGTAGCTCCTGTTCCAGGGAAGCTGATGCTCTCTTCTGGCCTCCACAGGCATCACATGAATGTGGTACAGACATACATGCAACCATACATTCATACACATACATGCAACCATACATTCATACGCATAAAATAAAAACTTAAAAATATATTTTTCTTTATTAAATGTATATTTCTCTGCTTTAAAACTTCCTTCACATTTCATGTGATACTTTAAAAAAATTTTTTTATTCATTTTTGTATGTGTATAAATGTACTGTCTGCGTGCAAGTTTGTGCACCCGTGTTGTGCAATGCCGCGGAGGTCAGAAGAGGGCGTCGGATTCCCCTGGAACTGGAGTTCTCCTGGAATTGGAGTTTCAGATGGTTCTCGGCCGCCATGTGGGTGCTGGGGATCGAACCCGGGTCCCCTGCAAGAGTGGTCAGCGCTCTTAACTGCTAGGCCATCTCTCCAGCCCTCATGTGATACTTTTAAAAAATCTTTTGAGACAGGGTCTCTTTGTAGCCCCAGCTGGCCTGGATCTTGCTATGTAGACCAGGCTGGCCTCTATCTCACAAGAGATCCACTTGCCTCTGCCTCCTGAGCACTGGGATTAATGATGTGTGTCACCATGCCCAGTTTGACTTTGACACTTTTATCTTAAACATTAGAACATGGATGATAGCTTCATTTACACATCTGAAAAAATGTACCCAGAGAATTAGGGTGTCTGAACATAAATTATGAATGAAAATATTCAATTTTTATTTTTATTTTGTGGTGCTAGGGGTGTAACCTAAAGTCTAGTGTATACTAGATAAGCACTTTACTATAGAACTACATACATCTCTAGTCCTTGAATTTTCAACTTAAGGATACTTGCCCAACACTGATACTTCCTAGATTGTGGCTATCTATTATATACATATTCCATCTTTAGTAATTAGGGGAAATATCTATGGTGCATTCACCATGGAGTATTATGCATGGAGTCAGTTTTCTTCAAACATAATCATTATAGGAAATAAAAGAATGCCTTGGTCACCAATGCTCTCTTCTGAAAACAAAAAAGAATTCCTTGGCATAACAGGCATAACAGAGCTAGGGATGAAATCAGGCTCCTTTACAGGAAGGAAGGTTGAGGCTGCTCTGTGCTGAAGTGCCATACCCAAGCACCTGAGTTTTACGTATCTGGTCCCAGTTCCAACATAGGTTCTGAGGATAGTGCTTCTATGGCTTGGATAGTCTTCGGTTTTGAAAAACCTCATAAATTAAAAAATATTTTATTTATTTTTAGTTTATGTATATGAGTGTTTGGTTATATGCATGTAAGTGCACCGCATGCATGCAATGCCCACAGAGGCCAGAAGTAGGTGTCAGGTGATTGTTAGCATCACGGGAATGCTGGAACTGAATCCAGATCCTCTGCCAGAGCAGACAGTGCTCTTAATCACTGAGCAATAACTCCAGTCCCAAACTAGACTTTTTTTTCTTTAAAAAATATGGAATGCTTCAGGAATTTGCATGTCATTCTTGCACAGGGGCCATGCTAATCTTCTCTGTATCATTCCAATTTTAGTATATGTGCTGCTGAAGTGAGTACTAGACTTTGTTTTTTTGAGACAGAGACTATGTAGTTCTGGCTGGCCTGGAACTCGAAATGTAGATCAGGCTTTTCTTTAACTCAGAGATATGTCAGAGATCTCTCTGTCTCTTCCTCCTGAGTGCTGGGATTAAAGGCATGCATTACCACTCCAGGCTTGAATTGTTTTAGTGTATTGAAATAGAACCTTGAATTAACAGCCCTCCTGCCTCAGACTCTCAAGTGCTGGGATCGCAGGTATATGTTACCATATCTGGGCACTTTTCTTTTCATCAAGAATTTTTAAATTTAATTTTTATGTTAAGGTTAACATCGAAAAAGCCCCTGTTTCCAGCATCTAGTTAGCACAAAGAAAAACTTGTGCTAAAACAAATTGAGAAATAAATGCTTTCTTTCTTTCTTTCTTTCTTTCTTTCTTTCTTTCTTTCTTTCTTTCTTTCTTTCTTTCTTTTCTTTCTTTCTTTCTTTCTTTCTTTCTTTCTTTCTTTCTTTCTTTCTTTCT